>VNJM01001108.1:600000-1020320 GCA_008042475.1 Drosophila kanapiae | reverse complement strand
CCCTGTCTAGGTCTTCCACCACTTGGGTAACAATGTGGTCCGCTGCGTTGCCATGGACTCCACGGAGGGTCTTCGGCGTGGCCAGAAGGTCGTCGACACGGGCTACCCGATCCGCGTCCCGGTGGGCAACGCCGTCCTGGGACGCATCATTAACGTCGTCGGCGATCCCATCGACGACCGCGGTGAGATCAAGGCGGATAAGTATTCCTTCATCCACAACGAAGCGCCGGAGCTGGTCGACCTGACCGTCCAGCCGGAGATCCTGGTCACCGGCATCAAGGTGATAGACCTGCTGGCCCCCTATATGAAGGGCGGCAAGATCGGTCTGTTCGGCGGCGCCGGAGTGGGCAAGACCGTGCTCATCATGGAGCTGATCAACAACATGGCCAAGTCCCACGGCGGCTACTCGGTGTTCGTGGGAGCAGGAGAGCGCACCCGCGAGGGCAACGACCTGTACTACGAGATGATCGAGTCCAACGTCATTTCCCTGAAGGACGACTCCTCGAAGGTGGTGCTCATCTTTGGCCAGATGAACGAGCCGCCCGGCGCCCGATCCCGCGTGGTGCTCACGGGACTGACCATTGCCGAGTACTTCCGGGACATTGATGGCCAGGACGTGCTGCTCTTCATTGACAACATCTTCCGCTTCATCCAGGCGGGCTCAGAGGTGTCTGCCCTGCTCGGCCGTATCCCCTCGGCGGTGGGTTATCAGCCCACCTTGGGCACTGATATGGGCTGCATGCAGGAGCGGATCACCAGCACCCGCAATGGCTCCATCACCTCCGTTCAGGCTGTCTATGTGCCCGCCGACGATCTGAGCGACCCGGCACCGGCGGCCACATTCGCTCACTTGGATGCCACCACCGTGCTGTCGCGTCCCATCGCCGAGTTGGGCATCTACCCGGCTGTGGATCCCCTGGACTCCTCCTCCCGCATCCTCGATCCCGACATCGTGGGCGAGGAGCACTACAACGTGGCCAGGGCGGTGCAGAAGACCCTGCAGGCCTACAAGTCGCTGCAGGACATCATTGCCATCCTGGGCATGGACGAGTTGTCCGAGGAGGACAAGCTGACGGTGGCCAGGGCCCGCAAGATGCAGCGCTTCCTCTCGCAGCCGTTCCAAGTGGCCGAGGTCTTTACCGGGCATCCCGGCAAGCTGGTGCCGGTGGAAAAGACGGTCGAGGGCTTCAAGCGGCTGCTGAACGGGGAGTACGACGACATCCCAGAGATCGCCTTCTACATGGTGGGCGACGCCGAGGAGGTACTGGCCAAGGCCAATCAGCTGGCCACTTCCATGCAGCCGGATGCACCTAAGCCGCCGCCAAAAGGAAAAGAGGAAGAGGCCAAGAAAGCCAAACCGGAAGATGGCAAGGAGGATGAGGAAGAGAAGGATGAAAAGGAAGAAGGGGAGAAGGAGGAGCCACCGAAGGGAGAGTGCAAAGAAAAGGATAAGAAGGATTAGTAAGAAAAGAGATTCGATGGATAGTATCCCCGAAAACGGGGAAATGAGCAAATAAATTACACTGTTGGCTATTTTTTAAAATGTATTTAATTTATAAATAATAAAAACATTTGTAACTATTCTGAGTCTAATATTCTTCCATAGATACATATATATACAAGGACTTCAATTAGGCTCTTCACTGTTTCGGTGAGGCGAAACTCTTCCGGGTTATCCTGATGGTTTAAGAAAGTCAAGTAACATTTTTTGTGGTTGAAGAGCTATCACAATAGATCCGAACAAGAGGACATAACGAGATTCGAGGGAGAGAAAGCATTGGCTTAAATTTTATAAAAAATATGGAGGTTAGATTATGAATTATTGCAACCTTCTTTTTATCTTACTCGCACTCACAGTCGCCCCGGATGGTTACGCGTATCTCATGAACTGGGAGTCGTGGGTTTTAAACCCGGCAAGAGCGCTCCAAACAAATGATATAAAAAATCGCAATTCAACGCAAATAAAAGTGTTTATTATAAACTTTATTGGAAAACGTTTATACGCATTACATATAATAATAGATACTTTGAAAATAATGGAAGTAATTTGTATTAAATTTATGCCTTAAAGCCAGAATATAAATTCTGCAGAGGCATAAAATATTAAAAATATTTATGAGTATCACAAGTACAACCGGGACGCTTAGGAAAAGGATTGGTAAGATTAGGTCCCAAAAGATCATTCGAATTCTTCTGGTCCACGTTTCGATCGAGGCAATCGAATTGCAAAATTCAAACGTACCCCGAAACACTATTTACAAATGTTAATATTTTATTACATTACATGGTTTTATTATTTATAAATTAAATACATTTAAAAAATGATTAGTAAAAAGGACTAACAGAAAATTTGATTCGGTCATTTCCCCGTTTTCGGGGATACTATCCATCGAATCTCTTTTCCTTTTTGGGCGAGTCTTACTAATCCTTCTTATCCTTTTCTTTGCACTCTCCTTTCGGTGGCTCCTCCTTCTCCCCTTCTTCCTTTTCATTCTTCTCTTCCTCATCCTCCTTGCCATCTTCCGGTTTGGCTTTCTTGGCCTCTTCCTCTTTTCCTTTTGGCGGCGGCTTAGGTGCATCCGGCTGCATGGAAGTGGCCAGCTGATTGGCCTTGGCCAGTACCTCCTCGGCGTCGCCCACCATGTAGAAGGCGATCTCTGGGATGTCGTCGTACTCCCCGTTCAGCAGCCGCTTGAAGCCCTCGACCGTCTTTTCCACCGGCACCAGCTTGCCGGGATGCCCGGTAAAGACCTCGGCCACTTGGAACGGCTGCGAGAGGAAGCGCTGCATCTTGCGGGCCCTGGCCACCGTCAGCTTGTCCTCCTCGGACAACTCGTCCATGCCCAGGATGGCAATGATGTCCTGCAGCGACTTGTAGGCCTGCAGGGTCTTCTGCACCGCCCTGGCCACGTTGTAGTGCTCCTCGCCCACGATGTCGGGATCGAGGATGCGGGAGGAGGAGTCCAGGGGATCCACAGCCGGGTAGATGCCCAACTCGGCGATGGGACGCGACAGCACGGTGGTGGCATCCAAGTGAGCGAATGTGGCCGCCGGTGCCGGGTCGCTCAGATCGTCGGCGGGCACATAGACAGCCTGAACGGAGGTGATGGAGCCATTGCGGGTGCTGGTGATCCGCTCCTGCATGCAGCCCATATCAGTGCCCAAGGTGGGCTGATAACCCACCGCCGAGGGGATACGGCCGAGCAGGGCAGACACCTCTGAGCCCGCCTGGATGAAGCGGAAGATGTTGTCAATGAAGAGCAGCACGTCCTGGCCATCAATGTCCCGGAAGTACTCGGCAATGGTCAGTCCCGTGAGCACCACGCGGGATCGGGCGCCGGGCGGCTCGTTCATCTGGCCAAAGATGAGCACCACCTTCGAGGAGTCGTCCTTCAGGGAAATGACGTTGGACTCGATCATCTCGTAGTACAGGTCGTTGCCCTCGCGGGTGCGCTCTCCTGCTCCCACGAACACCGAGTAGCCGCCGTGGGACTTGGCCATGTTGTTGATCAGCTCCATGATGAGCACGGTCTTGCCCACTCCGGCGCCGCCGAACAGACCGATCTTGCCGCCCTTCATATAGGGGGCCAGCAGGTCTATCACCTTGATGCCGGTGACCAGGATCTCCGGCTGGACGGTCAGGTCGACCAGCTCCGGCGCTTCGTTGTGGATGAAGGAATACTTATCCGCCTTGATCTCACCGCGGTCGTCGATGGGATCGCCGACGACGTTAATGATGCGTCCCAGGACGGCGTTGCCCACCGGGACGCGGATCGGGTAGCCCGTGTCGACGACCTTCTGGCCACGCCGAAGACCCTCCGTGGAGTCCATGGCAACGCAGCGGACCACATTGTTACCCAAGTGGTGGAAGACCTAGACAGGGGCAGACATTCCGTCAGTTTAAAGATTTACAAATGGAGTTAGGGTAAATTAGTAAAAGTTCTTAAACATTATAGAAATAAATAAATATAATATAAAATTAATAGAAAAGGATAATTAAGGTTGCTTTAAAATGGCTAATGTTAAATATAGAAAACAGTGCAATTGTGCCTATAAAATCTATTTACAGACCATCACTTAAACTTTTAAAGGTTGAGAAGAAATAATAACCCACCTCCAGCACCAGGCGTCCGATCGGAGCGTCAACCACCTCCATGGCATTCATATTCTCCGGAATTTCGTCCGGAAAGTACACATCGATGACGGGACCAATGACAGCATTAATATAGCCTTCACGACCTTTGCCCTCTAGTTTTTTGGCTTCGTCACCGGAGGTCTTTTCATCCTCGCACTTTTCGTCCTTTTCATCGCACAGCATCAACGATGGATGAATGAGGCGGACCTGGACGTGGGCAGGACCCAGAGCGAGGATGCGTTGCAGGCCTCGCACTTGACCCCCACACGGGTGGCCAATTTTGAACCCGATTCTGGCACAGGCTGACATGGACTCCTCTAATTAGATAAAGCTGAAGGAACAGCGTGGGATAAGGGCTTACCTGTGGCCAATCTTCCCCAAGTCACCAACATTTTTAATAAGTTTTCTTTGCTCCTTAAAAGTTGTTTCGCTTGAAAATTATTCCTGCTAAATGATGACAGCTTCAACTGACTGATGACAGCCAAGCCTGTTCAAACGGAAGATTGTGAGATTGTTTAAAAGAAGGTGACAACCCAGTTAATAAAGGCTGCCATTAGTAACTGGGTTGTCACCTTCTTTTCTTTAATGCTAATTGGTTTACGAATGTATGGAGTTATTTAGGATTATAAATATTGTATAAACAGAAGAATTTTCATACAGACACTGCTTCATAGGGGAATTAAAGATCTTACAGCGAAAGAGTGACAAGGACACGGGCGACCGTTTAGATCTCCGTATTATTTTTGGGGCCTTAAGCTAGTAACGTAATATAAGCATATAACTTTATAACGCCTTATCATTCGGGAATATGTAGAAAACTGTAACATTAACAAATTCATTTTCATTTTGAAATTTAAACGAACATGTAGAAAATATTATTTTAATTTTAAACGAACTATTGGTAAAATATTCTGCTTCGTTTAAAGTAAGTAATTCGAATAATCTTTAAAAAAAATCAATAAATACACAACATTATTTTTAAATATTAACAATAATCATTATAAACAAAATTAAAATTAAATTAAAAAATTAAATTAAAATTAACAATATAACAAAAATCTTAAGAAATAAATATATATTTAAAAAACAAATTAAAAATCATTTCAAGTTTACGTAAATTCGTACTTACGATCCACACTGGAAGATGCAGTGTAAACGGAATTACGTTCCACACACACTGTGCCGGTGTTGTTACGTTTACTCTCTTCCTCTTCTTCGGCTGCAAAATGCTTCGCATTTTCAATTTTCGCATTGGAAATCGCTTATATTGTGTGAAAGCGGCTAGGAAAGATAACAAAAAGTACACAGAAACCATCAACCTGCCGAGGACGAAGTTTCCCAACCGCCTGACAGCAGCCAAACGGGAGGAACAGGAGCGTCTGCTCTTGGAGGCAAGTTGCCGGTGACTCGCAGCTGAGAAATACTCAATTTAGATCGTTGTGTCTTGTAGAAGAAGATTTCGGTATCCTACGAGTACCAGGAGCAGGATAAGGAACTGTCAGAAAAGAGGCTACCAACATTTGTGCTGCACGACGGACCGCCCTACGCCAATGGCCAACTGCACATGGGCCATGCCGTCAACAAGATCCTGAAGGATGTAACGCTGCGACAGCGAGTGGCCCATGGCCAGCAGGTCAACTACATTCCCGGCTGGGACTGTCACGGTCTGCCCATCGAACTGAAGGCCACGAGTGCCGCTACGGGACAGAGTGCCCAGGAAATCCGGCAAAAGTGTGAGTGGTTTTCCTCAACTTGCAGCAGAAAGTAATGAGAGAAATGTGTCTTCCAGCCCGCGCCTTTGCCTTGGAGGCGATACAGTCCCAGAAGGAGGAGTTCTGCAGCTGGGGAATATTGGCAAACTGGCGAAAGGACGACATCTACATGACCTTCCAGCCGGAGTTTATAGCCAACCAATTGCAGATGTTCTACGATCTCTACGAAAGGGGTCTGGTCTATCGGGACTTGAAGCCAGTCTACTGGTCACCATCGTCCAGGTAACATCTGTAACATCCTTGCAAAACTCTAGACTTATTTAATGGTCTTCTATTAGAACAGCACTGGCGGAGGCGGAGCTGGAATATGACCCCAGCCACACAAGTCCCTCGGTCTATGTTAGATTCGCACTCAATCCGAACGGACTGCCTGTAGAGGCCAAGTATAGTCGGATATATGCGCTCGTGTGGACCACAACGCCTTGGACACTGCCGAGCAATCAAGCTATCTGCTACAATGACTCCTTGGAGTACGTGCTGGTGCGGCTCCAGGAGCACAGCCCCGACGAGCTATACCTCATGGCCGTAGCTCTTATGGCAGACTTTGAGGCCAACACGCAGCTCAAGTGCGAGGTTATTCAGCGTTTGAATGGCAGCTCCCTGGGCGGGCTTACGTACCAGCATCCCATATATAAGGAGCAGTCAGACTTGCCCTTCTACGACGCCAGCCATGTGCAGGATAGCAAGGGCACGGGCTTGGTTCACACTGCACCAGCTCACGGTCCGGAGGATTTCTTGGTCAGTTTGGCCAAGAAAATACCCGTCAAGTGTTTCGTAGACGAAGAGGGCACTTACACCCAGGATGCTCCCAGCTTTCTACGCGGACAATCCGTACTGGATCAAGGTAATCCCTTGGTGCTACAGCACATAGCAGAGGATGTGGTTCATTCCGCCCAGCTGGAGCATTCGTATCCCATAGATTGGCGGACCAAGCAGCCGGTGATCATTCGGGCCAGCGAGCAATGGTTCATCAATACGGAGAAATTAAAGACACCTGCAGCCGAGGCACTGGACCGCGTTGAGATCTATCCCCGAACAAATGCCGAGGCCAGCAAGAGGGCATTGCTGACACAGCTGCAAAAGCGTCCCTACTGGTGCATCTCCAGGCAGCGGTCGTGGGGCGTGCCCATACCCGTTCTCTACAGCCGGGCGAGCGGAAAAGTGGTTATAAATTCCGCTCTGATCGAACACCTCTGCCAGCTATTACGCCAGGAGGGTTCCATGGACTTCTGGTGGGCCAAGCCGATAGAGGAACTTGTACCTGCTCAAATTGCCAAGGAACTTGGCTATGAAGTCAAAGATCTGGTGAAAGGAAGTGATATACTGGATATATGGTTCGACTCGGGCAGCACTTGGTCGGCGGTGCTGAAGGCGGACAAGGTGGCCGATCTATATTTGGAGGGCTATGACCAATTCACCGGCTGGTTTCAGTCCTCGCTCCTCCTAAGCATAGCTGCCCGAGGATATGCGCCGTACAAGTAAGATGGGATAAGTTCCAGTCAAGAAATACTCCTTATTCTCTCTCATTTAAAGGACACTCTTTGTGCACGGCTTTACGGTGGACGAGAAGGGTCACAAGATGTCCAAATCGCTGGGAAATGTCATCTCACCAAAGCAGATTAGGAAGAAGTATGGCACGGATGCTCTTCGTTGGTGGGTGGCCTCCCATGGCACCCAGCACATGTCCATTACGGTGAGTGATAAGCTACTCCAGCAGGCAGCCGAGAATCTGAGCAAGGTGCGAGGGACCCTGCGCTACCTGAAGGGTGTGATTGGAGAGAAGCAACAAACAAATGAGGAGGAGGAACTCCTACCCGACAAGAGCTATCTTAACAGATATTTGCTGAGCCAGTTGGTGGAGTTTGAAGCAGAGGTGAGTTAAGCACTATTCCTTAGATCTTCCTAATCCGAGTTCCTTTTTAGGTGGCGAAGCTGTACAACGCCTACGAGTACAATCGAGTGGTGGCCTGCATTCAGAACTTCGTTGCCAACCAGGTGTCCGCCGTTTATGTGCATCTTATCAAGGATCGCCTGTACTGTGGCAATGATCGGGAGCTGGTTGCCATTCGCCAGACGCTCACCCAATGCTACCGCCAGCTGTGCAAAAGCCTGTGGCCCATTGTTCCCTTTCTGGTAGAGGAGAGCTGGAGCTATTACGATCTATCTGGCGGGGCCTTTCATGAGCAGAGGGTCCGAGCTAACGCAGAATGGGAGGACAGAAGAGCAACGGAGGTTGTGCAGGCAGCGCTGGATGTAAAACGTCTCATTAACCAACAGGCTGGTGAGGTTAACACCTGGCATTTGTCTGTGACCATCCAAGGAGGCCAGTTGAAACTGTTGCAAGAACTCCATCCTGCTCGGGGTGAACCTTTGAGTAATTCCGAGCTGTGCGAGCTCCTGCAAGTGGGCTCTGTCACTCTCCTAGAGACCGACCATAGCGATGTATCCGTAAGGATTGCTACCCTCCAGACCACGCTCTGCCCGCGCTGTCGTCGCTATAGTCTGAACGCTGAAAATCAGGAGACCTGCAAGCGTTGCTCGGCGGTAATGCATGTCAAAAACTAAATCAGGTTATTGTTTTTTATGTCTAAGAAATATATTTTTGTTTTTAAAAACTCTGTAAGCACTTCATGATCGTGTCCCGGAGCTTGAGTCGCGTTGTGGGCTTTCCGCTGCAGATGATATGCGTCTCATTGTCCTCGAACTTAATCACTGTGTCCTCGGCCACCAGATTCAGGGTGAGAGCGCCGCCAGTTCGATCCAATTTGATGTTGGAAAAGCCATCCTGCGCTAGCCGCTTCATTAAAGCATCCACATCGATGCTGCCGTACTCGTACTTGACGTTCTTCAGCACTTCCTCCTTGGTCGGGGCAACGCCGCTCGAGCTGGGATTATCCTGACCGCTGCTGTCCGCACATGGCTGGATGCAGTGCACCTTGTCCTTCACTTGGAGTACGCCCGTTAGAGTGGAAAACGTGACGCCGGCGGCCACCTCGCGGGGGGATATCTTCTGGGCCAGTTCCGAGGTGATATAAATGCGATCCAGCTTCCGTTTCAACGGCAAGCGTATAATTTCGCCGCACTTGAACGTAATTATCTTCTTGTCCGGCTGCTCGATGAACAGATTCGGCGCCGAGGGATGCGGCTTCGTGTAAGCCTCGGGTATGACCAGGACATTCGGCTTTAGCTCCTTGATTAGCTTGTTGGCCTGCTGGTAATTTAGCGAGGTGTCGATCGGACAGTAGAAGGCCTTCATGGCCAGCGGCTGGAACGGCGCTAATACTTGCAGATAGGGAAAGTCCGGTTCCGTGAATATGATCGAGTTGTTGGGATTGTTGCCCCACATTTCAATGAAGTGAACGGCGTCGCCGAAGCGCAGGCTCGGATGGCCGCAGAAGACAACGCAGGGCTGTGATTAAGTAAAGGGAAATGGGATTTATAACTAGGCTGGATCATCCCTTATTATCTGCGATCCTTACCTGCCGAAAGTCTTTGCTAAAGCCCTCAGAGAAGACATGATTGTAGTGTTTCAGCTTGTTGTTGCGCAGGTAGAAGGCATGCGGAAAAGGATCGTCCGGCAGATACACCTTGTTCTGCTTGGCCGAACTGAGCCACTCGGCCAGAATGTTCGAATAGGCCAAGGAGCTGTCTGCCACCGGAGATATGAAGAACATGGGCACATTGTTGAGGCCGGCGTTCTCCAGATTCTGAGTCAAGCACTCGAACAGATCGTAGACCACGCCCGAGGGATAGCAGGGTATGAGAGCGGATCCATTGTTCCGGATCGTCAGCGCCACATTCATGCAAAGCTCGCCCAGCTTGGTGTCCGGATTCACAGTGGGCGCCTGCGTTAGCCCGGTCATGATGAGGACATCGGCATGTTTCAGTGCCGACTGATTGATGGGCCGCGGATGCGTGGTCAATGTGGACGAGCCGCTCACGTAACAAATCTTCTCGTGGGCAGTGCTTAACACCCAGTTGCTGGAGCCCAGGCAGTAGCCAGAGCTTACTGGCGTGGCAATGAAGGCGCCCAGAATGTCACACTTCTCGTCGTAGCCCATAATGGTAACCTTCGAGAGACTGCCCTGGACATCCTTGAGGCTGAAGATGGTGCGCCATTTCTTTGCACGGAACGCTTCGCTCAGCGGGCTGGGCAGCAGATGGAGCTTCTCCTTCCACAGGCGTGCCGTGCAGGCCTTGGGCGACACCTCGATGTAGTCGACCAGCTCCTCGAGGAAGAATCGGCCAATCTGCAGCGTTGGCTCCGTGGCATAGACCTTGCCCTTGAACTCCGTGTCCTCCGTGATGTACGGTAAGGCCAGCATATTAAGATAGTTCGAGATAAGTATCACATCCACCTCGCTGAAGTCCAACATCTTATCCATCGGTAGATTAAACTCCGGCATCGAGTCCACAAACACGCGGCCACAGCACTCCTTTAGCTCGCCGTCCATCTGCGGATCGTGGTCTCGGCTGGGCACGAAGTTGGGCAGATTAGACCACTTCAGCGACTGGACAAAGGGCAGCGGCAGGAAGTTTAGCACCGTCTGCTCCGTGAGGCCGCAGTCCAGCATTATCCTTAGGCCCTTGAACGTAATAATATAACATGGCTTGGCCAAGTCCCCGCTGAGGCAATACTGCAAAAGAGACAAGTCACGTCCGCTGATAATGCTTTTATAGACCTAAAGATGACTTACCAAACGCATGTTTAAAAAGCGCCAAACGTTATGACTGCGCTCCTCCGATAAAACGCTGAAAGTTTGTTTATATTTTTCACAGGTGAAGGCGGAACTAGTCCGTGGCGCCGGCGACTAGTTCACTGGCAGGAACTAGTAGTTCCCTGAAGCTTATCATTAAGAATTAAATAAGCTGATTATCAAGAATTACCTAAGTCATTATATAATAATGTAATGTAATGTAATACATAGAACAAAAATATATTGATGTAGTAATTACCTAAATAAACTTTATTTGAATCAAACCATGGCAGTTCAAAGAACTTCTTAGGTATATGTTACCTATCGTAGCACGGTCTCACTAACACATCTCATTGGTTTCTTTGCAGTATTTAAATCTTTTCCAAAATGTCCCAGCAAATTCGCGTTTTACAATGCATTCAATGCAAAATGTATCAGGTTCTTAGCGAAATTTGCTAATTAAATCCAAGCACTCAATAAAGCAGTTGTTCTTTTAGGTGGACTTGGTGAAGAAGGCCAACAAATGGGAATGCAAAATATGCCGCCAAAAGCAGGATTTACTCAAGGAGTTCTTTCGAGGATCAGGACCAGAGTGCCGCACCAGAGTGCAGCAAATGAACCTGGAACGTGGGCAACAGGAAGAACTTATTGAGGAAAACTTGTTCGTATCCGCACAGCAGCAGCTGGATCGGGTGAATGGGCCAGTTGAAAAGCATGAAAACGATCCTCCCAAGGAAACCAAAAATAAGTGGGCAAGCTATGTGGATGAAAACATTGAAGTTCCTCAAAAGTCTGCACTACGGCCTGCGGAAGTAGCTAGTGTTAAAAAAGAACTGAATGAAGGCATCTCTATGAACTTTAACAGATCTAAAGGCCCAGACTCTAAATCCACAAAACGTCCGGCACAAAAGGTAGAAACTTCTGTCGGTAACAAAACTTCAAAATGGAGCAATTATTTGTAGATATAGCGCAGATTACAGTATATATTTACCTCATTAAGTTATATACCTATAGAATATTATAATTTGTAATTTGAACAGTGTTTTTATTCAGTTAAGTCTAGTGATCCCATGACAAATCGCTAGGGCTGATGTCAGAGTGGCCGGCAATAACAAGTTTCCTAATCAGGGGTTTTCCCAGTACAAATTTATGAAATGCCTGGTCCCATGTACCAGGCGCTCATAATGCAGGAGGAGGATGATTAGGTGTGTTTTAACTGTTTAGTTCTCTCGCGAGAGCTCTCTCTCTTAGATTTTTCTGGCCAGTCGAAGGCTTACTAGAGAGAGCGACGATTAACTGCCGTCATCGCTGCTCTACTGATCTCTGTTCGCCTGTTACACGAAATGTAGAAGCGGCCCATTGTTGTTATTGTTCGTCAACAGCAATATCCAAATCAGGAGTTTTTGCCAGTACAAATGTATCAAATGCATGATTTCATGTACCAGGCGCTCAGAATGCGGCAGGAGGATGATTAGTTTAGTATAAACCTATTTTATAACTGTTTATTGCTCTCTCGACAGCTGCTCTCTTCGATTTTTTGGCCTATATTACGCCTTCTAGAAATAGAGCGAATGATCGACTGACGTCAGCGCATAGATAAGTGCATCGTTACTCTACTGCTCTCTGTTCGCCTGTTATAGAAAATGTAAGAAGCGAGCAAAAGTTATTGTTTTTTGGAAACAAAAAGTTCCCAAACAGGGCTTTTCCCAGTACAAATTTACCAAATGCATGGTTCCATGTACCAGGCTCTCAGAATGCAGCAGCATGATTACGTTCGTGTTAATATATGTTATAACTGTGATGTTTTGTGCACTTGTGAGAGCTGCTCTCTCTTTGATTTTTGTTGGCCAATCGTATTCTTGCTAGAAAGAGACCACACGATCGACTGACGTCCCCGCATAGATAAGTGCATCGTTGTTCTTCTGTTTTCTGTTCGCCTGTTACACGAAATGTAAGAAGCGGGCACTTGTCATTGTGCCAATCCCAATTATACATACATATGTTATATATGTATATAAAATATATAAAATAAATATGAAAATCTGACTTATGGGCATGTAAAGGGCTAAAATCAACAAGAAAATAAAGAATGCAACTCGTACCAGTCACAGAAAAAATATATCGTTTTTGTTTGTTCATTAGTTTTTATTAAAATCTGTTTCGCTCTTTTACATGTTTATATTTGTGTGTGAAACGTGTGAGGATCAATGTGTGTTCACATCTAAATTAGAATACATTGCCTTCGGTTTTTGCAACTAATGCTAGAAAAATACAAGTTGTAATCCTTTAAATATTGTAAGTAAAAGAGTTTATAGATTTATAGGGGGCTTCTTCTTCTAAGTGCCAATCGCGGGCAATCGCATGTTGGACATGCATAGCTTCCTCTGCCCACGAAACGATGAGCCGCAATTGGTGTTGAATACTCTCGCTTGGAGAAATGCGAGTTAGTTATAGTTAATCTTGAGAGAAATTGTAATATTAGTATAGCCAACTACGTTAATGGGTGTATAAACTATTGCCTGCAACGGGCTTTAGGCGCTACCGGCACTGCCCCCGGCGGCGTCCTTCTTGGCCACCTTTTCATCGGAGCCGGTGGTGTCGTCCATGTCGTTGAACTCGGAATCGCCGCCGGGAGGGCCACCCGCCTTGCCGGATGACCGGCGACGCTTGCGATTAATGCGCCACGGGCGCATTGGAAACTTCATGGCCGGCAGCTGTTCCATGCCCAGCACCTTGTAGATCTGACGGAAGGCAATGTAGCGCAGGAATAGCTGTGCCGACACAGTGAGATCCTCGCGTTCCTGTTTGGTCAGCTCCAGCAGAGCATCGGTCGGATCCTTCTCGCACGGATCCAGCAGCCCCGGGCCGTTGATCAAGAAGCCCGAAGACAGGGCCTCCATAATACGACGCATGCAATCACCGGGCGAGATGGGAAAGCCAGCCGAAGAGATTACCTTCTCCACGAGCAGTTCCAGCGACCACTGAGGCAGTGCCTGCCAAGAGGCAACGCGCTGGCACAGATCTCTGAGGATGCGAATGACCATCACGCAGGACTGCAGACCAGTGGCGCGAGCCTGGAACCACTTGGCGTGGCGCAAATCAGCTAAAGCCTGCAAGCAACACATTGTTCGGTTTAGATCTTAATTTCCTGAGGGGTTCCCAGGAGGTACTTACACGCAGGCACGGTTCACGGGTCAAGGTCTCGTCCTCGCCCTCGCCCTCGTCATTAGCGGAAACTTCGCCGGGACTGCTGTCGCGCAGCAGTGGCGATGTGAGGGTTATCTTCACAGAGACAGCCTCGTCCAGTACAATTACGGCGGCATCGTCGGCATTGACCTCCACACGATAGTTGACCTGAATGTCGCCTGGAATCGAGAGAACAGAGCAAAGGATGCAAGTGTCAGAGGACGCGTGTCTTTGAAAGGGGAGAGGACGTCGTTGCAAACATCGAACGACTCTAAGATTCGATTCGACTTGGATAAAGAGACAAACATTGTGAGTGAAGCAAATTCCAAAAATTCCAGTGTGGGCCCGAAAAATGCAAATAGTGATATTGGCAAACATTTGGTTCAAATGGACTTGATTGATGCACGTATGGATTAGCACGACTAATGTTTGTTTCTTCCCACGATCCACGTATCCGCTCCTCGGTTCCCAGCAAACAGCATCGTTCGTTCGACTTGCGTGCTGGGATCGGGATCTCTTTCTTCTCTCCGTTCATTCGGTCGGTTGGGTCTCGTAAACGGAATTGCAAGCTCGACGAGTGACAAGGGACGAGACTCGTCGCGGCATCCACACTCGTTGCAATTCCATTTAGAGCGCGAACGCCCAACTACCTGAAACCGTACCAAGTTACAGAATTTGGACTTTGGATTACATTTCGATTAATTCTGAATTGAACGGAATTATTCTTAGATTCTTGATAAGATTTTTCTGGTTTTCTGGTTGTTAGTTTTACTTGCAAAAAACATTGAACGAAATTTATAGGGTTGCTTGTGGGAGACGTTGGCCATTGTCTTGCCTTGGTCTTGGCTTTCGCTCAAATTTCGCTCGCAATTTTGTTATCTTGACTTTACTTATTTCGATTGACAATCAAGCTTGATACACACAACTCGGCCGCTTGGACACATATATATGTATACGACATTACAGAGAGTATAGATATACATATTTGCTTGGGTTTCGAGTAAGAGATGAGGCGCGGCGCTGCATCGACGCTGCAATTTTGTCTCAAGCAATTTTTGCATTTTATTTTTATATATATTTTTTTTCCCAAAAGTCAGTGTGTGGATCAATCGCATTGCTTCTTGGCGTGTGGTTGTGTTTGGTTCAACTTCTTGGCCACTCCAAAGGACTTTATTTACACAAAGTTTCATCCGAAGTGGAGTCGGATCGAGGGGGTGCAAGAACCGAAGAGCAGCGAGGCAAACGAGCGCTAAACTTTGTATAAATATATTCCTTTGGTTCGAATGAATTGAAGAGTTGGTTAAGTCAAGGCCACGATAGACCACAGCACTTTAGACTGAAGAGACTGGAGACTGGGGACTGGTGACTGGAAGAGGCTGGAGGCCGGATCCGAGTCCGAGTCCGAGTCCGCCTGCTTGTTACCGTGACGAGATCCGTTTCTGGTGGTGATGGAGTGGAGCAGAAGAGCGGAGCAGCAGCAGCAGCACCCGAGCGGGAGGAGGAGGCAGCAAACGAGCAACCTTGGGAGGGTTGAGCTACACAGCTAGCTACAGATGGCTATAACGACTGAACGACACACTCTAGACTCTAGGACTCTCGCGAGCTTCTAGGCTAAGGCTCGAGGCTCGAAACTTATCCTGCAGAGAGAGAAGCTGAAAACGGCAAATACGTTACGGTTTTATTCGCTATTAGTTTTTGGCTGTATGTTGGCTTGGGGGGGCGTTGGGCGCGGTTTGGCTGGCGTGGCAATCTCAAAAGGTCCACCGCAACAACAGGGCTCAACAGTTGTAGTTGTCCTAAGTAGTATTACTTTTTTTTCTTTCATTTTTGACTTAATTAACTTGATTTTTTTGCTGACTTTTTCCACACAAATTGCCCGTCGAACGTGAGAGATCGTGTAATGAATTGCGAATTGCGAACGGATCCTGGCATCTTTAGCACTCCGAAATGTTTTCGTTAGACATGTATTTAACTAGTTCAAGCCGCTCTTCCAGTTGGCCAAATTCACCTGCTAACCACAGAGTGAAATTGGCCAAGCTAAGTACGTATTTATATAGTTTTTTTTTGGTTAAGATCTTGATTCAGTTTTTGGCTTTTTGCCGCATTTGTCACTCAAGCCATTTCTCTGGAAAAAGTTTTCTTCTGTTTTCTGTTCTCTGTTCCTCACAAATAGGACAACCGAAATGTTGTTCAACAATATTGCTGAGCAAGGACTACACATACCTGCCACCTCCTTCAGTTTGTCGGGCAGCACATTGGCCACACGCTGCAGCAAACCAGCCGTCGGCTTCTCGGCACAGAGCACAACCAGCTCGACGGCATTGTCGCCGTGTAGGAGCAGGCCCTTGGCCAGATAACCCACGCGCATCACTCCCTTAAGAATGCGCACCACATTGCCGCCATTGTCGGCATCCTTGTGGAACGAGAAGATCTGGTTGTCACGTCCATCCTTCTCCGACGGCTTGTCGCTCTTCTCCTTCTTGGCAGACCCACCGGCTTCGGCCGGCTGCTCGGCCAGGGCATCGGAGACCAGTTTAAGAGCACGTTCAGTATGCGAGACGATGCGCTGGATGGTCTGCAGCTCTTCCTCCTTGGGATAGATCTCGGCGTGACGCGCAATGGCGTGACGATCATCGGTGCTTTCGGGGCGGCGGACATTGCCGCCGGGCATCATGCCAAAGTGCGGCGGTGGTCCATTGCCCATGCGGCCAAAGCGCTGGGCTCCTGCAATAAAAAAATATATACAAAATGTGCATTAAGAATATATATTTGTTTTGTGAACGGTGTTGACCGTGATCCAAATTTTTGCCTTAACACAAAGGGTAATTGCAACATTAATTAAACGGAATTAATGGAAAATCTCTCTAGTAACTGGTCACTGAAGGAGCGTAAAAGGAAAAGATCAGCTGAGAACATTCTACTGATGACTAAAACTAAGAAAAACACAGATTTTTCGGTCGTTTCTAATACCAAACCAATAATTTGGTAGAAGACTTCGTCGGTATTATGAGATAGACAAATCAAACCCTTGTTTAAACCTTAACAAAAGCCGCCAAAGCTGGAATTGACCTATATTTACTAGCATGAAAAATACGCAATCAATCAGAATTAAAGTGAAATAAAAGAAAACATAACTTTAGTATTACATAAATAATCATAACGACCAGCGATAGCCCATATTCCGTGGACTTTTAGGTGCTTTTGTAATTGCTATCTTGTTTACTTAAGCCTTATCTAGTGTAAACTTACCTCCAAAGCTGCGAGACATCCAGTTGTTGTAGTCATACTCCTCGTTGTACTGACGATTGCGTTGCTCCTCCCAGTAATTGCCACCATCGTGCTCCTCGCCACCGCGATGTCCGGTCATCATTGCCCGCTGAGCACGCGCCTCGGCCAGGCGACGCTGGCGAGGTGTTGGCTTGAAATCAACCACCAGATCGGGTTGCACCTTGCGCTTGTACTGCAAGCGATGGCGACGCCCCTTCATGTGCATCTCTTTGGCATTGGGATCGTTGAACTTGCAGTCGCAGAGCTTGCAGTTGAAGCTCAGGATCTTACCCTCCTCGTCCTTGACCTCTTCGATATACTCGCCGCCCACTGGCTTAATGTTGTCCGTATTCTCGCCCAGCGAATCGTCCAGCTCATCCCCCGGTGAATTGGCCTCGTTGCCACCGACCTCAGTCTTGACGGCAGAAGGCCCAGGTGCTGCAGCCGTTCCAGGTGCCCCGGCAGCTGCGGGCACAAAGTTAATTTTGCCCATTTTCTTTGGCTCCTCCGAGGGAATTGGTTTGCCCAGCTTCTGGTGCAGCTTCACCACCTTTTGATGCTTGGCGCCGCGAACATGGGCCGCATAGGCATCCGTGCCCGTGCAGGTGACGTCGCACAGCTCGCAGTGATAGTTATTGCCACGGTTCTGGGTGGTGCTGGTGGCACTGGCCGACATCTTGAGTGAGGCCTCGCGCTTCTTGTGCTTCTGGCCCTCCAGATGTTCGCGGTAGGTCTGGGGACCGGCGCACGAGATCTTGCACACCTCGCAGTAGTGCAGCTGCTGTGGGCGTGGCGGCGCCTTGGGACGCATGCCGCGCAGAGCGGCCGCCCCCGGAATGGTGGGCCCCATCTTGCGCTGATACCAGTTATTGGGCCCGCCGTTTGGCTTCTGGGGTCCACCTTGATGCTGCTGGGCCACATACATGCTGGCCGCGTTGTACAAGGCGGTGTCATAGCCGTAGTTGTTGCCGCCCGAGGCAGCGGAATTTGGGGTTTTCGGGCCACCGTTGGACTTGTCCATCTTACTCTTAACCGGATTCTTAACGGGTGGGGCCGAGTAGTGGGTCTTGCTGACTGCGGCTGTCGAGCCCGGGGCGTTGTAGCTGGCCGGTGACTGTTGGTAGAATGTTTTGGTGGCATCGTACGACTGAATGGGGTTGCGATAATCGCCGCCGCCGCCGCCGTAGCCACCGTAACCTGGCCCGCCAGCCCCCGGACCGGAGGAGGCGCCAGCGCCACCGCCAGGACCCCCGGCCGCTGCATAGCCACCCTGGCCGGCAGCCACAGCAGCGTTTTGATAGGCCGCCGCGTTCGCGTAGGTGGCGTTGGTTACCGCCGGGTACGAGACCTGTCCCGTATTGTACTGGGTGCCGCCGTAGTTGAACCCGGCGTAGTTGTTGTTCGCCATTTCCTTAGCTGTAATTACGGAAATCGAATTTGTTGGCAATCTGTTTGTGGTGATGAACCCCATCCCCTTGCTTTACCCCCTTACCACCAACGACATGCTACTCCAATGTGATGTGTGCTACTTACATTCGCTATTCGGCTGTCAATATTTATGCGGATTTATTCAGGAATTTATATGTGCTTTCCGGGTAATAGCCTGTTTATAGCTGTAATGGCAAAGTGGACTTAGTCACGTCATGTCAAAAAACAGGAGCTGCTGCCGACCGTAGGCCAAGGAAATCAAAGGCAAGGAGACGGAGCAGCCCCTTCCATTTTTTCTTTCGTTTTCTGCTTACGGCTATTGATTTTTTTCCGGGCAACTTCAGACGCACTTTTCGCGTGTGTAGCGGACATGCAAGCGCGCGCCGGCAAGGAACCCTTTTGGAGCGGCACTTTTTCCACGGACAACACACAGTTTGAGCACGTTATTGTAATTTTAATTACCTGAATTTACCTGGCTTGCTGAAAAATCGTCGATAGCTCTAGCCGGCGAGCTGCAAAAACATCGATGTTACTATCGATGTTTTAATATATATCCCTCCAAAACAGCTGGTCACACTTAAATCTGGCTGATGACTTTAGGTTGCCACACATTTCCAGGAAAATCGACGGCTTTACTCCTTTTTCCGAGCTCCATGTAATTGATGGCGATCATTAATCCCGCAACTCCTGTGGCTCGTGTTAAAACGGTATTTTCTGTGGAACCCCGACGGGGAATCCTCAATAACGGCACAACAACGTTTATGTCATTGACGTAGTCATCGAGGCTGCAAAAACATCGATGTTACTATCGATTGCGTAGAAAAATTCGTCATGTCAAAAGACTACGTTTTAGATAACTTCACGTGTGATAAGTTTCCCACCCAGTCATAGCTAAGTTTCCCACCTTTTAATTTAAACGTTAAAATGTCTAATTTAAATCGTTACTATATTCCTAATAATTAAATATATGTTTAAAACAAAATATAGGATTATTTCATGTTAAAATAGAAAGTGTAATTTAAATAATAACCTTAAGTTATATTTTTTTTAAATTATAACATTTAATTTTTAATTTTTTTATAATTTAAAATAAGATTTTCAAAAAGCCATTTAAAAATGTTTAGTTCAAATCGAATCAGTTTTCGTTGTTGCTGCGGCAACAAACAACTAGAAGAAGAACAGTGCTGACTGATGCTCTGATTCATACAATTTTTTTATATTTTCATGTATATATATAACTAGTTACCAAATAAATTAAAAATATAATTTTAGTGGTATATTTTATCGTAAATAAAAATGGTATTAAGTATTTTTTTCATACAGCAGGACGGTATAATATATGGATTTTGCGGTCACACTAATCATTCGTCCGACCTCGGCGGTCCGTAAACATTATTTTCTCGGTTTTCGGCTAAATCGCCAGCAAAACGCAACGGAAAATCGTTTAAAATGCGCTCCAGTGCACCGAGTTCGAACGCAAAATGAATTGAAGTGAGTGCCTTGGCCGCACGGCCGGAAAACTGCCACCGACTAATGCAGGCTGTACAAAACTGATACTGATACACACACACACGGACACGGGTACATGCCACCACCCGCTGCCCGCAAAAGCAGAAATTACTAATACTACGGTTGCTGAACTGGCACGATGCTCCATATTGCCACTGCGGCCATGTAAACACTTGAGTTGGGACTCGCGGTGGTTGCCTGTGCTCGGTCGCATGTGTGGTCTTAATGGAGTTAAATATATTGTTTTTTTTATTGTTGTTAAAAGAAATTCAAATTTGATTAACCATGGTTTAAATTGGTTCAAACTCCTTCAAAAATATCACAATTTTAACCCGCATAAACGTGCAGCGTTGCCAAACTGTGCACATGGTGTTTTTCGCAGCTCTCTGGCAACGCCGTCCCTCTCGATTTTCGCTTTGCACGCGCATTCGTGAAAATGGCGGCGTTCTCGCACCGTCGCTGCCAAATTTTTTGTACATCAAAATAATCAAAATAAAGCATTCTTCCAGTGCTCAACAATCTGTCCGTGCGAGCGCGCGCGTGTGTGTGTGCGAAGGAAACCCCCAGCGCCACCGCCGATCGAGAAAGTGGAAAGAACGCAGAAGGCAGAAAACAAAAGGCAGCGGCCAGCGACAGCGAAAACGCAACGCCAGATAACACACGCGACGGGACGGACGGCGGACGGAAGGAGGGAACGGAGGTGCGCTAGTGAGAGGCGAGCGCCAGGAGAAAGGAGGAGGAGAGTGCAAGTGCGAGGGAGCCAGCGCAGCAGCAGCCGCTGCCCCGTGAATAAGTTAGCGGAGCACCCGCAGTCCGTTCCTCGGGTTTTTCTGGCCAAGGTGATTGCATTTGCCTTATTACCTACCATCCGTGTGCGTGCGTGCGTGTGCCCTTACGTCTTTGTCGAGTTGTGTTCCTCCCAAGTCTCCAGCCATCTGCTGGACCTGGGTTCGGTTCGGTTCGGTTCCTGGTTTATGACCAGGCAAGGTAGCCAGCCAGGTAGCCGGAACTGGCTAGCAGCTGCCGTAGTCCTTGCATCGCATCCGCAACTTACCTGCTCCTGCCGCCCGATTCGTATAAATACTAAAGTGCTTCCCCTTACCTTGCAGTTCGCTTCTGGAGCGCGCAGCATGCAACAGTTCGTGTCCCGTGTGATTCGCCACCACAGAATGTGCGCCAGCAGTTGATCGGCCAGGATCTACTATCTACACGAACGCGAGTTCACCAAACTCTCCAAGAAAACACACACACACACACCGCCCAACGATCCCTCAGCACGATGAACACCAGCCAGACAGCTGCCGGTAACCGCATCACGTTCACCAGCCAGCCGTTGCCTAATGGGACCATTAACATAGCCGGCAATCCCGGCGCCGTCATCTCGACGGCACAGCTGCCGAACACCACCACGATCAAGACCATCCAGGCGGGGATTGGTGGACAGCACCATCCGGGACTGGCGCAGGTGCATCAGGTGCAGCAGGCGCAGCAGCAGACGCAATCCGTAGGTGCCACCCAAACACAAACCCTAGTTATTAAATCCAACCATGCTGTCACCCTGCCGGCGGGTCTAGTCTCAAGTGCACCATCAGGAATCGTAACCATGACCAAGACCATCAATCAGGTATCCACATTAAAAGCTAAACCCACCCACTTCGGGCGCTAGGCGATCGCAAGTCGGCCGTATCACTCGTCCAAATCTCCTTTTCTCCTCCGAAACATCCTCAACTTCCTTTCGAATCGGATTGTAGTAAACGCAACAAAAACAACAACACACACACGCTTGATTTTATATCATTCTTAATGCATTTATGTAGAGCTTTTTGTACTGTAGACAATCCGAAAATATTTCCACAATTTACAAGAATTAAGTGTCCCCCACATCCTTATCCAAAGAAACTCCAGGCTTTCACCTATTTCCTGAATAGTTCCTTTATGCTTGAGATCAGCTACCATTTGTAGGTTTCTCAACTCGAAATTAGATGTAAAATCTTTTCTACAATCTTAAAGGCTTCCATTATCATTGCAATTTTACAAATCCCTTATTAGTTTCCTATTAACTGAGGCTTTTCGGAGGCAACTGAAGGGCCAAAGATTCCCTTGCCCAATCTTGCTTCAACCAAATTCAATACCTATAATGTCTTTCAGTTAAAAACTCCGATTTCTGGACCACTTAAGTCCCTCTGTAGCGTCCCTTACTTCTTCCCAAATCGCATAGCTGCAGTTTAAATCCCAAAAGGGAATTCCCCCCCAATCCCAAACCCGAAATCCGGACACAAAACTCTTTTCTGCTTACCATTAGATCCTTGCCTTTATTTTGTAGTAGAATTATTTTGCTTACAACACCCGCTTTATGTAGAACAACCCACAACCTCAAAATACATAAGAAAAAAGCACACAAATCGGCGAAACAACATGCATAAACCCACCACTATATATATATATATATATAAATATATGTAATCTGTAAACTCGGGAGCTGAGACGAAAGCTAGTCCCAAGGGGACCGCTGCATGCTGTAGGCTTAGACTTCCTCTGCCCAAATAGATAGTGAAAAGTGCGATGTGATGATGATCGTTCGATTGATTAAATGTATTAATAATGTAAATGCATTCTCCACAGGCCGGTCAGCCGCTGCTGAATTCAATGCTGCCGGCGGGCGTGGTGGTGGGCATGCGCCACCAGGCGCCGACGCAGCAGCAGCAAAAGAATGTGCCCACCAATCCGCTTAGCCGTGTGGTGATCAACTCGCACATGGCGGGCGTGAGACCGCAGAGTCCATCGGTGAGTACGAAATGTTTGATTTAATCTTTGATCTCTCTCAAACGGTTGTTGTGGTGGGTTCTTCTCTACTAACTAACCCCACAAGAAGCTCCCAACTAAACAAATCCTCCTCACACACACACACATGTGCACAGCCCACCCACCCACTTACACCCACCATTCACACACACATCCATCCATACATACATACACCCATGGTCCAGCAGATGAAAACCGAGTATCTCTGTCTTCTCTCTCTTTACTTTTAGATAACTTTAAGCACACTAAATACGGGCCAGACCCCGGCATTGCTGGTCAAGACGGATAACGGATTCCAGCTGTTGCGCGTGGGCACGACGACGGGCCCGCCGACGGTGACACAGACCATAACCAACACCAGCAACAACAATAGTAACAACAGCAACACGACAAGCACCACAAATCATCCCACAACAACACAGATTCGTCTGCAAACTGTGCCGGCTGCAGCTGTAAGTAGATACCAACAACAACAACAACAGCAACAACATCAGCAGCAACAGCAACAGCAACAACAGCAAGGCACCAACAGCAGCAGCAGCAGCACAGCCAGCACTAGCATTGCACTGCGCAAAACGATTGTCCGTACATCATCCACCACAGTCCCATCCAGCAATATTAACAACAATAATAATAACAGTATTATCAATGCCACCACCACCACCACCAACACCACCACCTCTACCAACAACAACAACAAACCCGCTACTAACCAGCAGCAGCATCAGCAGCAACAGCAGAAGCTCCAACAGCAGCAACAGCAGCAGCAGCTCAAGGCCCAGCAGCAGCAACAGCAGCAACACAAGCAGCAGCAGCAGCAGCAACAGGCATCCGCTGCCGCTGCCGCTGCAGCAGCTGCCGCCAATGTGGCAGCCACCATAAAGATTAAGCAAAACGTAAAGAGATGATGCCTTTAACTTCATTGTCAGGACATATATATGTCCCTTATATTTTTTGCTCTTCTCTCCTCTGTTCTCTTATGTCTGTTTATGCATTTGGATTTTTGATCTTCTTATTTATGAAATACTACCGTACATACGCCTATATAAGCCTCAGTTCCGTTTTGATCGAACTTGAACTTTTGATTTATCCAGAATATACTCTCCACATACAACAGCATATATGTATATTGATTGATATATAATATATATGTGTGTACTTAGCTACGTTTTGCATGCTGCGTTGTGTAACTGTCTGTGTAATTTCGATAAAAACTCCTTATTTCAATTCGATTTAGTTATATATATGCGCTGTCCACGAGTTGCTGTTTCAGGCCGAACCAACATCACCAATGATGTGTGCTGGGCTGCTGTGTTCTATAGAAGATCCCTCAAGTTAAAGGTTCCCTAACGAAAGTATACCTTACAGTAGAATGAATACCTTGAGTCCAGGGCTTAATGAAATCAATTCCTTTGTGGTTTTTGCTAAATCTTATATACATTCTTCTTTACTGACTGAATTTGTGAACAATTCTTAAGCAAAGTTGCTGCAAAAAGCCATATTTAACGAGCTTACATTGATTTTAATAATTAAAATTAACTTTTCACTGCCCTGAAGGTCATTTTACTGTAACGTTCATCTCATTAACCATTGCCCTTGCCCCCCTGCACACACATTTGGAGACTGAACCAGAGACCTGTCCAAGCCAAGAACAAGAACCATCCATCATCATCGTTATCATAATCTTTATTCTGCCTATATACAATATATATATATTTGTAACATTAATTATTCTCTAACGCTTTTTAGTATTAATTTTGCACTACTATTTACACAAATCCCCCTCGCAGATAACCCATATTAATCGATTTGTATTATTATTCACAGTCTCTGACCAACACCACCGCCTCCAACAACATTATTGTCAATTCGGTGGCCAGCGGCGGCTATACAAATGCCTCTCAACCGCCGCATTTGACGCAACTGAATTCACAGGCGCCGCATCTGCCGCAAATAACGCAAATCCAAACGATACCAGCCCAGCAGCAGCATCAATCGAACAATGTGGGTGGTGGCACGACAGCGGTGAGCAGCAGCACGACGGCAGCGGCGGCGGCAACGACGACCACGCAACAGGGCAATACCAAAGAAAAGTGTCGCAAGTTTCTAGCAAATTTAATCGAATTGTCGACACGGGAACCGAAGCCGGTGGAAAAGAATGTGCGCACCCTCATCCAGGAGCTGGTCAATGCGAATGTGGAGCCGGAGGAGTTTTGCGACCGCCTGGAGCGTTTGCTCAACGCTAGCCCGCAGCCCTGTCTGATAGGATTCCTCAAGAAGAGCTTGCCCCTGCTCCGGCAGGCGCTCTACACCAAGGAGCTGGTCATCGAGGGCATTAAGCCACCGCCGCAGCATGTGCTCGGCCTGGTCGGACTCCCGCCACAGCTGCCTGTAAGTTCGCAATGATCTTTCTTTATTTGAAATGCAATTAATGGTATTTTCTTTGTATCGGGAATGTAGAAAATTCAAGCGCAAATCCGTCCGATCGGCCCCAGCCAGACAACGACCATTGGACAGACGCAGGTGCGCATGATAACGCCGAATGCCTTGGGCCAGCCCCGGCCCACAATTGGCCACACGACGATATCAAAGCAGCCGCCCAACATCCGGCTGCCGACGGCTCCGCGTTTGGTCAACACGGCAGGCATACGCACGCAGATACCCTCGCTACAGGTGCCCGGACAGGCGGTAAGAAATGCTTTCCTTTTTCGTATATTCTCTTCTAGAAGAATTCATAACTTGTGAACTTTTATAAGTGTACTTAAATGATCAATATCTAATTATTAATATTCTCACTCCCCTCCTCAGAACATTGTGCAAATCCGTGGACCTCAGCATGCCTCGCTGCAGCGCACGGGATCGGTGCAAATCCGTGCCACCACCCGGCCACCGAATAGTGCCCAGCCCAGCACGAACAAACTCACTGCCGTGAAGGTGGGCCAGACGCAGATAAAGGCGATTACGCCCAGCCTGCATCCGCCCTCGCTGGCCGCCATCTCGGGCGGACCGCCTCCAACGCCCACGCTTTCGGTTCTATCCACGCTGAACTCGGCATCGACCACAACGCTACCGATACCGTCGCTACCCACGGTTCATCTGCCGCCGGAGGCTCTGCGGGCCCGCGAGCAGATGCAAAACTCACTGCACCACAACAATAACAATCACTTTGAGGCGAAGCTGGTGGAGATCAAGGCACCGACGTCGCTTCATCCGGCCCACATAACCGCTTCGCTAACGCCAATTGGAGCCAAAACGACGACGATGGCAAAGGCATCGCCGATGTTCGGCAAGGCGGCGTTGAATAAAAAGAAGCGGGACGCAATGGAGGATGCCAAGTTGAACAGTGCGGGCGGAGCAGCGGCGGCGGCGGCAGCGGCAGCAGCAGCGGCCAATTCGTTCTTCCAGCAGAGCTCCATGTCCTCGTCGATGTACGGCGACGATGATATCAATGATGTGGCCGCCATGGGTGGCGTTAATCTGGCGGAGGAGTCGCAACGGATACTCGGATGTACGGAAAATATTGGCACCCAGATACGGTCCTGCAAGGACGAGGTGTTCCTCAATCTGCCCGCGCTCCAGGCCCGCATACGGGCGATTACGTCGGAAGCGGGCTTGGACGAGCCGGCGCAGGATGTGGCCGTACTGATATCGCACGCCTGCCAGGAGCGACTCAAGAACATTGTAGAGAAGTTGGCTGTGATAGCGGAGCACCGCATTGATGTCATCAAGGTAGAATATTTTTAAAGAAACGAAGGAGTGTCCCATTTCATAAATAACTTTGTATTTCCAGTTGGATCCTCGCTATGAGCCCGCCAAGGATGTGCGCGGACAGATCAAGTTTCTGGAGGAGCTCGACAAGGCCGAGCAGAAGCGGCACGAGGAGCTGGAGCGAGAGATGTTGCTGCGGGCGGCCAAGTCGCGGTCGCGTGTGGAAGATCCCGAACAGGCCAAGATGAAGGCGAGGGTAAGATTGTGCTCAAGATCTGTGCGACTCTAAGACAACCCGTGCTCAAATCCTTCTATTTTCCAATTCGATTTGCTAGGCCAAGGAGATGCAACGGGCGGAGATGGAGGAGCTGCGACAGCGGGACGCTAATCTGACGGCGTTACAAGCGATTGGACCACGAAAAAAGCTGAGGCTGGACGGGGAAGGAGCAAGTGCGGGAGTGGTATGTAAAATCCAACTAATTATTATACAAATTCGTCTTAAACCAATTAGTTACTTAAAAAAAGTCCTGACAATTTAAAATATCGAAAAATATTGCATTTCACTTTAAAATAACAATAATATCGGATAATTATATACAAATGCTGTTTAATTGATTTGTGGTTTACTTTGATATAGTTTACAATAAAGTTTCTTTCTTTGCTGAACTTCGGCAACATCTACATTTGTTTTATGGCAGCACAAATTGGTTGTTGCTCAACCTGTTCCTATTTTCATTAGGCTCTATTTGTCAACATTATCTTCTACCATTAAATTAAAGTTTTTTAATATAAAAACGAAAGCAAATTACCCAATGCTTTGTGTACCAAGAATTCCACACTCTACCGTACTTGCTTTCCTAATTGTTTTTTAATACTTCTCTATATTCCAACGCACAATTCTATATTACATTAGTACAATTTATATATTTTCTAATATCCCCAAAACTTTGCACCTTAATCCAGATAACTGACTAATTAAATTCAATTTTTTTTCCATCATTAAAAAGGGTTCGAGTGGCGGCGGACTGTTGAGCAGCTCGGGATCTGCGCCAACAACGTTACGGCCGCGCATCAAGCGTGTGAATCTGCGCGACATGCTCTTCTATATGGAGCAGGAGCGCGAATTCTGTCGCAGCTCCGTGCTGTTCAATACATACCTCAAGTGATCGTCGTCCATCATTCGCAGCAGCGCCGTCTGCTCCACGCCACCTCCTACTCCCTGTGTCGTTGTCGTTTCCAGCTTTACGATTTCACTATCCCATTTGCAATATATACAATTTTACATAGTTTAGCCTCAAATTGAATTGCGTCGCTTTGTACTCCCTCCCCCCCAAACCCCTTGTTGATTTATGCAGTTTAGTTAAGCGACCAATCCCCTTTAATATATTTACATTGCTAGAAACCATAAATTGTAATCGCTCTTTATTATTTTAAGGCTAACTTAAAGATCTTTTATCCCCCTCCTCGCCCCCTCAATAAATTGTCTGTAAAACTTAAACCAAACCAATCCAAAAAAAAGTAAAAAAAGAGAGAAACCAATTAACGTAAACGAAGGGAAAGTAAAGTAAAGAGAACGCGCAGTCAGCGGGCGTTTAAATTGTAATTAAACCAACAAAAAAAAAAAGTAACATAAACATAAAGTTTGCATCAACTGCATTGACGGCCTTATCTAAACGATATAAACATAATTATTAATATATTTAATTATTTTAGCTTAGTTTGTTAAACGAAAACCAAGCATAATTCCTAGATTGTAAGTGAATGAATAAAGAGAAGAGTAGAGCGCAGAATTGCAGAGAGGAGAAATGGTTTTTAAAACCAAAAGAAACGGATCGAAACAAGCTTGGCAAAACAGAAAGATAAACAAACAACAACAAACTCACACATCAAAACAAAAGCAACCCGATATCCATTAAACACTGAATTTAGTTAATAGTTGTTTAAAAAAAAAGAAGCGAGATGTAATTAGCAACTAAAGATTGTATAAAAACGGAAAACCCTAATCGGTATGCAAAAGAAAAACAACAACAAATTGTACATACAGACTAGGCTAAGATTTTTCAAAATAATTTAACTTAGGTAAAACAAAAAAACAAACGCAAGAGCAGAATTAACGAATTCTCGATGGCAAGGAGCGAAATCAATTATGTTCATATTAGAGGGCGCTCTCGATTAGCCATCATTCATTATTAATTTGAATCACACGGTTTACTAGCCTCTTAAGTGCATTATGGTGCATTATTGTTCAAGTGCAAATTGACCAAACGCATTGGCAGCCCCCTCTACCCAAAACTAATACAAAATAGACAAATTTTATACAATTAGCCAGAAGAAGATAAATCTTGTAAAATAAAATTCCAAAATAATACAAAATTAATTAAAAACTATTAAAGAAATTCAGCGAAACTCGAAAGCAGTGGTGCCCAGACTAAGATCCAGACAGTGCTCGGGCAGCGGAACTTGCAGACTCGCGAGTCTATCTGTAGGGGCATCACTGCTCTAAAGTAAACAAAAACGAGAAGCATTCTAAAACCCATTCTTTGTGTGTAAATTAAATTAAATTGTGGCAAAAAAAAGAAAACAGAGCAGCAGGCAAAGGCATCCGGTAAACACAGCGCGTAGTTTGATAGGCATATAACTGAATATATATATATAAATATATATATATTATTATTATTATGTTTTAATATTAAGCAAAAACAACAAAATAAAACAAAAATGCAGAAAACTTAACTCCGAGCACTGTGAAACCTTCTTAGCGGGCTGGAGAGGAGAGCGGATGTGTTTTCATTTATGTATGTAACGGTATCTCAGTTAATTAGCTAGTTAAATCATTACAAATTTATATAGTCGAATTAAACAATTATTAAAATAATTCTTATTATTATTATTGCTATTTTTATATCCATTTTTATGTTAATTAATCTTACTGAACCATTTGTGTGTGTAGTCTCGTGTGCAGTCCCTTATAGAATGCTAGAACCTAACACAAGAAATAAAAACTAACCAAATTTACATTTGGTTTCAACACCTAAATTTATACATTTCTTTTTATGTTTTCCTTTGCCTGCTTGGTTTTTGGTTTAATTATATAGTTTTAGAGCTTAAGCTACCTTCAATGGAGTTGTTTAACTGCTTTCAGTTAAGTTTTTTTTTATTATTATTATATGGAGTTTACTTTAAGCTAATGATTCCCAAGCTTAGAGTTAGGTAACTTAAACTATTTTACACCATAATTTATTATACAGCAAGAATCAAGTATATTTTAAAGCAATAAATTGATTTATAGTAATTCTTGAGACTTCGATTGTTTTTATTTCATTTAAATTGGCATTTTCCTTAGTTCTCATTTGAGTTCGCCGCCAAAAATCTTGATAAGCTTTGGCAACTCTAAAGAGGCCGTTCAGTGTGACCTAATGTCGCGTGTATTTTTGTTATTGCAGCACACACCCACTCTGGGTGCAAATTTCGCTAAAAACAAAAGAAAATTTATCAAAAACAACAACAAACAAGAACTTTTCTTGTAAGTTGAGGAGAATAATTAATATTTTAGCCTTTAGTGAAACAAACGAAGTGTAAAACACGAAAGTTCTACGTCTCCGAAAGGAAGAAAATGGTTTTTGTTTGCCGAAATGACAGAGTTTTTCGATGAAAACAATGCCTGCGGCCAGAATCTGTTGAATATTGTCTCGGTGGGTAATTCCATCATAGCAGAGATCCTGCGCCTCAAGGACTACGTGCCCAGTATTTATAGGTAAGCGTAAATATGCGAAACCAAAGCCTGAAAAGAATGATTAATCACTTGCCCGGCGCAGATTGGAGACCAAGGCAGATAGGGCGAAATATGGGGAGATTCTGCTGGATTTCAGCTACTTCAAAGTGGCCGAGGGTCATGAGAAGAAGATAGAAGAGAGCCAGGTGGGTTTACCTCCTCCGTGCACCAAACAATTATTAATAGATTCCCATTTTAGTCGCTAACCGAACTGGATGACGAGGTGCGCACCCAGCTGCCTCTGATCACGCGCTTCTACTTGGCCTTCCAGAGCATTCATCACTATGCCTCCGACCTGCAGCAGTACATCAAGGAGCTGGACAGCGGCTACTACATTCAGCAGACCCTGGAGACGGTGCTGCAAGAGGACGAGGGCCGTCAGCTGCTCTGCGAATCCCTTTACCTGTTTGGCGTCATCCTACTTCTGCTTGACTTTCACATACCGGGCGATGTGCGGGAGCGCCTGCTTATAGCCTACTATCGGTACAGTGGTGGCGATGAAACCCCCGGTTTGGACAGCAATATCCAGGATGTTTGCCTGCTCCTTCGATCCACCGGCTATGTGCATCCCGCGGAGGCAGCTAAAGTCACAGGCAAGGCGGCTGCCAGCCTAGTGGTTCCCAAATATCCGGAGGAGTACTTCTCTCGCTTTCGCTTCGATGAGAACTTCGTGGATCTGGTTGTGGCGCGTCTCCGTTGCGATGATATATACAACCAGCTCAGCCTGTACCCGCATCCCGCTCACCGCTCCACCGCCCTATCCACGCAGGCTGCCATGCTGTATGTGTGCCTGTACTTCTGCCCCAAGGTCCTTCATTCGCAGGGCTCGCAGATGCGCGAGATTGTGGATAAGTTCTTCTGCGACAACTGGTGTCTGTCCCTCTACATGGGCATCACGGTGAACCTGGTGGACGCCTGGCTGGACTTCAAGGCGGCCCGATCTGCCATCGAAAATGTGACTAGTTCGGTGGCGATTAGGACGCTTTGCGTGCAGCAAAGGGAGCAGCTGGATAAGGTCCTGCAGAAGACGCAGGAGATAACGCGCGAGGGAGTCCTGGACGATGGCTTCGTGACGGAGCATGCCAACAAAATCATCCTGATGATGCGCCAGTCAAATGTCCTGCTGCGCTGGTTCTGCCTGCACACCTCCAAGGAGGTGTTCGTCTTCTCACACAACACGGCCAGCCAGGTGGTGGGGCAGGTGCAGCAGATGGTGTTGCAGGAGCTGAAATTCGATAGGAATGCCCTCTATCACCTGATGCTCAACTGCAGCCAAATGGAGTTGTGTGTGCGCGAGCTGCTGGCGGATATACAGCAGACCAAGGGCGAACGCTGGACGAAGAGCCGGGAGGAGGCCATGCAGAGGCTGAAGGAGCTGAGTGAGGCCTTTGCCGGTTCCAGGCCGCTGACCAAGATCGAGCCGAATCCCCAGCTGCAGCAGTGGTTCGGTGAGGTGGCTGATCGCCTCAAGAAATTGGATCTGGCCAGGCCCCAGAAGTCGGGCCGCCTAATTATTCAGGTGATGCAGGCACTGGACGAGGTGCAGGAGTACCACAATCTTCACGCCAATATGCTGGTCAAGCAGCACGTGCAGGAAACCAGGGACATGCTGAGCCGCATGGCGCAGTTGATCAACCTGAAGGAGGACATCGAGATTCAAATCCAGATGATCACCGACTTTAGCTATGCGTGGCATCTCCTGCAGCGCGATTTCAAGCCACTAATGCAGGAGCACATCAAGCGACAGCCCCAGGCCGTGATCGGTATCCGTGCGGTGTTCTTGAAGTTGGCCAGCACCCTGGAGGTTCCACTAATGCGGATTAATCAGGCCAGAAGCGAGGATCTGGCCTCTGTGTCCAATTACTACAGCACGGAGCTGGCCAATTTTCTGCGTCGCATTCTGCAAATCGTTCCCGAGACCATGTTCAATATTCTGGCGCGGATTATCCATTTGCTGACCAATGTCATCAAGGAGTTTCCCACGCGTGTGGAGAAGGAGCGTCTCAAGGAGTATGCGCAGTTCGAGGAGCGCGCTAAGGTGGCGCAACTCACCAACTCCATAGCCGTTTTCACCAAGGGAATCCTCATGATGAAAACCACTTTGGTCGGAGTAATCGAACTGGATCCCCAGCAGCTGCTGGAGGATGGAATACGCAAGGAGCTGGTCAATCATCTGTCCAGTGCCTACAATCTGGGCCTGATCTTTACCCCTGAGAAGGGCAAGACTCCAGTGCAGTTGCTGCAACAGAAACTGCAGGCGCTGGCCAAAACGATTGAGGGATATCGCCGATCCTTCGAGTACATCGAGGACTATCTAAGGGTTCAGGGCCTGGGCATTCTGCTGGAGGAATCGCAGCGCATCATTAACTACAATGTGGAGAAGGAGTGCAATGCCTTTTTGCGCCACAAAGTCCAGGAATTTCAATCGGTGCACCAGAGCTCGATCATTCCCATACCAAACTTTCCGCCAGTGCAGGGAGATCTTTCCAACTCGAACAACTTTATCGGACGCCTGGCTCATGAAATCCTGCGCTGCACAGAGCCCAAGCAAACCATCTTTCTGGATCTCAAGAGTATTTGGTACGAGAAGAAAGCATACCATGAGGTATTGTCCGGTTCCGCGTTCTTTGGCATGCTGCGCGAAGCTGTGGCGCCGGCAGGAATGGTGGGACTGGAGCGTCTCTACGCCCACGTGCTAGCGGATGAGCTGAAGCGTAACTTGGAGAGGTTGCAGAAAAACCTGACCACGGATCGCATGTGGGTGGAGGCTTTGGGCAGCCTAACCCGCGAACTGGAGGCTCGTGACTTTCCACCACCCGAAGTGGCGAAACAGCCGCTGAAATACTATCAGGCTTATACCCAGCGATGGCTGAAGGTGTGGCCCACGCTTTTGGATTGGGTGCTGGCCATCGGGCAGAAGCAGTTGCTGCGCCAGCAGATTGCCGGCGAACTGAGCTTCAGCAGCAAGTGCGATGCCAAGCTGCTGGAGAACACCGCCGATACCCTGAACCGGGCTCTGCTCCTAGAGCTCTCGCTCAGCAAGAAACTCTGCGATGAACAGGGTGTGGGCATGCTGACCGAGCTGCAGGACATACTGCTCTATACGGGCAACTATGAGCCGCTGGAGCAGGTTTTTGTAACCACCAAAAACAGCCACAATGTGTCCCTGTTCCTGTTCCTCTTGACCATTGCCCATTTGGGTCGCCTGCAGCATTCCACGAACACGGACTGCCTGTTGCCCAAGTCGGCCAAGGATGTGATAGACTGTGTGCCTTTTATTGTGGGTCTGCTGACCATCCTGCGGCAGTACCACAAGAATGTAAAGATGCTGTATGTATCCTACATGAGCCAGTACGTGGTGACCATCGCGGAGGCGCAGCTACTGTAAGTGCCAGTTAGTTCCTCAGTCTCCACAAGATCAGTCTTTAATGCCTTCGCTTTTCAGGGACAAGGAGATCCTGGGACCAGAGGCGGTCACTGCCCTCCACTACCTATTGGCATTTATACGCACCGCTCGCTTGCCCCTCAGGGTGCTGGAACAGCGCATTCCCAACATCTTACTCAGCGAGTTCGAGTATCTGGCCACGCCCTTAAAATGAAGTTTGGGCTACTACACACAAACTTTAATAAATCCGCAAACATAACAAGGAAGTGCCTCGCTGAGGTACAAGTACAGGAGATTGTAGTTGGAGGGGAGCAGGTTGGTTAGTAGATAATCTCAGTGATCTCTATTCCGGGCAGGAACACCACATTTAACGTCCTTACGTGATGACAGTGGGCGCATTGCGTCCGGTGAACTTGGGCAGCTGCGAGATCTCCAAAGCAATGTCGATGAGGGGTTTCAGCATCACGCTGGCCTGGCCCAACACGTTCGCCTTCTCATACGAATCGATGTACAGGCTGGGGAGAAGGATGTAACCATGAAATTCCGAATAATAATAAGTAGGAAACCCAGAAGTACTTACCGCACGGTGGCACCAGAGCTTCCAGTTCCACTGAGACGCATCACAATGCGGCTGCCGTCCTCGAAGACAATGCGCAGGCCCTGTTTCGTGGCCACCGACTTGTCCACCGGATCCGTGTAGCTGAAATTGTCCGCCTCCTTGACCTTGTAGGTCTTTCCGCCGCTGGAGTAGCTCTTGCCCACAAATGCCGGATCAGTGATGGCCTTCTCCATGGTGGTCATCATGTCGTTGCAGGGATCCGAGGCGCACTCCTCGTAGTCGTACCGGGTGAAGTAGTTGCGTCCATACACGGACCAGTGTTGCTTCAGGATATCCTCAATACCCTTGCCCGTGTGCTGCATCACGGAGATCCAGGCCAGCACCGCCCAGATGCCGTCCTTCTCGCGGATGTGGTTGGAGCCGGTGCCGAAGCTCTCCTCGCCACACAGGCACAGACGGCCGGCGTCCATTAGGTTACCGAAGTACTTCCAGCCAGTGGGGACCTCGAACACCTCCTTGCCCAGCTTCCGGCCCACCAAATCCACGGCGGAGGCGGTGGGCATGCTGCGGGCGAAGCCCTGAACACCGTTCTTTTGGAAGTAGGGGATGGCCTCCAGGTAGTGGGCAATCACGGCCAGCGAGTCGCTGGGCGTCACAAAGAACGCCTTGCTGCCGATGATCATGTTGCGATCGCCATCACCATCGAAGGCGGCACCAATATCGTAGTCTCCCTGCGCCACAGTATCCACAAGATCCTTGGCATAGGTCAGATTCGGATCGGGATGCAGGCCACCAAAGTCCGGCAGTGGTGTGGTGTGCACGACCGAGGCCTCCGAGGCACCCAGGCGATTCAGGAAGATCTCACGCACATAGGAACCAGTAACGCCATTCATCGCATCGATACGCATCTTCAAGGGCTTGCCCGTTGCCTTGCCGCTAACGAAATCCTTCAGCTTGGCAAAGTCAAAGATCTCCTCCATGTGGCGCACATAGTTGGCTACCGAATCGATCACCTCCACGGTGAAGGGCTTGCCGGCCACATCGAAGGAAGTCACGCCCACCTTGGAGATGTCGATCTGCAGGTTGCGAACCAGCTTGTACTGCTTGATCTCGGTGGTGATCTTGTAGATGTGGTTGGTGAAGGCATCCGGAGCGGGACCGCCGTTCTCGCAGTTGAACTTGATGCCGAAATCGTTCTCGGGACCGCCGGGATTGTGGGAAGCCGTCAGAACGATGCCACCTGCAAAGGGATGAGAATAAGTTAACATAATATTCGGTTTCGCACGGAAATAATAGAAATAATTGGAATAGATGGCTTACTTATAATATTTCTAATCGTTTTTTGCCTTAATTGAGTTAAATTTAAGCATGGAAACGTGTTAATCAAACACTTTTTCTACACATTAAACGTTGTTGTAGTATCAATTTCCTTTTAGGAAATAGTAAAGCCACTTGAAAGCTGGGACAATGTGGTAGGAAAAATAGTTATTATAGAAGTGATATAGAAATTAACTTAAACTCCGCAAATTGCAGACTCTTTGAGGAACTCCTAAGCTTCCTATTTCCCTTTATTAACTTTTTCAGCCAAGCCTCTGTTAAGCCTGCCGACTGTTCGACCCCAGGGACGACCTCTGCCAGTTAACAGAGAGCGCCCACCACCCCGTTTCGTTGATTATGCCAAGAGAGGTGATGCTTCTTATCAATTAAAATCTTTACGAGGCACAGTGGACACCGCCTATACTCATACATAAGCACTCACCCAAGGCCTTGTTGTGACGAATCAGACTGGAGACGGCGGGCGTGGACAGGATGCCGTTCTGGCCCACCAGCAGTTTGGAGACACCATTGGCGGCGGACAGGCGAACAATCAGCTCGGCAGCCTCCTTGCAGTAGTAGCGACCGTCGCCACCGACCACCAGAGTGGATCCCGTCAAGGCAGCGCCATTGGCCTCCAAAATGGCCTGGACAAAGTTCTCAGTGTAGTTTGCCTGGGTGAAGACTTTCACCTGCGAGAGTTTATATGATGAAATTTAGAATAATAAGATGAAATCACGGATCTTTGTCCCGTTTTCGGTGGCGAACCTTTTTGCGCAATCCACTAGTGCCTGGCTTCTGACCCTCGTAGGGCGTTGTGGCGACAATTTCCACCGATAGCGACATGTCTCACTGGACTGGAGTTTTCCGGCTGCTGGCTGTATTCCAACTGGACGACCGACTCGCGTTTGCGTGCGATGAAAATTGAGTGTCAAGCACAGCGCAGCGTTTTCGCCTCCCACTGATAACGCGATTCTCAAGGGGTTCGGCTATGCCGATTCCGATAAGCGCTATCATCGATGCGTGCCGCCAGTCATCCCCAATCTGTGGCTGGGGGTGTGTCTTTATAACGACTAAAATCCCATAAATTCGGTTATCATTCGTTAGACCTTTTGAATTTCTCTGCTTGATCAGGATTTACCGTTATTTCATCATACCAGTTGGGCGAACGTATAGGCCGAAAAGCTTTCTGTAGGGTACAATGTCATTCAAGGGCATTCCCAGGTGCCGGCACACAGCTGTTTTATGGAAAAAGTATGAACATAATTTGGTCAGAGACAGCTAAAAAGCATAAATACTGAGCAAATAGCAACTAAACAATAGCAACAGTCATAAAAACAAAAGAGAAACAGTTTTGTTTACATTTGCTTAGTGGTTTTTTGAACAACGGTGCGCTTATGTTAAAAATTAACAGCCGCTTAACAGATCGGTAGGACTGTCGAAAGCAGGCAAGGATTAAAAATAAAGAATTTATAAATAAACAAATATACATTTTTATGAAACATTAATTAATTAAAGATAACATTTATAGATAACTTATCCTATAAACACCTAATGTTTTTAGTAAATTAAATCATCTATTCTATTTAGCCATGTTCTCCACTTCTCCCATTTTCTAAACCAGTATTTGACACATATTTTTTGCAGCTTGACAGCTGCTTTGGCAACCCTGTCCAACAAGTTTGCAGCCCTGACACACGAAGATTTGACAGTTCCACGTCACGAAGCAGCGAGAAAGCGGCGACTTCATTTCCAAAATACTCGCAAAAGAAACACACATTCACGTAAGTAATTACAAAATTAATTAATTAACAAAAGTACTCTCCTGCGTTTGAAATCGGTTTGTTTCGTAGCAACTTTGTGTTACGAAAATTAAGAAAATCGATTGGAAAGAGGCGGCCCTTTTCGGCTTCCCCCGCTTCCGCGTATTGGCCCTTCCACGTCTACAAAAAAAGTGATACGTGAACTCTTTGTGATTGCAGGATGTTCAAGCACCTGCTCCTGCTGTGCGCCCTGAGCGCCGTTTTTAGCGTCTGCCTGTCCGAGGACGAGACCCGCGCCCGCCTCCTGGTCTCCAAACAGATCCTGAACAAGTACCTGGTGGAGAAGAGCGACCTGTTGGTGCGCTACACAATCTTCAATGTGGGCAGCGGAGCCGCCACCAAGGTGCGCCTCGTAGACAACGGCTTCCATCCTGATGCATTCGAGGTTGTGGGCGGCCAGCCCACCGCTGTGGTCGACAGGATCGCTCCCCAGAACAACTTCACCCATGTCCTGGTCGTGAGGCCCAAGGCCTTTGGCTACTTTAACTTCACCGCCGCCGAGGTGTCCTACAAGGCCGTCGAGGAGTCCGATGTGGTAAGTACTCTACTTTTCTTTCACAACTTTGGTGAAGATAAGACTTAATAATTACCTTGTCCTAAAACTATCTTTCTTGTTACAGCTCCAGCTGGCAGTCAGCTCCGAGCCCGGTGAGGGTGGCATTGTCAACCTGAACGAGTACAACAAGCGCTTCTCATCTCACTTCTTCGACTGGGTGGCCTTCGCTGTGATGACCCTGCCCTCCCTGGCCATTCCCCTGGGCCTGTGGCATCAGTCCAAGAGCAAATACGAGCGCACCGGCAAGAACAAGAAGCACTAAGCTGTGCTCAGTGTGCCGCCGAAGGAGCCTCACCTCAAGAGATTTCTGAACGAACACCGCTTCACACAGATTCCGTATAACTTTGTTGCTTTAGTTTTCAATTGATTCCATGCGTTGTTCATCCATTCAACCCACATCTATGTAGTATACTCCAGTCTGGAGGCGGGCGTTAAATCGTTTTAGATTTGATACGAGGACGCATCGAGTAAAGAGAGAGAGTTGAACCAAGTCCATCAAGAGTTAAGCCTAGACTGCGTTTCTAAATAAATTAAAACAAATTGTAAGCCCGAGTAATACTTAATACTTATGGATATGGAAGATCTTCGGACCTTGGGACTTAGTTTCAAGGTAAAAACAAGGAATTGGGACTATTTTTCATAGTAGATTTAATAATATTTACACTTATTTGCTAAGAACTTGCAACAACGTTTTAGGATAACAGATACTTCCGGCCAAAGATCTCCGATTTCTTCTCGAACATGGGCGACTTGATGGGCGTATTGATCCGATAAAAGGCGTTCATAGAGTGCTTGATGTAAGTGTCGTACATCTCGTTGAAGAAGTTCTTGATGCCCTCGTCGTTCTTGTTGTCGTGGACGATGATGAATCTGATTTGGCTGGCGGTGATGAAGGCGGAGACGAACCACTGGTTGAACCTATCTATGGACTTCAGTTGCATGTTGGCCGTCTTCCACTTGTGCTCGTCCACCAGATCCAGGGCGGCATGGGCAATGAACTGGCTCAGGTGTCTGTGGTCTTCCTTCTACGGTGTTAGGAGTTTTAAGTAACTTTCAATATCCAATATGAGTTTACTTACCCGCAGTTCCTTGTTTACTGTGCTGAATTCCTTCTCAAAGATTGGATTGTCATGGTGGCCAACAATAACAAAGTAGTACGTTGACATGGTCACTAATTCGGTAAATTAACAAACGATTCTTTAGCAATTGTCTTTATTTAATCTATTTTTTTATTTGTATTTATTTGTGACAGTATGACCCTTCTGGTACTCCCTTTCTTTCGTTGCTTGGTCACACTGTTTTCTGTACCTGCCAGTGCTGGTAATGACCACCCAACGAACGCTTCTCAGCACTAGTCGTTCGCGCCTTTTTTCTCGACCAGCACCACTTTGTTCCCCGTTTTAATGGCGAAAAACACAAGTAAAATGCTTTAAAACGCCTGAATTGGATACCGCAAAGCAGTGATCACTTGGGGTTCCGTCATTACCGTTAGCTAAGGAAACGTGACCAACGCGGTGGAGCTCGTGCGACCGCGGCAGTGTGTGTGCGTGTGGGAGGCGAGCGAGCGAGAGTGTGACAAAATCCAGAATTGAAACGAAAGAATCGCTGCGAAGGTAGATCTCACTCACTATTAATTATATTATTTTGCTTTTGCCTTTTGCGTTCCCCCCGCCCGATAAGTTAGTTGCGATCTTATGAGTTTGGCTTCCGTATAATTCCGTATAATCCCGTCGCTTAGAAAAAAAAAAAAAAAACAAAAAGAAACCCACAAAAGACACAAACCAAACACACTCACGCACACACACCCAGCAAAAACATGTACTAAAAGTAGACAGAAAAAAACCCTGAAGCGATCGCAGAAAATGACCGATGTAAATTGTCTTACAAGCGAGCACATTGCCCCTGCCACTGCCACAGCGAGTAGTCCCCCTGGAACGCCCCCAAGAAATGCCGGCACGGATCCGGTAGAGCCCACATCCCCGTTCGTGCTCCGTGCACCGCCCAGCGCCAAGTCCAAGCTGATCCTCCAGAACATGGAGGAAGTACTGCACTCGGTGAAGCAAAAGCATCGCGAGAAGCACAAGCGGAAGCGCGAGGAGAAGCGCCGAGCCGCCCTTCTTGCCGAAAGCGGATGTCAGGAGAAGACCTACAACGACCCGAAGTCGGACAAGGAAAAGCCGCAGCCGCTGCGTGAGAAGTCCTCGCAGGAGAATGGTTTGAAGAACGGCCGGCGGCGCTCCAGTCCCCTCAAGTCCAGCACACCCGTGGCCGAGCACCACAGTATCATGAAGCACTTCGTCAAGACCGGCAAGCCGGAGAACGTGGCTGCTGCTTCTCCGGTACAGACGCCAGGCTCCGCTAAGTCCAAACCAACAACCAATGTGTTCGAATTCATGATGAATTCCCGCAATCGCTCCATTGGCGTTAACGAAGGCGGCGTCGAGTTAACGGCGGCCGAACAGGAGGAGGAGGGAAGCGGCGGTGCCACACCGCAAACGAAACGAAAGCAGCTGCTCCAGGAATGGAACGAGCGCAAGGGTGGCGCCAAGCGGAGGCTCGCGGACGAAGCCCGCGGGGAGTTTATCGAACTGCAAATGGAACAAAGGGCTAAGAGGTGAGTTTTCGAATGGATTTTAGGGGTTAGCTCAAGTCGAAGGTTGCACGTGTTTTGCCTTTTGAGGTTCCTATCCCCGAAACAAAGCAAAGAACTCAAAGACTATCCCCTTTACTTTTGCAACTTAGAAGAATTGATCTAATCCCCTAAGCAACAAGTGTAAAAACGAACCTTAAATCATAATTAAACTCATTTCTTAGATTGAAGAAAATGCTGACCAAGGCTGACCAGAAGGAGGTCCCGGCTCCATCATCAGCGCCCACTGAGCCACCGGTTAAACGTCCCAGAGGCCGGCCACGCGGTCGTCGCCTAAATTCCATAGATGTTGTGCCCGTAATCGTAAAGCCAGATGCCGAAACCGAGGATTTCCTTGCCAAGCTGTCGTCGCCCACCAAAAAGCGTGACAGTCTGCTTGGTTACTTTGCCAAGGTGGAATCACCCAAGGAGCTGACCGAAAAGCATACCATTGCACTGGAAACTCCGCCCCTGGAGACGCCAAAACGAAGAACGCTGCGGAGGAAGAGCCAACAGGATACGACGCCCATTGTGGAAACGCCATCGGGCAGACCACGTCGCTCTTGTGCGGGCAAGGCGCGCTACGATTACGATCTGGAAACGAGTCCTGGGAAAACAGCTGCCAAGTCGAAACTCCCTAAGCCTGAGGAATCTATAGAGACAATTGATCTGGACAATAGCAATCCGGCTGTTACGCCAAAGAAACTAGCGCCGCTTTTTGTACGCCAGCTGCCCAAGCCGAGTCCGGATCCCTTGGTGCTGAAGGCTCGTCAGGCTTTCCTGCAATCCGGTGTTCCAGATAAAATCCGGCAAGAGCAGATACGTCAAAAAACGCACGAGCAAATGTACGAGGAGAGCTACGAGGTGTTTCCTCGCGTGGCGCACGTCGGTTGCGAGAGTTATGCGTCGAACGATGAACCTCTGGTGCTACCCTTTGCCTTGAGGGCGGAGGAGGAAGACACGGGGATTCTAACTACTGGCACTGCCAGCAAACGTCGTTCCAAGACGAGTGGTTTCACTAGCTGTCTCCCAGCAGACTTTACGTCTAGTAGAAGTTCCAACTCCAAGTTTGAGCACGCCATTCTGCCGCAGCTGGAGAACAAGCGGGGATTTGTGAAGCTCTGGAAGAACGACTTTGACCGCTTCCCCACCTTCAAGTGCTACAACCAGATGCGAGAGAAATATCGTCACTTCAGCGCCATTGACAGCTCACACGACACACAGCAGGTGGGTGAATCCTTTGTGGTTACACGAAGCTCGCGACGATCGATGGAACAGCGATCCATGGACAACCACAATGATGAGGAGGCAAAGCCGCCCTCCTCGGCACCCAATGGCGAGCTGCTCTTCACCGAAAAGTACAAACCGCTGCTGTTCGAGCAGGTTCTGGTGAATCTAACGCCCGTGCAGGAGCTCCGGGAATTCCTGGCCAGCTGGAGCGGGAACGGTGGCAGTAATCGCAACTCGCAGACGCTGGATGACTCCACTTTTGATTTGGGCAACGACTCAAGTTCGATGGGTGTGAATAGCAACACAATGGTTCTGGTGGGACCCTCGTCCAGTGGCAAAACCAATGCTGTCTTTGCCCTGGCCAACGATCTAAACTTCAATGTGCTGGAGATCAATGCGGGGATGAAGCGAACGGGCAAGAAGCTGATCCAGGAGCTCCAGGAAGCCACGCAATCGCATCAGATCAGAAAGGATAGCAAGGCGGCGACGGCGGGCGGTGGATCATCGCAGCAGTTGCTCCAAAAATTGCAGAAGAGTGGCCTTAAAGCCAAAGCCAAGGCCGTGGAACCGCCATCGGATGAGCGCAAGTCCCTAATCCTAATAGAGGACGCAGACATCGTCTTCGACAATATGGATGCTGGATTCACGGAGGCCATCTACACGCTGGCCGCCAGTTCCAAGAGGCCGGTAATTGTGGTGGCCACCGATCCAAATTGTGCACATCTACAGCGTCTGATGCAACAGAATCAGATTAACTTCCAGTCCCCGAACGCCTTGAACATCTCCAGATTCCTAGCTGTCCTGTCCCTGATGGAGAACTGTCCCATCGAGCTGGACGAGTTGATTTCCCTGTATCTGTACAATGCCCAGAATCTGCGAAAGACGCTGATGGAGCTGCAGTTCTATATACAAAGTGGTGGTGATCCCACTGGCGGCAGAACGGGAGCCGTAAGATCGCCGAGTAAAAGCTCACAGAACCGCCTAGCCACCATCGATGGCAGTCGCATCCATCAGCGATTGTTTGAGTTCTTCACCTGCCCGCAGAATTTCCATCATCGGATACCCTTTCCCGTTGACTTTGGCTTGCTCCGCTTGAATCTCCCCGATCTTATGTCCAATTCTCCGCTCCTGAAGGAGCAACAGCAACCTGGCACAGCTGGTAGAAACACTGCCAAGCGGAAGTCCCGCTCACCAAAGAAGGCCTGGCTAAGCAGCGCCACCGGCCAAAAGAGCGACAGCAGCTCCTCGCAACAACTCGCCACTTTGGCATCCTTTTATGACAACATTTCGGTGGCTGCACTGATGGACTCGGGCCGGGATTGCAGCGATCGCTTGCAGCTGCATCTGTCGGAGGACATAGCGCACCTGCTGGTGGAGCAGGCTCTCCAGACCGGACTGGCGGCCAAGGAGTGTCCCTACAACCTGTTCGACAAGCCGGCACAAAGGTAAATTTGCTATTCATTTCTCTTGGATCAGATGTAAAATATAGAGCTATGTAGCTCGATGCTTATTGATAAGGGAGCTGTCTTCCTTAAGTTTTTAGGTGCACCGAAAAACTCGGATCTCTAGTTTATCTATAAGTATATTAAAATTCCTGATTGACGCTCAACAATTTGAAAATATCTTGCAAGTTTAATCGTTATACCCTTGCCGGGTATTAAAATTTTACTCAGAAGTTTGCAATGCTATGAAAGAATACATACAAAATATATATTCAGCAACAACAGACGAGTTAATCTATCCATGTCAGTCTGTGCGTTTGTCCGTTTCTACGAAAACTAGTCTCTCAGTTTTAGAGTTATTTTAAGAAAATATTGAAGTATAGTCTTCTTTTTATTGTGGCTATAGTATAAATTGGAACGGGCCAGATCGAATGACTGCATCATAAAGCTGAAACGATTAAACGGAATTTAATAAGAAAATAATATGCAAATTAATAGAACATTGTTATTTTTCAACAGTCTTGCATAAATCTTGAGATAAAGTTATAATTTAATTTAATTTTATATTTAAAATATTGTGTTTAATTTGATATTAAATAGCTGAACTTGGAACCATCCGTTAAATTGTATGAAAAGCTAAGAAATCAGTAAAAGTGCGGTTAAATGTTATTTTTAAATGATTTATAAACCTGCTGTAAGATTTTTTCAATCAATTACAAATCGAATCTATCCAATTGAAGCCCCCAAGGGTATACAAACTTCGGGTTCCTGAAGTTAGCTTTCTTTCTCGTATAAATTGTTGTCATAAAAATAATGGATGGTAAAAGGAAGTCTGGTCTTTATCGTCTGACTGACATATAAGATTGTTTTCTTTTATGCATATCGTAGTTTTAAGGCATATCGTAGGAATGACCGATCGTTTTGGCTGTCATAAAAGCACGATCATTCATAAATTTGGCCGCTGGAATAGTTCGTTGAAAGATAAGCCTAAAGTGCTAAGCATTACCATATAAAACCTCTTGGGAAACTTGACAGATTAGATTATTTAAAATATGTTTTTCAACGTGCTGTCCCGAAAATATTCCCTCTTATCCCTAATAAACACAACATATAGTAATATCCTTTCGATTTCCCCCACAGAGTAACAATTTGCGATCATCTGGGCAACGGAGTGATGCGTTCCGCCTCCGCCAAGGCGCTGGACTTTGAACCCAATCTACGCTCCATTTGCCGCAGCGAAAAGGAGCGGGCCGGGCAGGAGCGAAAGTCGAGTAGATTCTATCATTACCTGCGAAACCACAGCGTGAATGTGACGAGCTTTGCGATGGAACGCTTTGACGGTGCCTGCGGAGTGTTCCAAGCGATCAACCGTGATCCGCCGGCGGATGCCGAGGAGCCAAGGGATTAGCAGCGGTCGGAGTTAGTTTAATTATTTTTTTATTAAGAGTTGGTGGAGTTGCTCCGCCGGATTTGTTTGCAATTTATTCAGATCGCAACGTAAGCAGAGTTGATCTTCTTAGGCTAGTTTTGTATGGACACGACGTTTGGTTTTGCATGCGGCTGTACATGAGTATGTGAGAGAGATGAATCCTAGACCTAGTTACAAGTTAATTATGCTAAATTGATAATGACCTGAGCCTAATTTGTTAATAAATCAATTATATGACACACGATGAAGCTGGTGTTTTTGTTCTTTTAGCAGCAGCAAAGGAAACCACCGCCGGAGCTCTTCTGCGCCGGCTGTGGATCGCCGGATATTGTCTTCTCCGGCGCCGGACTCTTCGCGGCCAGGGAAGTGGGTTGGGTTTGTATCGGCGGCGCTGCTGGATTTATTTCACCGATTTTGTAGTTCTTCAGATCCTTTTCGGCATCGCTGGAGTGTCCGGCCTGCTTGAAAGCCTTGGTGGCATCCTTGCCGCCATATTCGAGAAGGGCATCGCTGCCGCCAGGATGTTCACTAAGGAACTTGGTCACATCGTACACGTTTCCTTTGATAATCAGCCAACAGGGTTTGCCGTTCTTGCCATTCTGCTGGGCCACCTCCGCGAGATCGTATAGCTGTGACATAATTCACCGAATTGATTGCCTGATTGCCTAATTGATTTCCGGAGCAAGCGACTACTTTTAATGGCTGCTGTAAATTTGGCGATAATTTTCCGTTTCTTTTTTTGGAGCTGTTAACGCTTGGACGAACCTGGAAACACTGGACGCGTGCCGTCGACCAACCTTTGCTTATGTTTAACCATTTATCGATATTGCAAAAATCGCTCCGATCGGTTGTACTAGCTCCCTGCCATCTCCTCGCCCCTTTTCGGTCAATTAATATTTGCTGTTTTATTTCCACAATCTGTCTGATGAGTTGTTGCTGTGATAAGAAATACGTGAGAATTTCACCGTCTTTCAAGGCGATCCGCTAAGGTAGACGCTGTCTAATAACGTTGCCTGGATTTGTGCAAATCATTAATGCAAATTGATTGAGCATGTGTTGGCATGGAGTGGCTTCTATCTTTCGGGAAATCGAAATACATTTTGTGATTCACTGGAGTAGGATTTTGGACAATTCATATGCTTGATGATTAATTTATGGGCCACTTTTTTGTGTCACCTCTTGAGTTTTCTGATAAAAATGTGGTAAGGGAACGGAGGTAAGTATGATGCATCACAAGAAAACCCAAACTTTTGGCGTTGATATTGGCTAATCAGTCAGTAAAAAGTAAAACGGAGATATAAGCTTATAAACGTCAATCAACACTTGAACAAGTCTATTTCTAGACTTCCGATTGGGTAACCAAGCACTTCGGCTTTATTTTCCATTGTGAACTATATCTATACTGTTCCATTTTTAAAACGATATTTAAAAACTTCTACCCTTGCTTGTTGTTATTGTTTTAGAAACGGCAAGATCGCAATCAGGGTTTGCTCAGTACAATTTTATAAAATGCATGATTTCGTGTACCAGGCGATCAGAAGGCAGCAGGAGGATGATTAGTGAAAACTAATTTTCTAATTTATTGCTCTCGCGAGAACCGCTCTCTTTGATTATTTTGTTTAATCACCGCCAAGATAAGGACATCGTTGCTCTGCTTCCCTCTGTTCGCCTGTTACACGTAGTTTAAGAAACTGCCTATTGCTGTTACTATTTCGACAACAAAAAGTTTACAATCAAGAAGTTTGCAGTACAAATTTATAAAATCCATGATTTCATGTACCAGGCGCTCAGAATGCAGCAGGAGAATGATTCGAATAAACATATTTTCTGTTTTGGGCTCTCGCGAGAGCTGCTCAGTGTGACCATAATTTACAATAGTTAAATATACTAGCGAGAGCTTCTCAGTGTGACCATAACGTACAATAGTTAAATGAACTCGCGAGAGCTTCTTAGTGTGACCATAATTTACAACAGAGCTTCTCTCTTCGATTATTTGGACTATCGAACGCTTGCTAGAGAGAGAGCACACGATCGACTGACGTCACCGCAAAGATAAGTGCATCGTTGCTCTGCTGCCCTCTGTTCTCCTGTTACACATAATGTAAGAAGCTGGCTATTTTTCTAACTATTTCGAGAAAAAAAAGTTCACAATCAAGAGGTTTGCCAGTACAAATTTACCAAATTCATGATTTCATGTACCAGGCGCTAAGAATGCAGCAGGAGGATGATTAGTGTAAACATATTTTCTAACTATTTAGGGCTCTCGCGCGAGCTGCTCTCTTTGATTATGTTGGACAGCCGTTGCTAGAAAGAGAGCGGCGGTGGACTGACGTCAACGCATAGATAAGTGCATCGCTGCTCTATTGATCTCTGTTCGCCTGTTACATGAAATGTAGAAACGGGCTATGGTTGCCAATTAAAAAAAGGCTGATACTGATAAATAAGCTTAAACCGAGGTAAATATTTCAACTGAAAATATATTGAAAACTGTTTGAGTTCTCCCTTTAAACCTGCAGACCTCCCTTAAAGAAACAAAGTTTGAAGGGTATATTTGGCTTTCAAAGTTTATATTCTATATATTTTGGAAATATATTTTAAATTTGCTTTCGTTTTTTCTCCACTTTTGTTTTCATGGATTTCTGGATTTTGTTTTTTTTTTTTTTATATGAGACAACAACAATAATTGGTATTCATTTAATATATATATATGTATTCAGATATATATATATCGATTTATATATAGATTTATTATGTTCTTAGACGTCTGGCTTAATGCGCTTTAAAAAATTTCGCTAGTGTGTGGATGCAACTTTCCTGCGGGAGATCGGATTCGATTTTGTAAGGACGGGAGTGTAGGGAAGAATTGTGGTTGATCTCGGATGGGTACTGTTCGGAGTAGTGGGAGTGTCTGTCTGGGCTTACATTAACATAATGCTCCTCCACGCATTGTCCTGCCTTCGCGGTGTATTTACAAATGAATCTTTTGGGTGATTTCCTTGCGTGATCTTTTCTTTATTTATATATATATTTATCTTTTGTTATAAATATCAGTCGACGGCTTCGCATTTTCAAAACGCAGCTCGTGTGCGCTTCCATTTGTATTCTCGATTTAAATGTACAGAGATAGCATATCGTTATATATATAGTATATATCGTATATATAGTGTAAAATTAATTACTTGTCAATGATTGTTGATTTGTGTTTGAATTAATCGATCGATCGGCTTGAATTTGCTCAAAAATTGTAATTCAATCAGTTATTTACTATATAATTAATCATATCTTTTTTGTTTTGTTATTTGATTTACTTAGTTACCGTTTAGTTTTGGCTAAACATAATTCGTAGACTTGATCTTCGTTTAGAATTTAATTGTTTAATTTAAAAAACAGTTTTGGAGGTAGTTGAAATTAGGCCTGTTTACGTAAATTATATTTATGAATATAATTATTTTGTATAAATGTGTAAATATGTGTAGCTGATTCAACGATTTCGTTTCGGATCGAGCTCGCTTCGATATTTTAGCTGGACTTAATTCGTTTATACCTATTTAATTAATTAATTTCTACACGTTTTATTTAGTTAATCATTGTCTCCTGTTTGCTGATCTGTGATATTTCGGGCTATTTCCGGTTTCATTACTTTAAGTATCCGTTGATCCATAGACATCGAGCTATATCCGCTATATATCGTATGTGTTTAAAATGTAGGCTTGTAGGACTTGTTGGCTTAGTAAAGTTTGCTTTTGTTTTTCCATTATTTTGAATTCGTTATCATCATCATATTTTCCTAGTTTCTCCCTTTAAATTGTCGGTTAAATGTGGTTTAAATTTGATTTAATGGATCGTAAATTCTTGAAACCATTTTCCTTTCTTCATTTCATTGATATTTTTTAAATTTAAATTGGATTAGGGATTTCATTTTTGTCTGGAAATGACATTTTCTACATTTGCCGGATTAAAGAATTCTACCAAATCAAAAATTATGAGATCTCTAATTATATTTATAATTACCAAAAGTGTTCTAAAATTGATTACTTGTGCTTAGAATTTACATTGCAGTGGGCGTTATTCGTTAAATTCTTTTACTCTTCTTTAAACTAAACACACAAAAAAAACTACTATTCGCTTGAAAACATTACCAAAACTCCGAAAAATGTACAACTTAATTTTGATTTTAAATTTCGAATCATTAACGCTATTATTAGACATATTTGTTTAATTTTTTAACTAACTTCAAGCTTGAAAGGCAAATTATCGTTTCAACACTGGACAGTTATCGATAACTTTCTAGTGCCAGCACGATCATGCAAGCTTGAAAGGTCAGTTCGATTTAAGGTGGCGGCGGGAAGTTTAAATTAAAAATCAATTTGAAATTTATAAATCAAGACCTTAAAGTTTGTTTCAAGATAATTTGAAAGTTATTTCTTTTGCAAGTTAAAGAAAATCCCATTTAAGCCAGCAGAAAGACCACCAAGGGAGTCTTAAAGAAGTTACCAAAGAAATCAAATAAATAAAAACAATAAATTTCTCTACAATTTGGTTTACATAGATTTCATTTCATTTTTTGTTTGTTTTTTTTTTTTTCGTTTTTTACATTGTAATTCCGTTAGCAAATATACAAATACAAATTTCAATTGAACTAAAAATTGTGTGTGTTGGTGTGTGTGTGTGGTGTTTCGTGTGTTCCAGCACATGGGCCTTGCATAAGAATAATAATTATAATAATAATAATAATAATAATAATAGGGGGACAGAGGGGTAGAGGGATAGAGTATAGTTAAGAGTAGATTTTCGTTTAAAACTAGAGTTATTCAAACTAAAGTGTGTGTGTTGTGTGTGTATACAATATTCATTCATAAAATTACATTACATATTCACTTATTTTCGTTATTACTTGCTTTCATTCCTCTTGCCGTTTTGTTATTCAAATTTGTTGTTACTTTTATGTCTGCTCCTCCTCAATTTATACAAAAAAAAAAAAGCATGTGGTGAATGGAAATGATGTTACAAGAACTAAATGAACCTTCTTCTAGGGTCTATGTGGTTGGTGAGTGCTTAAAGGCGACAGCGCAGCTATGTATCTATATATGTCTTCTCATTTCCCCCCGGAACTCATTCTCTAACCATCGAACCTTCTCTACTTTTTCACTTCATTTACAAATTAAATTCTGACTAATAAACAGTCTTTTCGTACCAGCGCAAAAGTTGGCGACAGACCTACACAAAATAAATCTGTTAAACTTTAACATAATAGTTTAAACATAGGCTAACATAAAAAAAATATATGCTGTAGATATATATATATAAATATATATAAATCAGTGATGCCCTACATATACACTTGTAAGTTGCGCTGCCCGAGCTCTGCTCACACCAACTGTGTCAGCGTTCGTAAGCACGATCTTACTCACTCGAATGCGTGTGGGCATCACTGATATATATGTATATATGTGGGGGATGTCTTCGAGATTTTACAACAGAGAATTCAAGGAAATCAATGGGGAAATCACTGGCTCACAAAACGATTCTATCTTTTAGTTAGCAGAGCCAGTCTCATCCCTTCTTTCCACATATCTCAGTTGCTTTATCTATGCAGCATCCCCGATATATATATATATTAATTGTAGTTTTTAAACTTAACACGAGCTCAGTTATGAGTTGGCCGCACAGTGGCTGCAATTTCGGCTATTGCAGCTGCAGTGGCAGCTCATCATGCTAGAGTTGGAATTATTGCGGCTCATCGTGGTCAGCGGAAGGAGATCTCCCGTCGTTGCTCCGGCGGAGAAGGAAGACTGAGTGGCTGCTGGCGTTGTCTCTGTGGTGGCGGGTAAGCTGGTGGTGCTGCTGCTACTCCCGCTAGCCCTTAGCGGCTGGAGGCCAGCACCAATTGGCACGGAGACGGACAGCGGCGGTGTGGGTATTCTTTCAGGACTGCAATTCCCGCTAGGCGTTCCCGCTGTCGCCCCACCACCAACTCCGGCTCCCAAGCTGGTCAGCAGCTGCGTGCTGGGTCCCAGTCCCGCGTAGATATGCGTTGCTGTGGGATTGGTGCCATAGCCGCAGGCCGTACTCTTCAGCAGCGAGGCATTCGATACTGGTAGCGTGGCCAGGGGCACGGCGGCCAGCGAGGAGGCTGACGATGATGTGGACACGCAGGCGGAGGATGCCAGCGAAGAGGCAGACGATGACATGGACACGGAGGATGCGGAGGAGGCTGAGGCAGAGGCAGAGGCAACTGAGGACAGCGAACAGCTTGGCGGCGATTTGGGCGAACTGATCCGCGAGAAGAACTTGCTAATGGCATTCGGTTTGGACTTGCTGGACGATGAGGAGGCGGACACTGATGCGCCCGTGTTGGGCGAGTACGTGGAGGAGGCGGCCTGGAGCGTGGTGAGACGGTAGCTGGAGCTGGATATGCCGCAGCCGCCCGCCGAGATCTGCTCGGGCACATCCCGCACCGTCTTATTGGGCGGCGGTTTGGTGTACGACCTGGTGATCTCCGATTGCTGCAACCGAACAATATTAGAATATAATTAGTATGGAAAATATCTTTGGGTTTTCGGGGGATAAACCCACCTGATAGCTGCTCCTGATCTGCAGATGGCGATCCTGTCCGTACTCGCTGTCCGGCAGTGGTACGTGATGGGGACAGCGAGGCGTCTGCTGCTGCTGCAGCTGGTACTGGTAATGTTGGTGGTGGTCATTGCTGTGACTCTGCAGGGAACTGCATGAGGATCCTGTTGAGGAGTTGCCGCAGTCGCCCTTGTAGCAGCCGCTCCCGCTCCCGCTGCCGGTGTTGCCGTACTTGAGCGTGGTGGCTTCAATGCCGCCTCGCGCCACATTACTGCTAATACTATTGTTGTTGTTGCTGTTGCTGCTACCCAGCTGCTGCTGCTGCTGTTGCTGCTGCTGCTGCTGATGGTGGTCTCCTCCTCCTCCTGCTCCTGCTCCCGCTCCGCTGGAGTTGTGCGTGCTTGGAGTTGTCATGCGTTGTTGCTGATGGTGGGAATGTTGTTGCTTGTTGCTGTTGCTGTGATGGAGATGGTGTTGCTGCTGTTGCTGCTGCTGCTGCTGGAGTTGATGATGCTGAATCTGATTGTTGCCGGCGGCGCCACGAATCACAGTCTCGCCACGTACAGCCAGAAGCTCACATGCCTGGAGCGCATCTACGCGCATTCTACATCTAAATTGATCCCTGCCAAAGAAACGGTTTTATAAGCAACATAAATCAAGGAATACTTGTCTGTATGGTTGGTTACTTACCTATCATCGGGTGGTGTGCTCAAAGATGTGCGGGTCGGAACGCCGAGCCGCTCCATTCCCGCGCAGCCGGCCGTCTGTACCGATAGCATCTGCAAGGATAACAAAAAGGGAACAAAGAACCCATTAGAAATGAAGACAAAGGATCAGGAATAAAGTTAGTATACTAACATAAACTTAAAGAAATTAGGTTAGATAAGTTATAAAGATTAGAGGCTTCAAGAAAACACCTAAAGGTATCCGCCATTCCACGCTTGTTCGTCCTGGCAACTGGCCACCTCACTGGCTGTCTGAAAGTGCTCCAGCATAAGCCACCGCTTGCCCACCAACCGATCACAATAGCCACTGTACACATCATCGTCCAAGTTGTGACACCGATAGAACTCAATTTGGATTTCCATCTCCTTGAGACTGCCCGGACGCAGGGGCCTGAACTTCAGGTTGCCCTTATAGTAGCGATCGGGTCGCATCACAATCGAATTCTCCACAAAGAGTACGGTTTGCTGCCAAAGGGATTTGTAGGGCAGCCGCAAGCAGGGATTGCAGCTCATCTTGAGGGGGACGTGGGAGCGACTGAATTCCACATCGAAGTACAGCAGGAAACACTCCATACAACCCTGTTTATTGACCTGCAGCCTGATGGGACGGTCTATAAACAGATCCTCCTTTTTGGCCTTGGTCAAGTCCAGGCTTAGGATGCGATGGGCCAGGGTCAGGATATGTTGGCCGGTAGTCTTGGCATACCGGGGCTCAGCCAGGGCATATTGGCGCATGGCCTTCATGTTGAATTCGTAGACACTCAGCCACCAATTGCAGCGATCGTTTTTTAGCGTTTGTTCCGCGGATCCCAGCAGATACAGCGAACCCAGATCGGGCAGAATAAAGCCGGTCTTCTTGAGCCAACGATCGCGTGCCTCCAGGACCTCTAATACCTCCGATTCGTAGAGCAGACAGTGGCCCATCCAGTTGCATACGATGCCATCCACTTTCTCGGGCAGCCTTACATCGGCTATGCGACCATGCATCACCTTAATGATCTTATCCATGCGATTCTCGCGCACCACCAACTCAGCATAGCCAGTGACCTGGGAATAGTCCACGGCATAGACCCTTCTAGCGCCCACCTTGGCGGCCATCAAGGCTAGGGTTCCGGGTCCGCAACAGAGCACCAAAATGCTGCGGCCCTTGAAGAGATGCTGATTCTGCTGGATGGCCGTCTCAAAGAAGTGCATGTGCTGTTGACCCCTCTGCCGGGTTCGCATATTTTCCAAATGGGCACCGTAGTCGTGCTGAAAGTCAGCCGAAGTCATGCGATCCACGGCGTTCAGCTCTGGCGGTACATCTCTCGGTGGTGTTGGAATCCTGGGACAGGATCGCACTTTGGTTTTGGGACGGCCACGTATGGAGTCTTGGGTCACACTGGGTCGTTTTAGTATGGAAGCTTTGGGGTAATTAAGATTTCCATTGGATGCCGGATTTTCGGGAATAACTGAAGTGAGCAGTTCTGGCTTCTCGGGAGTTTTCTTGACGATTACTTTGGACCTCTCCAAATGTCCCTTTCTTGTTGATGCTTCGTTTTCCCCTAAGACGACAACATTCGGCTTTTCCGTATTCTTCGGGGCCCGGAGAATTTTACTTGATGCTCTCGGACTTCTGGGCACCTGGGGAATCCTACGCTGAGGCACGGGATCCAAACAAACGCCACGACCACGAGATCCGCCGCCTAGCAACTCTGCGAATCCATTGACGACCGGCTTCATCTTGTGGCCATTTTTGGATATTGGTTTTTGATCGACAAGCGTGTGGAAATCGGCCAGACTTAGTTTAGTGGACTTCTTGTTTGCGTTTGTCGCCATACTGGCCGCTTTCTCAGTTTTTGTATTCTTATTTCCAGGCATTTGCGGTAAATCCTCTCTCTGGAAAAGTTCGCACGACTAAACAGAGCGAGAGCGCGAGAGAGAAAGAGTTATGGCAGGGGCAGTGAGGAAGGTGACGCGGAGACATTTTCGATAGAAATCGTAGTGACGTCACAATATGTACATTCCAGAAGCTCAGGGAATAAAAATGTGTGGATTTGGATCAAGGTGTAAGTTTAAAGCTACCTCCTAAACACAATATAAGTAAATTTCCTTTTTTTATTGTTACTTATTAAATTAAATTCCCTTATTTTATTCTTCCATTGCATCTTTACCTTAGTTCTTATGCATCATGTTAGACATGCCGATGAATCGATAAGAAAGTGTGACCAAGGTCCTAATTTTCAAGCTTGTTATAAAACCAATTGTTTGTTTAATAACGTAATATCTTCATATGTTTAAAAGATCAACTGGTATTTATTTATATTATAGATATTTTTATATTTTTAACTTCTAATTTACTTATTTATATTTTAAGAGTGTATTTAATAAGTCAGGAAACCCCTAACTTTTTACCGAACATGTAATCTCCTCTCTACATGATTTCTACATGTGCCAACCGTTCTCTACACTGCCGATTCGCATAACTCAACATGTTCCACATTCCGTTGTCCACCTTTTTCCTCTATTTGTTTTTTTTTGTGTGCTTTTTGTTATTATTTTTTGTTCGCTCTATGTGCCTTAACCCCCGAGTGCCCCACCGCCTCACCTGGCGATTGATGTGTGCAAGCGAGCATGAAAGAAATGACAAATCGCTGCGCGAACAACAACAAATAATAGAGCATGAATATTTTTGGCGACGGCGGCCGCAGACTTTGTAAATTATACAAATATGCAAATGCAATTTTGTAAATTAAAATCTCGTAAAATTGTGTGGTCAGATTTGCGTGCGTGTTGGTAATAAATGTTGCATATTATATTCTATTTTGCAGGCATTCTAATTTAACTGCATGTTCTATATAAAGAACATATTGTTATTCATGCAGTGAGAAAGTGTGTAAATCAAACAGAATCTATAATATAATTCGGAAATACAGGAGTCTTACGTTATTACGATATATATAAACCCAAGTAAACGAAAGATAAAGATTAATTTACTTTAATAACTTAAAAATTTTTAACTTGTTTATTTTTAAAAAAATTTAAAAGCAGAAAATCAAGTTTTAAGTGAAATAAATTCGAAAATAACAATCGAACTCTGCTGAATCTGTTTAGGAACCTTCTTTAAAGAGGATTTTTTAAAGAATACAATATACAAGGGGAACTTTCAACTTTTAATTACAATAATTTGTATAAACTTGTAAGGATTTATGAAACCTCTTTCCGATTTTATTTCATTGAATTCAAAAGAAAACACAAGAACAAAACAAAGATTCCATTGAATTCATCATAAAATTTGTATTCAAATGTAAACTCAACATCTTCATTTAAGTTATGCTTTTATAGCAGGTGTGTGTAGTTTTCTTGGGACATTCAACGGTTGTATGTGTATTTTTTTGCCATATTTGCTTTCTTTATTATTATTATGATTTTGTTTTTTTTTTTTCGTAATTTTTGTTGGTAATCCGAGTACCAGAAAATATCGCATCACATTGTCTGGGGCGTCTCCTCTCGCAAACACACACACACACCCCACTCCGCACACCCTGGGCTGCCTGTGCAAAAAAATTAGGTTAAAATGTTTACTCGAGCATTGCAGACGGGATTGGCAATAACCTCATTTTCCGTCCATGTTTCTGCGAATGTGTGCGTGTGTGTGCCAGACTCTGACGTAAGAGAAATGTCTGCTGCTTGTTGTTGTTGTTGCTTTTGTTGGACCTAAGCCCAGGCCATAAGTTAACATGCTTGTTCCCACTGGCTCTGCATCTGGCGTTGTTTGTTGTTGTTTATCTTTATCGTGCTTCTCTTTTATTTTCTTTTATTTATATTCATTTTTGTTTTTTTTTTTTTTGGGAATAAAGTGACATAATATTGAGGGTAAACCCTTGTTTTTATTCTTTGTGCCCGCTTTTATTTGGCTTTGGCCTTGTTTGAATCCTTGAAAGTTTCCGACTTTTTCTGTGTTTGTTTAGGTTCGGTTAAATTTTAAAACTATCCGAATTATACAATTCCCTCGGGGCTTAGGGAACGTTAAGCGGTTATATTTTGGTTCGGATTTTATTTATAAACAAAAGACTACGTTTTCATTGATACATTTCATAATGTAAGTAAAGATAATTCGAGGAATCGAATTGCAACTTTCCGAAAAATTCCGAAACAGAAACAGCTGTGTGTGTGTGTTTCGCTCTTTCTCTCTCTGTCTCACTCACTCGCCCTGTATGTAATTGTAATTAATTTATGCATGTCTGCGTCTGGTGCGTGCGTCTGGCATAGATAACGGTTTTAATGAAAGCCCGTTTCGCTCTCACACGTCCTAATGTTAACGCTGCTAATGTTAACGCCTACAGAGCTGTGCGCGCATGTGTGCGTGTGCAGAAATTCGCACACACATGCCAGCGAGCGCACATTTTAATAATCAATTTGAATTATTCATTGGCTAACGGCGGCAAATAAAATTCGATTAAAACACAACGCCGCTGCCAGCGTCGCTCTGCTTCGCCTAAACGCCTTGGGTTATTAGCGGCAATTGTATTTCGCATTTCCCGCAGCCGCCGTTGCCGCCCAGCAAAGCCAATTCCCGCCCACGCACTTGTCTCCACTGCTTCCACATCCACATCCATTAACAATTCCACATTTCCATCCGCATCTTGGGCTTCCAAATGACTTTTGCGGGGGAATGGGGATCAAAAATGGCTGAACATGTTGAACGAAACATTCATTAATTATGTTCTCATCACGGTTAATACACGGATAGGTGAGATATCCGGTTAGTCTGGGTGTTTCTTCAATATTTTGAGGAAGGATGCTGAAGAGGATAAGAAACTCCCTTTCGAAACAAGTTTATTACAAAGATATTTGTGTTATTATTATTTATTTTGTTAAATATGGAGGCTCTAAGAATCTTGTTTAATATTTTAAGGAAAGATACTGATGTACTACCCTCCGAAACATCGGTTTTTACCTAAATCTAACCGTCAAAAAAACAATTTTAAATATTATTGTCTGTTTACAAGAATATTTACCTTACCTTGTTAATAACTTATAAAGATTTGTAATTATTTAAGGCACTCCAATAAAGTATTTCTTTTATTTAAATTATTTACTAATTATATTTAAACTTTAATGAAATAAACCTCTCACAGAGTACCCACTGTACCTGATGCGTTTCATTCATAATGCTGCCTCTGGCGTGGGCAAATTAAACACAAGAGAACCCAGAAAAAAAAACCAAGTAAATATGAAACAAGATTCTAGATGTTGGAGAAAAAAATATGAGCTAAGGCGCACTGGAAGATGTCAGCAAAGCGAGTAACAATTTGTCAAAGTTGCCGACTTTAATCTTTTGTAATGGGCGTCACGGCGGCGGCACTCCCCCTCTACCTCTACCTCTACCTGCCTGCCTTCTCCCTCGTTGGGAAATCTTAAAACCACAATCTGAAAAGCCGCCTTAACAACTTTGGCCCAATGAGCCCACAGCCAAGAAATCCACAAAAATCGTACGTGTGTGGGCGGCGCGCGTTTGTTTTCCGAAGAGTGTCTTCTGTCGTTAAAGTAAATTGTAGAGCTTCAAGGTTATTGCCGGTGTCTAGTGGAGATTCAATGAGTAAATATCCCGGTAAATAAGTCAGGGAAAGACTATGAGTTACCCATTAGAGAGGCAGATAATGTAAGTTTAATTCTGACCTATTACTAAGCATTAAAGTGAGATTATTATTATTTTTTAAGGCATACTGACTCGGCACAAAAACTAGATCTTATTAAGAGGAATCTTCCAGTCAAACTTATATCCTAAGGTTAATTATATGTGACGGATTTCCCAGCATAAAAGACAAGTTAATACAAGCACAATAACTAGTTGTTATAACAGAATTATTTGAATCAGCTCAGGTTAAATATGCCTGAAACTCTCATAATATTCGCATAAAGGTAGTGCAAGTTTTATTACTGCTCGGTAGCCTTTTTAAACATTATTCGCTTCGAGTACAAACTTGATGAACATCTCAAAGTGTCCCACAAACTGCGTGCAAATGAACTCAAAAGCAACGCAAGTCTACAAGATTCCAAATTGTACAAACTAAAGTAGTTTAATCTCATTAATCTGAACTTGAAGTCTAGAAAACCCACCACTAATAGCTGTAAGTTTATTAAAATATTTAAATGAATTTCCCAGACTCTTCTGTTCTTTAAGAAACCTTTTAAGTTAGGGAACCTCTTACCAAATATGTTTATTAAGAGTCTACCTTGTACACACAACAAGAGCCATGTACCAAAATGAAAAGCATTTAATGTGAGGAGGCCGAGTAGACAAAGCAAGAGGCGCTGATGGAGAAATTGAATATGTCTTGGCCATTATAATAAAGACGTATAGAAACGCCAGACGCCAAATGGATTCCCCAATTCTTGTTCTTCTTTTTCTATTTTGTTTCTTTGCCTTCGAGGAGTGATAAAAATTGAATGCCAAATGAGAGACTGAAATACTAAGACACACACACTCACACAGAGAGCGAAAAAAGGACGTGCTGTGCATCCAGCAAGTATTGCATAACACCCGGCATACACAGGCAGAAAAAGAGGGGCGGTGTGAGTTGGGGAATAAATGGGTATAGGCGCAGTTACATAAGACTTTTTGCGTTGGCGGCGACGAAAGCAATTTAAGCATGTCTGCAACGACCTCCGCCCACTTTTACCGCCCACTTTTCCAGCTCTGTTGCTTCAAGGACTTTTCCTGCTCCCTTCGTCCACTTCTCCCACTCGTCCTGTCTGCGCGCCTCTGTCTCTCTTCTCGTTTTCGCAAAAAAAAAGAAGGGAATGCACGGAATATATTGGCAAAGGCGAGGGCGAAGATGAAAAAAAAAAGAAGGAAACTTTCGACACGTGTCTCCTTTCTGCCATTCCTTGCCACGGCTACACAGCGGGGAAAAAAGTACGCCAAGGCTAGCGCTGATTGATTGATGGATTGATAAAAAGGCCTTTCGAAATAGGTCAGCCGCTGTTTAATGCTCAATTTATACATAATTTGCATCTATAAATTGGCAACACGTCTGGCAATAAAAATTGTTTTGCCTACGCTTAAACTTTATAGCCAACGAAATTGCTGAGTAATTGAAAGCAATTATTATGGAGTTCAATTCATAATGAAAGCCAAAGATACCCCATTGAGCTTTATTTTTGGGTTAATATATTCATTTTTATTGTTAAAGATATGTTAAAAGATATGTTGTTGAAATACTTTGTAATTGATGGAGTTGCCATTCGTTTAAGCTTATTTTAATGCTTTTTAATGAAACTCAAATGTAGTTTTATGGATTTACATAAGAGAGGGCTACAGAAATGAGTAGAGATTAAAAAAATATATAGAAAGTATCCAAAATAATGCTACAAACCAATTTACAATGAGTTGAGTAATTCAAAAACTTTATTTCATACTTTTAGACTCATTTTTAAGGGTTTTAAAACCCCTATTGATTTCTAGGGTAGCCTAGCTACATTTTCATGTAAGAAATTAGATTAAAACTGTAATCAGGCACTTAATTCAAAGAAGACTTTTATAAAATCCATTCTTCAATCAAGATTTCGACCTCAATATTAGGAATTTATGAAGTTTTGTAATCTAATTCAAACTGTGTAAAAGACAGAACATCTTTTCTACGAGTGTAACTTGGAGACCGACTAAAAACCCACCCAAAAATTTACCACCCACCAGAACCTTTTCTTTGCGTTTTTCTTTCCCGCATTTTCCTCTGCTTGTTTTTCTTATTTTTCATGTTTTTCTTTTTGTGTTTGCTTGACGAGAAAGGAAGTAAGAGAGCTGTGAGTACTTACGGGTACAGAATGTTCCGGCTCGGTTGGCAAAAGTGTTGTTGTTTCTGTTGCTGCTGCTGCTGTTGCGTTTGTTGCTACTGTTGCTACTGTTGCAGCTGCTGCGGCGGCGGCGGCGGCGGCGGCGGCTATAGATGTCTGATCCGCTGCTGTGGAGCCCGATGTTGAGGTTGTTGTTGCCAGTGGCAGGGCCAGAGCAGAATTGGTATCCTGTCCGATCCCAATCCCAATACCGATCCCAGGTGACAGCACCGCGTTGTTTTTGCTGCGCCGTCGTTGCGACGAGCGACGCTTGTGACGTATCCGGCGCGTTGTTGCAGTGTCTCCTTCCCCTGCTCCTGCTCCTACTGCTGCTGCAGATGTTGCAGTAGCTGCTGTTGCTGCTGCGGTCAATGTTGCTGCTGCGTTGGATGAGCGGCGAAGGGCAATCGCGGCCACCAACACACTGCCACAGGCCAGGCACACGGATAAACTAATGGCGATTAGCAACAAGCGACCTGCAACGAGGAGAAAGTAAAGAAAATGTGTTTAGTTTTGCGATTTCTATTTAGCTTTTAAAGTGCTTAAGTCTGTGGTAATTTCTACAATATTTAAAGAGGTTTTTACTCTTGTAAAGGAGTGGGTTTCCTCTTTTTTGATTTATAGTTCTCTTAAGTTTAATAGAATATACATTTTGAAGGTGTTACTGTTTGTCTCCGTTTATTTCTTTGAGTTTGTCCCTTATTTTTTTAATTAAAATGCATCTCCTTACATGAATTACGTTTCCTTTTACTTATTCAGATAGTATTATCTATAAATTTTTATATTTCGAACTCACAATGTTCTGTTAACTCAAGCCTACTTTTTTCTTACAATTCTAGAGTTATTCTTGTGTGTTTTTTTCCACTGGCAATTTCAATTTTGTTGCCTTTAAATTTCCGTTTAATTTAAATAACTTATTCCCACTCACGAACGCTTTTAATTACTATAAATAAGCGAAACAAAACGAATGCGGCCCACAGCCACTAGCGGACCAAATAACAATGAAGGAGCTGCAAAAAAAAACAAAAACACTACAAAAAATACAAAACAAAATAGTCGGCAAGAACAAGAGCAAAACCCGTGCAACTGTCGCTGGTTGTAAACGTATTCCGTAGATACAGATACGTGTTCGCTTTCGTATCTACAAGGTGCGCGACGCGGCGTCGTTCGCCCGCTTTTGCTCGCCCTGTAGAAAGACCCCGGCTACTACTGTCACCCGTTACCCGTATATACCGATACATATAGAAGTATCTATATGTATTTATAATGTGCGTCTGAAATATATGTAGCAGCGTCTGCGTCTAGACTAGATAGCAGACGACTTAAGTGATACAAGCACACATGCGCAATCGAAGCGCAGTAAGCGGACCGACGCGTGAGTGCGAGCGAGCCAGCCAATGTAGGCGGACAGCAGCAGTTCGATAAACAAATAAGCGAAAGAAATAAATAGTTTAAAGCGTTTGATTGACACACGAATGATACCCTGTAAAAGTAGGGGAAAGTAGGTTACATTTTAATGCGAAGAAAAGAGTGTTTTTTGAAGAATATAAATAAGATCTAAGTCGGTGGTGGCCACACGCATGCATTGACACGTTAAGCTTGCATTTGTATGAGCACTATCGGTGTATGCAGAGCCCGGGCAGAGAAACTGGCTGACTTGCGAGTCTCACTGATCTAAATCTTAATTTACATAAATCGTAGGTGGGCCTCGGATTTTTAAATAGTTATAGAAACTCACTCAAGTAAACTTAAAGCCTCTCAATGTAGACTTAATCAATTGTTACTAAAACCATAACAAAACACTAAAAATAAACACAATAAAGCGAAAAATTTTATAAATAAATAAAACTATTTATAGTTTAAGGCCCATTGTAATACAACTAAAGAGGAAATACACCGCAATGACAGTCACGCTTGGACCCTGCACACCTTACAACGCTTGTAAAGTAAATTCTATTTTTGTAAGGCTAAGCTTTCACCAAAATCTAAAAAAAATCAACAAAAAAATCCCCGCCGATTAAAGTCCAAGGCTATTTTATTGTCGAGCACACACCTGTGACAAAGCTAAAATGCCGCAATTAGCAATGGGTATTAATATAGGCAAACTATATGGCAAGGCGGTCACATTCCGAATCCGCCAGACGCTGCTCGCTGGCTGATAGAACGGCAGACAGACGGAGGCCACCCGTCGCGGTCGCAGACCCTGTAACAGAGCAAATACACTCACAGATACGTACGTAGCGCACGTAGATACACAGAGATACAGCTACTAGACAGACCCCGCCGATATACTATTTGGGATACAGATACAAGCGAAAGCTTGCGCAACTAGATTTTACAACTACATATAGTAAATATCATGACGCTCTCTGTGTCTGATCCGCAGCGCAATTTCATCAAGGCGAAAATGACGCAGCCTATGGATGTTTGTATGTAAACGCCGCTGCCACGCCATTCTCTGCTCTGACGAGGTGATCGCCGCTGAATGAAAATGAAAATATTCCAAAGCGATGACTGCTGCTCTGGATTTGCAGGCGTAATTTATGTTTTTTAATGAAAAAGAGAAATGCGGCGAGAGAAACAAATAGTAGTACACCGAAAAAACAAAAAATAAAAAGAAGTCAGTCGGCAGACAGACAGACATGAACAAATTATACAACAAATGCCAGACAAAAGTTAATCAACTAAAATTAAAATGTACAGAGTGAAAAGGCACAAACAATGTTGAGACTGCGACAGCAGCGGCAACCAATTAAAATATGTCAACAATTTCTATGACTCTTTCGCGTCTGACTTCAACTCAGCCAAAGCCAAGCCAAGGAGGCAACAAAATAATATTAACAAAAAACAACAACAGCAGCAAGTGGCACTTTAGACTTTTGCGCATTCCCAGCCGCTGTCACTCGGATTCAACCATGCCGTCGTCTCAGGTGACTCAACCTACCTGGCCTGCCTGCCTGTTGTCACTCGCTTTCGGTCTGCCTTTTATGGCCTTTGTTTTTTTCTGATAATTATTTTGCTGCCCTGTACTTCTCAGTGTTTCGAGCATGACTAAAATCTCAACCAAAAAATTTAAATATTTAACCATAGTTCTGGCTGTATTTTCTAAGTTTTAATGGTATATAAAAAAGTTATAAAATGAAGTTTCTGTAAGATTTATAAAATAAATTATTAACCACAGATGTTCTAGGTAAGCTAATGACTAAGGTCTTTAAGTATCTTAACAAATTACTAATAAATAATCAAGTTTAAATCCTTTTCAGTGGTCACTACTTATACTTTATGATCTAGTAGTCAAGGTAAACTTCTTTTTTAATATTATTTTCCATATTTATTATAGTTACTTGTAAATACCAAACTATTAATGCAAATTTTGTAGGGATTTTTCAATGATATTATGACTTTAAGAGGTATTTAAGCGCTTGATCAGTGCTTCAGCTCTATCGCTAATTTATTTTTTTTTAATTGTGCCGCTCGTTTCGGCTTGTTGCAATTATTTTTATCGCAGGTGAAATGATTGAGCACGTCTGGGGACTTCGTTTACGTCTGGAGCCGCAAACATGTATATACATATATAATATATAGATAAAACACCTGATACCCTATAAAACCTGGTGGTCAATGGAAAGAGAAGGGAATACCTGGCAACAGTTCAAACAATATATTTGATGGAACCTCTGACGCACGTGTGCCAGCCGCCAACTATTGAAAAAGTGCTAAAATAATTGAGCGAATACAGATTCAATATTTGAATTGATCACACCAGACGCAAATCGGCAAAAGGCAAAAGGCAAACGGCAAATGGCAAATAGACCAAACAGATCTCGCACCCGGCCAAAACCGCATTAAAACGACGACGACGTACCAGCTAGACAGATCAGACAGTTGGCTAACACTTTCCGAGACCGAGATCCATAGACGCAACCAAACGGCTTTCATGGCTATTTTTATAGTGGAACGGACATTGAACGGACAGTGGGCACAGCTTACAAATGGGTATCGTGGGGAAACTTGTTTCGATCGCTCTCAAACACTCTTATATATATATATATATAGGTTCCTTGACCGGGACGGGATAATGCCTCTATAAATATATGTATAATCAAGCCTGTGTCTCCATTATCTTTTCGGGGTGACAATTGCATTTGATTAAGAGTGCGAAAGAAGATCACTTTCGATCAACTTTCCTTTCCTTCGCTCGCTGGCGCACCACACAAAAAAGTTATTAATTCAATGATTATGATCATCGCGCTAATGACAGTCAAGTGCAGCGCACTTGATCCCACACCCCGCCAAAGCCCCCTACACTGGGCAAAAAAAAAAACAGAAAAACGAAGCCATTTGGTTGGCAATGCCAATGACACCTTGATTGGGTGTCAAGGTTGTGCGAGGATCGTCGCATTCTCCGCGAGTACATCATAAACTAACTAAAGGCATTATCATAAGCTTTAACAATCATAATACATTGAGGTGACATTGAACTTGAAAAATCAAATGGAATTGTGTGGATTCTGTTCTGTGCCTTTTGTGGTTCGAAGTTTAGATTTTCTCGGTGTCTTGTGATGATATTTCAGATATATTTTGATGCAAATTAAAGGCGTGATATATGTGCTTACTGTGAAGGGGAATTGTTACAGAAGGTGTTTTCGAAAAGTATTATATTTGGAAGCTACAGGAAAAGATTAAACTTTTTCTTAAAATGCTGAGAATAAATAAGAATATACAAGTTCATAATTTATTTCAAAGGCAGCTTGTTCTTTTAGGCATTTAATATGGTGACAAATTTAAAAAGTTAAAGATAGAACAAGATAGTGGAAATGAAGCTACTTTTATGGAGTACAAGCTCTTTAACTAACAACTATAATATCAGACATTGAACTTGGTTAACTCCCATTGAATTGCGTTTAGTTTATTATATTTTTTATGTAATTTAAGTGCCTGATTTAGCCTTGGTTTTGAAGGGAATTTTAAAGCGAAATATAGGAAGTACAACAGACAGCATCATCAGCTGACGTCAGCTTCGTCTGCATTCGGTTTTTGTATATATATTTCTGTTTTTGCTGATCTTTTTTTTTTTTTTGGCAAGAATTTCTGTCTAGTTTGTGCAGAAAATATTACAATGTTGTCTGGCGCAGAAGATGAAAAGTCGGAAAGGCCTCTCGTTGGCAAACCTCTCTCTCCTCCCTGCCGTTGGTGCCCCCTCATTTTTGATTCCCCCGGTGAGAGGCAAACCCTTTTTTTTCTGTTTTTTTTTTTGCATTTTTTTTTGTTTGCAGCTAGACTGCGCACGGCAACAGACAGAAAAAAAAAAAAATAAACGAGGGAATGAAAAAGGGGCAGGGAATGCAAATGAATGAGCAAAATGCAAAGAAGCAAAGGCAGTGGAAAAATAAAAACTGAAACAAACCGCAGACAGCGACGTCGACCTCGCCCAGGCAGCAACGTTTTTCTCATCACGATGATGATGATGATGATCATGATGATGATGACGATGTCGTTTGACCTTTAAGCGAAGCGAGTGCATTCCACCAACAACAACAACAACAACAACAACAACAACCTGAGGCAAAGAATCCCATTTTAGCTCCCTTTTCGACGGCTGAGCATGGCTTATTTTTTCATAATTCACAAACGGAATTTAATTAATGGCAAATCACGTGGCGAATTGTGCAAACCCCTCGTATGCGCAATAATTCAGTTCGGTTACGTATACGCAACGTATCGCATTTTCTTTATGTATGTTTGCGATTTCATCATCTTTTTTTTTCACAGCGCCGGCGACTTGATAATAGAGTAGGCAAATTCTTGTTGCATTCGAACAGGATTTGGATTATAATTAGGCTAATTGTACGTATTACATAAGTAAAGATTGAGTTACCTATGATTATTGGTAGAAATAATTATAAATAAATATAAAGGGCAGTTAAATATACACAAATGTTTGAAGAAATCATAAGAAAAAGGTTGTAAGTAAGTGCATTGCATAAAAATATCAAAAAAACTCATATTAGGATGTGCAAAGTTATTTTTTCTTTTTTTCTTTATACTTTTTGTTATAGCTCTTGTTATCTTTGAATCCTAAAACCTATATGCGGATATCCTTTTGATCTAATAAAAGCAATTTACGTATAATTCTGTTTACCTTTTGCCCCCCCAGACTTTCCACAAAGTATCTAACTATAATCTTCAGTGCTTTGCTGCTTTGCTCCCCCCAACTTGGCTTATTGCAACATTGTGTCATACTTTTTCTTTTTTTTTTTTGTTGATTCTGTCTTTCTGTGTTTATTTGCCGATTGGTTTTTGTTCCCCATTTGGACTTGACGTCGACTTGGCTCCCATTTCCGTCACCTTCCTCCCGGCCGCCCCCAGAAATTGATGTTGATGTAGACTTTTGTTCTGTTTGCAGATGACGATGACTGCGATGATGATGATGATGGTGCTCTGGTGGTGGCACGGCGCTGGCCTGCAAATATTGACAGAGGCTTCAAAAATATTACGCAAAAAAAAAAAACGGAAATATGTGCCTCCTAGGGAGATTCACATGTTCTTGTCCATTCTTTCACTTATTTTTTATTTCCTTTTTGTTATTTTTTGTTGCACTATGTTCTTTTTCTCCCCCCCTGCGTTTTGCCTGCGGCCAATGACTCATTGACCTGGTTTAGGTTCCCTCTGTCTAGATTTTGTAGTTCTCCGGCGCAAAAAACTGGGTTAGTGGGCGTGTCGCAAAAGGGGGGAAAAGGGGCGGCGGCACTCAGACCGAAAAAACTAGTTCATGTATGGAGAAGGGGTGCGGGTGGGGCTTTGCCTTTGAGGCCCTTTTGCCCGGAACAATAGAGAATATATATATATACTCGAGTAGCAAATTTTCCAACGCCCTGCCACCCTAAGCTAACTGTGCCAACTGCTGGTGTTTTGCAACACTGTCGGCGCTCCAGTTCCAGCGCTTAGCATGGCGTATACGTAATGCCATCGATTACTCATACGCCACGGGTCACAGGGAGACTAAGCTCTAAGGCAGTATTGAGTGCTTTTTAAGTATTAATTGCATTCTTAAAATATATTATCTATCATTTAGAATGAACTAGGAGTCGCCCGAAGGCATTACTCACTTTTATAAGCTATATAGCCAGCGTGGAATTGCGTTGTGCACAAAAGACATCATCGTTGCATTACTGCAACTGTCTGCAGATAAGCCCACACAATTTTAATTAACTTTTTCAAATTTATAGCCCCTTATCAGGCTTCAACTTAAAAACTTTCTTTAGCCAGCTGGCGTGTTCAATCAATCAATCAGGCATCGTCCTGTCACCGTGATGGTTACTGCCATTTATTCTCCCATTTTTTATTTATGGTTCGTTGCTGGTTTATATACATATGTACATACATATATACAGCCTTTTTTCATTCGTTTTTTGCTTTTATCTATTGGCTATCACAAATGCGAGGCGTGCAAATTGATATCAGCGCGTGTAGCTAATTTATAATTTTCAAATGTGCAAAAGCCCCGCACCGTTCAGCTTTTATATAGAGAAAAAAAAACGTATAAAAAAGCGTTGGTTTAGTTTCCAATTCTGGCCAAACAAAATGATTAGTGAAAGCCTATTAATGGTTTTTAAATAACATTAATTGATTGATTTCTGAGGGATTTTCTATATACTTGATGCATATACGAATATCGGGCATCAATGAGATGGTTTACTTGGTTGTGTGTGTGTAGGGGAGATTAGTTACCCACGAAAACAATAAAGCCCATTAATCGCGTTCGTTAATCACCAGTTCTCGTCTGGAATTTAGTATTATTTCTCATGATTTAGTGGCCGACAAACAGGGGCAGGTTTAATTATATGTTTGCCGCAAAAATGCTTTGTAATTACGTTGTCTGGGTTGTGTATTTAAATAAAGCTATAGAATTGCTTAAAATTATGATATTAATGTTTACCTTTATATAGCTACAAAAGCCTGTGAAATATAGTTTAATTTAGCATCAATTCTACTTATATTTTCAATGCCTTCAAATAATAATTAACCATAAAGAAAACTCCTCAGCAAGTTCTAAAAATAAAGTCTAAAAAAATTCCCTTAAAGGGAGACTCTTACTGCATTTCTTGCTATTATCTTTTACCTTATTGGCAAAGTTTTATAGGCAAGTTTCCTTGACTTTTGCCGGGTCTCCAAGCCATCGATTTTTCTTACAAGTAAATAAAACAAAAGCCGCGACAAGCGTCGGTCGGCGCTTCCGCTTTGAAGTCTCCCTCTATTGTAATTCAAGTCGTTTTGCCCAAACTCGGCAGTACTTGAGAGATGAAAGCCAAGAGGGGGTGTGTGTGTGCCTACACACAAAGAAAAATGATACCTTAAAAATACCAATAATTCATGTATCACTTTTCACTTCATATTAAAGTGAATATCCTTGATGCAAGATACATTTTCCTGATGAAAACTTGAACATCTCTTTCCTGTGTTCGTTTTTCTTTTGTTTTTTTGCTAAATTTAGACAGATCAGCATCTTGGAATTTCGATCTATCTATGCTAATTGCATTTCATTGAAATTAATGTTGCCGCATCCCCCTTCGAACAGGGTCATCTCATTTATAACCAAGACTACAAGAAACACAGGAGGTGGCGGAGGCTGGGGCTAGTTTGTCTGTCTAAATGTTGCAAGACCATAAATTTCTGGCTGAGCCAGAAGTTAAAATGCCAGACGCCGACTCTGCAATTTCTTCTGTTTGTTGTTGTTTTTTTTTTGGTTTTAATTGTATTTGTGTAGTTGCATCCCCACACACACACACGCAAACAAAAACATTTGACAATGTTTTCAATTTTATTTTTAAATAAATTTTGTGTTTCTTTTTAGTTATTTTGTTGTTTTTAGCATGACGCGACAATTTGTCTGTCTATTTTTACCGGGCTTTTTGTCCGTCTCTCGCTCTCTGTTTAGCTTGGTCCGAAAATTGTGTCCGACATTTCGGCTGCTGAACAAAATAACATTTTTTTTTTCGTGAATATATACATATATATGTATATATTTTACACCCCACACAGCAGTCGAAAAAAACCACCTCAGAGATCATTCATCTGCAACAAAAAAGAAAGGAAAAAAAATTTGTTTTTCGAGGCCTATATGAGACAGAGTACCGCCCCTGCCCCTCCGCAATTCTCTCCTCCTTTGGCAGACATAAAAATAAATTTTTGCGGAATTTTATTTTGATTTTTTATGAGCAAAAGAAAAAGAACAACAAATTGCCGCTCTTTTATTTGTTTTTTTTTTTTTTTTTTATTTTGCGTGTGTGTCCGTCGGTCTCTTTTTCAATTTGAAATTCAAATTTCAACATTCTCGCCGCTGCTAGTTTGGCTTTGGGCTTCTAGCACGTGGAATTTTATTTGGTATGGCAAAGCCCTCAAATCCCCGGTTTTTACCCCAGCTCCCTCTGCCGCCTGTCTGCAACTATTATCAGCAGACATATATTGCTTTATATTGTTGCTGTTGTTATTTGTATTATTTTTGTAGCGCTTGTGATTCCATTTGTAATCGCTCATTGATTCAGAATTCCGAGTTTCCACTGCACGTGTGGGTTTGATTCGAATTGATTTCGATTCCATATCGATTCGTAATGGAACCAGACATTAAATTACATATATATACATATATATATATATATATATATATTGGTTTATATATGACGCCATGGTGCGATTATGGATGGGTCTTTAGTGCTTTTGTGTCGGCATCGCTTTGAAGGGATTTTCCTTTTGCCAGACAAAATTATGATGGGCTTTAATTGCTGCCTGTCTGAGCCTCCAAGCCTAAAACTAAAACTCATTTCCCGTCAGACCGAAAATAATCTTACGTAATATCAGGCGGAAGATAAATATTTGACCTACATTTTCAGTTTGGAGGAATGCGAATTCGAGCGACCGAAAACATTCAAGCAGGAAGTTTCAGCAGGACACACAGACACTCTGACACACACATAACATTTTGCCTGCTTCACACGCGAAACGCAAATAAATCATTGATGAAGTCCCCACACACACACTTTTAAACACACTCGCACACACTTATAACTGGGGTAGCTCCAAGTCATGGGTTCGTGTCTGATGGAAATGTAGGCCACAGGCAGCCAGTGGCCCCTAAGCTCAACTCGAGGGGCGTAACCAAGCCAAAAATTATGTATAGAGACACAGAGAAAAAAGTTACAGGCTTCTTTCAGTATAAATATACTTTAAATACTTTAATTAAAGATTAAAATATAATTATTAGAAGCTTAACCCAAGCATTGCCTACTTTATGGAGAATTCTTGAAGTTAAGATTCCCGAAAACTAACCCAGAAAGTCTAATTTTAACAGGGGTGTCTTAGAAATCGTTAGACTCGAAATCAACTGAAAAGTGTACCAAACTTTGTTTAAATAAAATAAATGTATTCTTAATTAGAACCTCACTTATTTTATTGCATACTTTTGAGCACTTTTTGAATAGATTTCAATTCCTCTGCCTTTCATTTATATTATAGTTTGGCTTTTATCTACAAACAAAAGCAATGAATCCTTATAGTTTATTCAGCAAATTGTTATTAATCTCTCCATTAATTTGTATTTATAATATAACTATTTCAATGCAAAAACCTTTCCGAAACTAAATTCTTGAATTCCGTCAAAGTTTCTGCCTGTGTACGAGAATAAGAAGAAACCCAAGAATGTTGCTTAGCTTTTCGGGGTCTGCTGATTGTCGAGACAAATTTCCAAGAAGCAAAGGAGTTCTTGCTGTTGTCGTTTCTTCCTCAGCTATCGCGGTATTGTGTGTGGCAGCAGTATAAAAATGTGGCGAAGCGGCAAGCTGCTGTCAAGTGCCTGGGACTCTGCTGCTGCTGTTGCTGCTTCTGCTGCACTCGCTTCTCGTTGCGCGATAGTCAGCTTCCGTTCGTTTCCTAGGCTCCAACTGGCATTTTATGAGCTTATCAGGTGGCCCCCTTCCTACATCTTCACCCCTTTTGGCGACCGGCATCCGCTGGTGTCTGTCTCAACCTCCTTCCCGTCGCCATTTCTATATACATATATGGCATATATAGCATATACTGACCACACACAAACTTGTGGAGTATGTGGCGTATGTGGCGTGACGTGGCACAAGTCAGGGTCGCTCTGGGTAATCGGATACAGCTCTGCCCTCCCAGACGTATTCCATTTCTTCTCGAAGGAGATTTTCATATTAAGGGTATTCCCAGAAGGTTTGTGCTTGAGTACAAAGTTGATTTATGGTTTAATATTTATGAGGAGAGAAAAAAAATCTAAAAAAAAGGTTTTTTACAAAGAATATACTTAGGAATTATGACGATATTATGTTTATTTGTTTAATAATTTAAAGGTATTTGTATTCCTCCAAGAAAAGAAACGATTTTGTAACAAATTTAATCACAACTCTTTGGAGAAAAGAGTTAAGATCAACTTGGAAATTTTCCTACCAAAATGCTTAGTAGAATTCTTAAAGATTTCATCACATAACACTTATCAGATCAACTTGGGAGCTTCCCCTATCAATATATGCTAATTTCATAACGAAAGTCTCATTCCTACACATAAATTGCTAGTTAAGATTTATAATCAGCGAAATACAATTTGTTGATTATTCCAACGACTTATCTCGTCTGACAAATTTTGTGTTGATGTTGCTTCGGACTGACTTTCCATATTTTGCAAATCATTGCAACGCCTACACGCGCCCAAAACCCACACAATCAAGAAATATACAAATACATATACAGTATAGAGAAAGAGAGAGAATTGGATTTTTAATTTACAAACTTGAGAGGAATATTTAGGAATTTATGATATAATCGTTGAGGCGACCCAGTTTATTTTTACTCTCCCCGTTTACCCATATTTCTCACAAAGCCGCTTAACTTTAATTTCACTTTTGCATTAAGCTCTTTTTTTTTGGTTTTTTTTTTGTAATCTGCGCTGCTGACTAATCTGACTTGTCTCCCGCTCGTTCTCTATCACTATCGTCTCGGCTCTCGAGTCTCAAGACTCAATCTGAACTTTTCAGCTGGACTCTTGAGACGTTGTCCCCCCAAAACAATCAGGCAAAGACCGCATGTCAATCGATTAGCGATTTCGCTGCCTGTCTGTCCGGTTCGGAAATATCATATATATATATATTTTAATTTTTTTGCTTTTTGTAAATCAGTTTTCTTTTTGTTGTATTTAGTTTTTGAATGGACAAAAGCCCCGCGAAGCTGATAAGATGAGGTGGGATTGTGTGTAGAGTTTAGACAAAAGAAAGCCCCCCAAAAATTCCAGATATTTCTTTGTAGAAACTAACAGAAATTAGCATCATTAGAGGCAACCATCGCGATGTATCTTTTCGGATATCAAAAAACGTTAGCCAGAGAGCCAGAAGATACTGCTAGAGCAGCGGAGCGAAGAGACTCAGATCAAAAAATATACAAAACTTCGCATATAATACAGATGTCTGTAGGAAAGTCGCCGAAACGAAAACAATGGAAAAAAAAGACGACAAATGGCGAAAAAAAAGGCAAACCCAACCAAACCAAACGAAATGAAGCAAAGAAAAAAAAAAAAAAACGTAGTAACAACAATCGGGAGAAACAGTAAAAACGAAACGGAATAAAACAACAACAAATTTCAGACTTCGACCCAGACAACCGACCGATTCCGATTGGAATGAACTGATGACTATATGGGAGTATGTACGAGTATGTGCCATTCGGCTTCGCCGCTCGCCGCTTTGTGTGTGTTTGTAAACTTGATTATGAACTCTAATGATTCGCTAGGCTTTGCAGGGTATAAAAAATGGGGGAATCTATACCACGCCACGGGGTATGCCCAACTTCCCATTCAAATATAACAATAATATTTGATTTTAACTGGGAATAGCAGGCAAGACACAGTTAATCCTCAGTTTGTTAGATTTATAACACACCGTCTACAGGGCTATCTTGTCTAGCGACTGATGATGACAACGTGATGAGTAAATGCGTCTTCAAGGAACTACGGATTCATAGAATTTACGTTCTTGGCAATTTTCAGTCTTAATATTGGTTTAGGGCTTGTAAAAAGATTTGTGATAATGGGATTTCCCCATATTTGGAGTTCTGAAATGTTTTCTAGCTTAAAGAAGACAAGATATATTTTATAATTTAAAGAAAAGGAGTTTTTAAAAGTGATTCACATAATTAAATATATTAAAACTGATTTAAACTTGAAATAAATGCAAATATTGAGTAAACTCAAACCCTTACCAACAGTGAAACATTTCAAATACTACCTAACGACCTTAGAAAATTATTAAACAATTAAAACCACACTCTTTTATGGCTGCCCATTAAACTACTTACTTTCCCACAAACAATTTATAATAGTTTAACACTTAAATAATGGAAAACCCGTAGCTCAAAAGTGCCACTATTTGGGCTTGTTACCCAAAGATTAGTTCATTTATTTTTTTTGGGGGTCAGTCAATGACCAGGCGTCAACACGTGATTATCTGACGGATGATCATCAGCAAGCTGTTGATTTCTTATCGAAGGAACTTGGATCCCTCAATCAGTCGCCTCTCGGCTGCAGTGGGGGTGATTCCCGTTCCCCCTTAGCCACCCTGTCGGGTGCTGCCTTCCCCTTTTCACAGCTCACTACTGCAGCACTAATAATGACCTTGGGGAATGTTGTCGTTCGCCGTTCGTCAGTTGCTGTCCGCTCTCTAATCTCATGCTCGGTTGCTGTGTATAGTGTGCTTCGGTGGTGTTACTGGTGTTGCTGAGTGTGGCTATGCACTCAGAAAAACAAGTATGTCTTGTTTAAAATTCGAATATTAAAAAAAACGTTAAAATAGTCACAGTTTCCTATTAAATTCATAAGTGGGAAATAAAAATAATAAACTAAAGGAATATTATCCATAGAAATTCAAAATAATTTAAAATTACTTGAAAGTGAGTTAGGAATCATTTCTAATAATAGTAGCTTCCGTTTTATGGAATTTTTACACTTTATAATAGTGATTTCCAACTTCTTAGAAACCTATGCTAATAATTTAGCTTCTTAGATTAAACTGAGGTTGTAAATATTACCAAAAAGATAAGTAACTACAGTTGACTTTTTCTACATTTTTGTTTTAGTATAAAAGAGAGTTATAACAATCATTGTGGAAAATACTTCTTCCATAATATTTATAAGAGGAAATCCGGGTAATTTTAATTGATTTCCCCATAAAGTATTTTGAATTTCTTCTATTTGTATTTGTACACCAAGTTGCAGGTATTTTTCGAAGTGTTTTGGTGGCTGGTGCGCTGGTACTTTTAGTGGTGGCGGTCATGTGGGTGGCGCGGGAAGTGTTGTTGACGTCGATGCCCGGACAGGTGCTCAAGTCCATGGGTAGCACAGGTATCTCTGTCTGTGTTCGGTGTGTTGTGGTCTTTGCCATAGAAAACGTTCCACTGATAAGACCGACTGTCGCCTTACCTCCGCCTCCACCTTTCACTCTGTGTCGCTGCCGCCGCCGCCGCTGCTTCCAGAAGCCAAAGAAGCGACGCAGAAGTGGAAGCAGAAGCGAGTAGAAGAGCCAGGCCAGACCAGACGCTTGATAAGCGGACATGGGGCGTATGAGCGATATATACACATATACATATATAGTATATATACTACACATATATGGCAAAAACAAAAGACCTTGATTTGGTCGTACATATGTGTAGGTGTGTGTCGTCAGCTGCTTAATTAGCTTTCGATTAATTTACTGGTCAATCGAGCTGCTGTCGCCGCTGCGACTTCGTGATTTTCTCATGAACTTTTTAATTAAAAGTTCCACATTATTTTATTTAGGCAAAAGTATGTTTTCTTGTTTGTTTGGCATTTCTTGAAAGGTTGGACTTGGCAAAAATCATAACCATTTTAATGGCCAGTCGTAAAGATGCTACGGAATGTGCAGGCCAAGCCAAAGTGGGCGAAAAAGTGAGTCAAATTGTTTCGTGGCAGCATACGAGGCGTATGCGTAACATTCTTATGCTTAGAAAAAAGAGAAGGAGTGGGGAGAGCAGGGGGGCAGCGGGGAAACCAAGGTGGGAGGCCAGGTGTATTCGTAAAGGTAAACCAAAAGACGACAAAACAACGAGAGAACTCTTCTACTTTTATGTGCGCGAGTGTGGGAATTCCAACAGTTGCGGTAGAAATAATACAAACACTTTTATATTCTTCCTTTTATTATTAGATAATAATTATACTTAAAGCACATGACATTAATTTTGTATATTCTTTCCTGGAACTATACTTATTTGCTCTTCAAAGCACTGATAAATCAAAACCTAATATGAAGTACCTACTCTAAAGCGAGAAGTAGTTTTAAAATTGCTTTTTCTATTAGTTTATTAAATAAATAAATGAATATTAGTATAAAAAATGTATATTGTTTATTAAAATTTTATAAGATTATACTGGCATACAAACATAAACAATTCTTTATAATTTGTATGTATTTAAATCGAAAACTAATATGAAGTACCAATTTTTAAAGGTGGAAAGCAGGTTTTAAATTCGTTTTCCTATTTGTTTATTAAATCAATTAATTAATTAAAATATATATAATATCTCTTTTATTATTTTTATTATTGTTATAAAAAATAAACAATTCTTTGGAATACTTATGACTTAATGCCGTTTCTATTATTTCAACCAGCTGTGTGTTGTGTGTAAAAGAGGGAAAAAAGCTGAGACTGAGCCACATGTGTGTCTCTGGTTGTGCTGGGTGTGTGTGTGTGTGTGCGGCATAGCCAAGAGGCAATAGCAAAAAACATAGCAGCAATGGCAAAGTAAAAGGAAAAAGGAACGAGAGGCAAGAGCAAGAGCAAGAGCAGCAGAGGCACAAGCGGCAAAAAGCTGATGAAGAGCTGGCTTACGCATGGGTTCATTGAACGGAAGTGATTTGCCTACTGAAAGAGAGGGGGCTACCATCTAGATAGATAGAGGGAGAGCGGGAGAGAGAGAGAGAGGGAGATCTAGAGCTGCCACACGCGACTTTGACTTGGTTTTGTTCGGTGGCTCCTCTATTCTATCAAAACTCTACTGCGGCTACGGCCTTTGCGAGACCAAAAAACCCTGTGGCTCCGATAGAGCAGCAGAGATAAAACTCTTCTGGGAAGTTCTTAGCCGTTTTTTTTTTCTCTTCTTTTCTTAGGCCCCAAAACCCGACTTAAAGCGATTTTATCAAAGGCAATCTTCCGAGCCATTTGTGGCTCTCAGGTGAGAAAATCACGAATTCAACGGAGTTCTTTCTAATTAAGGTTGGAGTTTGTTTTGCTTTTTATCAGAAATATGTGCCTGCCTTGAGTAAATAAGCTTATGTAATAAGTAAATAAATAGGAAACTGTTTATAAACAAAAGGGGAAAGGCGGCTTAGATTGAACGAAAATAGCTCAGGTCCGTGAATATAATTATTAGGACCTTCTAAGCATTGTAAACAATATTTAAATACAAGTTTAAATGTGTATTTAATAAGTACAAACATTAAGCATTGAGTAAAATCTGTTTTATGTGTAAAATAAATAAAAATAAATGGTTTAAAAATCGCCAAATAGTTATAATATAACATATATAATATTATTTAATTTTTAAATAAGAGAATTCGTATCAAAGAAACAATATTTACCTCCTTTATTAGAGAATTTCTAACTAATTTAAAATTATAAACATATTTCGTTAATTTCAAGTATAAATCCTCCTTCATAAAGCCCATTTAAATACGTTTAAAATATGATTTTAAACATGTCATCATTTTCATTTCCTAATTAAATTTTTCGCCGTTTTCTAAAGCCACAAAAATCCGGCAAAGACACACCCCAAAAACTAAAAAAATATCAAATATTTGTTATATATTTTCCACCTACTGCGGCTAATTTATTACAAGATTGTTTATGACAGCCACAAAAAATATTAAAGGGTTTTAAAAGCATTCAAAAATGCTTTAAAACAAATGTTTTATTTTTGTTTCAATGGTTTTTATTCGGTGTTTCTTTTTTTTCTTTTCTTATATTCCTATAGAGAATAGATATGGCGAGGGGGGGCTTGTGGGAATATCTCGTCTGGTGCGGACTAGTAAAAAATACCAGAGCTGATTTCCAAATTTATTGCATTTCTGTGGACAGTGGACATTTCTGACTGGACTGTCTCTGTGTGTGTGTGTGTGTGTGTCTCTCTTTTTTTTTATAAACGAATTTTTATTGTTTTTTTATGTGTGTGTGTGTGTTGGACAGGAAGTCGCCGGAATGCGATTTATAGAGAGCATATTTCAGAAGCATATAATATATATATTTTGTCACTACAACCTGGTTTTGTATATTTTTTTTTAAGTTTATTTCAATTATTTAATTATTTGTTGCTCACCTTGATTATTTGATGTTTTGTTTCGCTTTATTTTTTGATTTGTTTACTTTGAATTTGGTTTAACTATATCTTCTTTTTTTTAAGATTAGATTTAGAATTGATTTAGGAATTCCGCTATATCTTTTAAGGGCTCTTTGCGTTTTGGCATAAATTTCCTAAAATTTATTTAAACTTTCGGCATATTTCTGCGACACTTTATTCGGCGACACTTTCTTTTCTACATATATATATATATTTCTTCTTTTATTCTTTTAGAATTTATCTATGCAACACTATATACATGGCTTTTGTTATTATTTTGATTACTATTATTATTATTATTTTATTGGAAGTGCGGTATTTTGTAAGCTGTTGTTATTTGTTTGATTTTCGCATTGGTTTCTTGTTTCTCTTTTGTTTTGTTTTTCTTATTTGGTTATTTATTGGTTGTTTATTTCCGTTGCTGTTGTTGTTGTTGTGGTTGTTGTTGTTGTTGCTATTTGCTGTTGTTGATTTTTTGCGGCGATTAGGAATGCTTTTGAATATAACAGGAACGCTGGCTATGTTATGCTGTGTGTTGGTTTATTATTTACTTGGCGCTTCACATTTATTTCGTTGCAGGTTGCCGATGCTAGTCTCGATATGCGATTAATCCAGTATGCTATTTATTTATTTATTAATAACGAACGACGACGAAACGCTACTCGGCAGCTCGGCGGTTAAAAACGATTTGAAATTGGCGGACGTTGAATTTGAGCTTTGCTCGGTTTTTTGAAATCGCGAGAGAGCGCATAACAGTTCGCGAGAGTTGTTAACAGCGGGAATGTCTGGTGTTCCACTGTTGTGGCAGGGAGAGCAAGCTGGAACGCAGTGAAACCAAAGGGAACGAGTGTTTTTTTTTTGCAATTAAATGTTTTTTAAATATTTTTTTCTGTCTCCCGTTTTGTTTTAATAATTATCGGCTGGGGGTGGGGGAAAGCGAAAAGCAATTGTTATGCACAGACACACACTACTATTAAGAACTTGCACTCACTTAAACACACACACACTGACGCGCATTGTTGGCTCTAAGTATGCCAGCACAACAATAACAATTTTGCGGCGTCGGCCATGACGTAATGCTGCCCCATTGTTTTTATGGTTCTTGCGCTTTTATTTATTTAGTTTGATTGATTTGATTTTGAATTAACTAAGGCACACGCACACATCTAACCTTTTGGTTGTATTTATTGCTATTTTTCGAGCAGGCTCGAAACACACACGTCCGCAGCGTCGGAGTTTTTTCTTTTTTTGATTGGGAGAGACCATAGAGAGAGTAGGGTCTCCCGCTTATTTAACAGAACCAAATGTGCTGTTAAAACGCAGAGAGAGCGAGAGAGAGCGCAACAGAGCAGAGAGTGAGAGAACAGTGGAACAATGGAAGCGAAACATGCACCGAGAGAGAGCGAGAGCCAGCTGTTAATGTTAACAGGGAAAGAGCGCTAAACTTAACTGGCAAATTGCAATTTTATTACTTTGTCATTGCACTCTCAAAATTACTTTCAAACTTTTCATCTTTTTCGTTTGTTTGTGTAATTTCATTTGTTTATTTCAATTCAAAGGTTTTGTTTGCTATAAGCAACATATTACAGTTCAAACTTTGTTGGAAATTTCAACGTTCAATTAATTTCAGAAATTAATTAATGACATTTGGCAATGGATTTACCTTAACTTTTTATTTTTTTAGTTGAACAATTTGTTAAGGGAGGTGTTTATCTTGGCTTAATAATATTTGTTACCTATTAAAGATCATTTTAAGCAGTAATTTTCTACCAAATTTCTGTAATTTCTAGCATAATATCCTAATATATTTTTTAATACTTTTAATACTATTAAATTTGTGTTTTTTATGATTCCGGCTAATATATTTTTTAATTCCAACTTTCAATGCTAAGAAACTAATTAATAAACGATGTACCTTAAATATATATATATTATTACTTGAAAATGTTGATCAATCTGCGTTTAATATTATTAGTTACATATTAAACCAATTTAAGCCTCATTTCCATAATATCTTCTTATATTTTTTACTGCTTTAAAAATAAAATTTATATTTTTCTGCAACTAACTACTTTGAACAAAATATATTTTAGTAAATTCAACTCTCAATGTAAATATACAATGTATACAATTTCGTAAATAAAGCTTTTTTTACCCCCTCAATCCTTTCTCATTACTTTTATTAATATTTGTTACAAATTAAGCCGTATTTCTACAATTTCTATCCTAATATCCTATTATATTTTTCTCCTACTTCTTTAGTCTATTTAATTTGTATTTTTTGTATGATTCTGGCTAATATATGGTTGTAAGCCTTTTATGGCTATTATCTCTGCGCATTTTCTCTCCTACTCCACTTTGCCAGCGCTCTTATTTGTTTTTTAATGCCGAGCTAATAAATATTTATTTTTGCCTTTGTGCCTGGTGTTTTGTACTATTTATTTTTTTCTTTCTTTTTTTCGTGAATTTCGGTTAGCTCATTGTCACTCGATTTTTTTGCGGTTTTTCTGTTTGCCGACTTGAGCCGCCGTCCAAAGTCCAAGAAATTATATTGTCAGACAGCTGTTTGTGGGTGAAGGGGTGGTGTTTTAAGGAGGGGCAGTGGTGTGCCGACAACCGCACGTTAATTAAATTTATTTATGCAGCTTTATTTTGACTTTATTTAATTTTTTGTTTGGTTTTATTTTTAATGATATGATTCACATGTGGCATTCTTTTGATGATACGCGAATTGAGGTTTTTTTTAAGAGGACCCTCGCCATACCCAGTGATTGCGGGTATGCTCGATGGTGACCCACCATAATATATGCTAATGATATCCCAGGGAACTTGTATAATTCCTTAAAAAAATTTAGGCAATGTTTTTCTTACAAACTATGTATAGTCTTTGAGATTTCTTAGCTTGTGAACGTTTATTTAATATTATCTTTTTATTTTACTGTCTTTCCTTAATTGCAATTTATTTGTTTAATTTTTTAGGGACACCTAATCATGGGTATTATTACCATTATATTAATATACACCCAAAATTTATGGAGTACATTATATATGTATATTTGTTATACGAGTTACCCACAAATAGCAGAGGTAAATTAATTCCAACATTCTTATAACGTTTAAGCCGTTTGTATATTGGTTATTAATGATGTAACCTTTGATTTTATTACTAAATAAATATAAAATAAATGTGTAATTAAAAAAAAACATATAATAAATAACCCTGTGCTGCAATTTTTAATTCAATTTGACGATAACCATGGAACTAATTGGACAATAAAGTGGCAACCTTTTATCTATCTCACTCGCACCCGTCTTACATGGCTTGACGCTTACCCACGAGTCATGGCTTCAAGTCCCGTTTAAATTATTTTTTTTTTTGCTTTCGTATAGTTTATATAACATGGCAAGAAAGAAATTTAAAAAATATTAATTACAACTTATTTTTTTTTTTTTTTTATCCCAAGATTTACCAAAAGTAATAAATAAATATATATGTAGTAATAAACATATAATAAATAACCTAGAGCGATTATTCTAAATTATGAAAACATTTGTACCATAAACATGGATGTTATTAGACAATAAAAGTGGCAACCTTCTCTCTGTCTCTTTTGCACTAACATCCCGCTCAGATTGCCGCGAGTCATGGCTTCGAGTCCCGTCTGGGGTTATGATAAATTAATATTCTTGCCTTTTAAAAGTTTAAACCAAGAAATTATTTAAATAAAAATACATAGATAATATTTTTTTAATCAAATGTTGCCAAATGCCAAGATTTATTAAAGACTATGCTACCAGTACCATTTGTATTTGAATCGTGTTCATTATGAAACTAATGAAACATTTCATTCTTTCAACAACGGCCTACAGGGCATCCGCTTAGTCGAATAACTATAAAAATTGCACAATTTTCTTTGCCAGACACTTGGTGCTTTTGTTTTAAAATAGAAACTTCAAATGTATTAGCATGTCTACGGATTTGTTATTTTGTTGCTGGCTGCCTGGCTAGCTGGCTAGCCGGTTGTTGTTAATCGAATGTGTTGTGTCGGCTGTGACCGCCCCCTCCCTCCGTTTAATCCGCGCGCGCTCCTGCCCCCCCTGTAACTACAGCACCCCCGTTGCGCAGTTTGCTGCCATCCGACATCCGGACAGCCGACAGTCGACAGCCGACGACGGCAACAATTGAGACAACTTATCATGAAGTGCTAATTAACATTGTCTGGCCGGGGTCTCTCACGTATGCCGATGTCTGGCGACCTACCTGCGGTTACCAAGAGCCCCTCCTGCCTGTCCGCCACCACCCATGCACCACCTCTAACCCGCCCGAGCGAAGGCGAAAAAAAAAAAACCGCAATTCACCCAAAACTGGCACTTGGTCGCGTCTCTCTTGTCTGTGTTTGCTTTTTTTGGTATACAAAGAAATAGCAATATTTTGTATACCCTTGCTGGGCAATATGATTCTAATCAGAAGTTTGCAAGGCATCATAAGACGAGTCGATTTAGACATGTCAGTGGTTTTCTTTGGGATTTACTTGGTTACCTTAAAGCTATCGTTTTGAAACTTTCTAAATTGTTTGTAAATATATGAAGATAGAAAATGGTTTGAATATTACAAGGATCTTATAGATATTCTTGCAAATATTGTGTAGTTTTTGTGTGCTAAGATTTTATAAAGTTTTCACTGTACCCAAATTTATATACCAAAAACATTGGTTACTATAAGGGTATTTGGGTATCAACCTTAAAAACTTAGCCTTCTTTCTTGCCTTTTTGGTTTTTTGTTGTTTTTTCATATTTCTTTGGTACAATGAATATTCCCAAAAGTTGGCGGGGAAATACAACAAAAATTACTGTGTACACATACGTCCAGACGGAACATTTTGTTTATGTTGATAATCTAATATGTGCTGACGTATTTCGGTGTTTTTTTTTCTCTTCTTTTTTTCTATTGAGGGGAAGATGAATGCTGTGTGTGCTTTTTGTTGTTGCTTTTTTTGGCTGCTGCTCTTAGCCACCTGGCCAAGGGAATCGATCGATTGGATCGATCGATGCGATCAAGCGATCGTGCCAAGGCTGTGAGCTGTCTGTCTGCATTTATAAATAAATTGTGGCAATTAAATAAATAAAATAGATGCATATGCATGCATTTTTAATTGTCAGTGTGAAAGCGTTGCACGTGTCGTATACGTAATACGTACTAGAGTCAGCCTTTACACCCATTACCTCATCCCCCAAAAGCGATTAAACTTTGCCTTGTGGGGCTATGCCAATGTGGGGTTTCTCAAGACGACTGTGTCTGGCATTGGAAATATTTAATTACACTTGAACTAAACAAATAATTGTGGAAAATATATATATTTAGCTAATATTCTAATCGTAGAAAATTGATTCTAAATGTAAAGTTTATTTCCTTCTTTGTAAGCTAGTTAAATAATTTACCTAAATCTAGTAAATGACGTAAAAATGTATTATGGAACAAAGGAATTAGTGAATCATAGCTTTGCCCTTCAAATAGTTAGTTAGTTTTTGCATTTACTTAATATTTCTTGCGTTGGATACATTTGTAATTATTTTATCAATTGTTAAGGTAGATTTTTACTTTATTTTTTAATTTATAATATTATTGTTATTATTAATAGAAAATATTTTTAATCTTTTTGCTTTACTGCTAATTTATTAGCGCAAAATATGAAGCAGTTTTTTAATTATCAAACCATTTTTCATGTTTTATCTAGTGTGCTTTAGGTACATTGATTTTAAGTGACTCTCTTTTTTATATTATAGATTATTAATATATTATTTTTTTGCAGGAATTTTCTGTTAAGCAATGCAGGCTTGCCAAATAATAATTGTTATAATTACACCACAAAAATACACCACAAATACTCCAACGATCCCCCGATGATTGCCTTTTCGCCGCTTATCAATTTGATCAACTTGTGGGAAACTAAGAGAAGCACCTTGATTTCCGCTGCCTTTATATAGGATACAACCAATCGGAGGTGCTAGAGTGTTAGTCATTGGACTTTTGCTATTGTTGCTGCAGCTGCTGCTGCTGAAGATGCAATAGTCGGCAGTGTCTTGACTCATTGTTGCCGCTGGCAGAGCGACACCGATTGCCGCCGCTTCTGCTCCTGATACAGCTTCTTCTGATTCTTCAGCTTGTGTGATAAGCAGACTGTGGCGAGACAACAAAAGACATCGCAGACAAGTTTGCACTTACTTTACATGTACCGTATGTATGCTACCGATGTGCTCTTGATATTTTTAGACACCGCCAGTCAGCCTGCCGCGGCGTAAAGAAAAAAAATAAATAAATATTATACGGGGTAAAAAAAAAGGCTGACGGAGGCGGAGGCGGCGGCGGCAAATGCAAAGGCAAATGGCAATGGCGATGGCTATGGCACACACAACTCGCATCGCCTCACATGCTGGCCAGACAATGAGTCTAGTCGGGCATCGGTTCAGATTCAGATTCAGATACAGATACAGATACATCTGTGATGCTGATTGCGAAACATGCGAGAGTACGAGTCTTCTCACTCAGTTCATTCAAAATTTGCGCGCGATTGATGATGCATCGATGGGTTAGCACACGGAGAAAAATTATACAGATGAAAATGTATGCAACAAATTGTTAAATATATATTCCAGCAGCTTTTCATGAGTTTTAATATGGTTTTGATTATCCCAAATATTAAAAGAAAGCCTCAAGAGTAAGCAGGAAGAATTATACATCTTTTAGAGGCAAAAATGGTCATTATTATTATACTAAAAATTATATCCAAGAGATATACATATATAATAAAATATTTATCAGTTGAAAAACTGTACATTTCCATAAAGGTATTTTTCGGAAGAATGGTTTAAACAAAGGTGGCTTATTTAATAATTATATAATTTATAAGATATTATCTAAAAACTTGTACTCTATAAATTGTTGTTCCTGTGCATTTAGTTCGATTTATTATCGGATGCAACAGGTATAACAACGTTGGACCTCCATTGCCGCCGTGCTAATGAATTTCCTGCCGCCTTTCTCCGCCTTTCAAAGGCGGCCAGCTCATTAAGCCCTCTATTGACTGGCTAAAGATGGAACAATGGCCAATACAAAGGCTCCGGGCTCGAATCATAACTCATTGAACTTTTGCCGGCAGAAGGAGCAGCAGCAGTAGCAGGAGCCGGTGAAACATAAAAAGTGTCAATCAGTGACTCTGCTGTGGCAACGATGGTGACGCCTCCAAAGTCCCATTACAATGCCATTTTTATGGACACTGCGCTGGAGGGGCCATTGCACAAGGAGAACAGGCAGAGCAGGAGGGGCAACGGCAGCTGGAAAATAAGAAGCAACAGACGGCAGGGTCGTAAATGTAGTAATAATAGTCGCCGAAGGGCCAACACGCCGACGTTAGCTAGTTGCGGTCGGGATTTTCTGGGGTTAGGGACAGCGCATCATCAAGCACTGAGCGAAATTGCATTAACTAAATTATATAGGGTGATATGTGTAAGGCTTCATGAATATTTGAGGTATAAATTAAGCGATATTTTCAGTGCCTAAACCTAATATTTAAACTACTTCTAAAACCTGTAAGCATTTATTTAACAGAATTGGCTTAAACCAGATCCTCGACAAATTGAAAGCTAACGTTTGTGGCAAACTGAGGCTTTCCATAGAATATCCAATCAATGGCCAGTAAATAGTCACCAGTGGGCAACGGCAATCTCATAATATCGGTCGACAAGTACATATCTTTTATGAAAACATGACCCTTTGAAGAGATAAAGAAGTTAGCGAGGTAGTTAGCGAGTTACCTGAAAACTTACGACAAACGGACAGGTGTGATTGATGTTTGAAAAGTCCTTATAAATATTAAATAACATTATTCCAACGGCATCATATGGCCTGCGCAAGAACCGACAACCATCGATCTTTACATTAATAAGCCAGGGCTTGTAGCCACTTTCCCGTTTAAACAATTGATAATGCACCACAATATCCTTGGTCGGCTGCAGAAAGGTCACATTCATATTGAACACAGCCTTGTGGCGACTGACCGCTTTCAGGCGGCACAGATTGATCCTGATCCAGGATATATTGTAGCTACCGCACATGGCATTTGTCAGCTTAAAGACCACTGAATCCTGGCAGTATAAATTCGGATTTATAAACAAAATTCAAAGCATTTATTGAACTTACAATAGGTCTCCAGTTCAAGGCGTAAATGAGGCTCAGAAAAGCTAATAAGCTAAAGCCTGTCCTCATGTTTCTTGGCGTTTCAAAAACTACTGAGTGCACCAGCCCCCAAATGTGCTCTATAAATTGTTTATACATTTTCATCACCCTATCGTTCGCATCTCTATTTAATTTCACCTTCAATCAGTTTTGAATTACCAATGGCCGAATTAGTGATTGATTTTTAATAGTTATGGAAAAAAGTTAACATTCATAAAGAGCACACGTGCGGAAAAGTCGAGCTTAGAAATTTGGAATAAGCATTTGTTTTTCAATTTGATTTTTAGAACCATTATGGGCTTCGGTGTTTAAGGTCTGACATATCACACATACCTAATATTATTATACTATATTTATTTATTCTTTATTTTGAATTGAGAAACTTTGTTACACTTTTCGCTCACTGTTTGTATGGGCTGGCGATCAAGTCGGAGCCATTGGCTGGTGGCGAAAAGCAAGACATAAATGTCTAACATATGTTGACGATGGGCTCTTGGAGTTGGACGGCGGAGCGACAGGTCTATTACCAAAAGACTGCTTATGACGGGTTATTGGACGCATTTTGGCCCACACACAACACACGCCGCAGCCTCAAGAAACTCTTGACGGATATAGCCATATTAAATATATGCTTTCTTATACATATCTATTTAGAATATTATATTAATAACAACAGTTTTCTGCTTATAACTTTTAAATTAATAAATATTTTGACCTGTTAATATTTAAATTTGAACTTCATACATTAGATACAAATTTGGTAAATGTAATTGTGAAATTGCTTAACGCATGATCAGATAGATTTAGTAACACGTTTTAATTGTTTTTAAATGCTTTAACATTAATATTATACATATAAAAATCCTTTAACAAATAAATATTGAATTAAAAAACTGACAAGATAATCGCTAGATAATTTTCTAGCTTTGTTTTTCCTATATTATATTATAAAATCCATATTAATATGACCTGTAACGTAATTCAATAAAGTTGTGGAGAATTAGTATATCAAACTTCTAGCTTTGTTTATTATAAGTTGCAGTCGGACACAGCAGCTAAGTATGCCTCAATAGCAGAATTAATCCTACACAACACCTCCAACCAGATTAACAAACGTATTAGCAATAATATAAATAAACTTTTTAATACTGACTGGATTAAAAACAATCACTTTAACAAAACAATGAACCCAAAAAAACAGAAGTTACATGCACCTCCCTTAATATCACCAACCCTAATCAACTCCTCACAGAGTTGAACCCAAAAATTTAAAAGATTTTATTAAACTTACAAGAAAACTAAAAATAAAAATATAAGCCAAACAAAACCAGCCTGAAGGCTGTAGTCAGTTGCTCTGGCTACATATTATACTGTGTAATTAATTCTAATCTACAATTAATAATTAAATATATAAATATATCATAAACTACTCATATAAATACCTTAAATAATGGAAATCTGCCGACCCAAATATTATTTAATTGGACAAACGTTGGACAAAATGTGATTTTTGATTATATTTTAATAACTCTTGATTGTTTCTTAATAACAGAAATAAAAAAATATTTAGAAAATTATAAAAAAAGGTAATAAACATTTTAAATAATAGGTCACTTACTGTAAATGGTGATTAACGTTGGAAAAATATTTTATAGGCAACATAAATGAAAACTAATATGGGATCATATCAATAATACATTTTCTTATTAATATAGTCTATTATTTAATATCTGATGTTTATCTTGCACGCGCTTCCGTAAGACCCAAAAAGTCATTGTAAAGTGTTTATTGTAAATGCGTTTATCATGTTTATCATTATACTGAAAGAATGTTTTTGGTTTTAATAATTAGATCTAAGTAAATGGACCGTAACATGCTGCAGGAATTGATCGTTTAGCACGTGAATATGTTATTCAATCATCTAATTACCTTTAAAAAGGTATAGTTAAAGCGAAAGTAGAAAAAATAAAAAAGGCAAACCGCTTTTAATATTAAGTACATTCATTTTATTAAGATTTGACCATAAAATCATATCAGATTCTCCACGAATTGAAAACTAACATTAGTCGCAAATTGGGGCTTTCTATAAAATATCCAATCTATGGCCAACATGTAATCGCCGGTGGGCCATGGAAGGGCTTCCATGTGAGGCGTTAAGTACATATCCTTTATAATCACATCACCCTTAAAATAATCAAATATATATATTAAGTATTCTGCAGCATTTTTGAAATTTTGCTATATGACTCACATAATATGGACATGTGTGATTCAAGTTGGAAAAGGGTGTGTACAATTTGTAAATAAATAAAACGAAGGGATTATAGGGCCTTAACAAAAACTGGCAACTATTGACCTTGGTGTTGATGAGCCAGGGCTTATATCCGCTCTCCCGCTTGAACATTCGATTGTGCATCACAATGTCGTGCGTGGGATATAGAATCGTGGCATTAAAGTTGAAAATAGTTTTAGTTCGGCTGATCGCCTTCAGGCGACACTCGTTTATCCGAACCCAGGATTGATTGTAGCTGCCGCAAACAACATTGGTCAGCTTATAGGAGGTCGAATCCTGTTAATTACTGGGATACTAGGATCAACGCGCTGAATATAATGTAGAAACTCACGCTTAAATTCCAGGTAAGAAAAAATGTCAAGACGCCAACAAGTCGCAGTGTACTCTCCATGGTTATTGCAGGCCAAATGATGAATTTGCCAAATGTAATACTCCAACGTGTTATCAAAATTATCAAAATTATTCAATTGGAAAACAGCCTAAATAGGTTTTAATGGCACATTATTCAATTAATATCAAATACTCACGGACAAACAATGTTATATAAACGACACGTGTTGGTCTTGTTGTTTTGTATTCCAAAGGTTAAGAACTTTTTAGTAAGAATTTACGAAACATCCACACTTAGAAGTGCAGCCCAATGGCTTACAGGTAATCTTGTTGTGCGAGCTTGGTCAGGGATCGACACCCACAAAATCTCAGATTAAAATATTTTTTTTTTAATATTATTATCTTAATACGTTTACTTATTTTATATTAGGTAAATAATTTATTTGAATTGTTTACTAAGTGCGTAATAGTCACAGCCAATTAGATTTGCTGCAGAGCACTGAACATTGATAAAACATATTTGTTAATTTTTTAATTTAGCTTCAATTTTAAATATTTAAAAGAAATTTTGTCCTATTCTTTCAAGATTAAATTATTTTATAAAAATTCACGCCTATTTCTTAGCTATTCTTTCTTTTTTCAAAATTTGTGAGAGCAAAAGTGGGCGTGTCCAAATTCTAAAACAAACTTGATCTGCGTGCAACAGACTGTTTCTATATAATTTGGTAGCTCTATCTTTTAGAATCGCTGAGATCTGATGCTTCAGACAAAAGGACTGACGGACATGGCTAAATCTAGTCTCCTTATGATTCTCATGAGAGAGAATCGCTGAAGCTTCCTTCCGCCTGTTACATATATTATTGGTTGACACAAAGATATGTATGTACCTTTGTATATTACAGACATATACTTGTATAAATATTACAGACGACCATTCTATTTAAAAATATACTTTTATTTTTTTTTTTTTATAAATATTAAAAATTAAAAATTATATCAGATTCTCCACGAACTGAAAACTAACATTAGTCGCAAATTGGGGCTTATGATAAAATAGCCAATCTATGGCCAGCAAGTAGTCGCCGGTGGGCATCGGAAGGATTTCGATTTGAGGCGTTAGGTACATTCCCTTGATAAACATATCGCCCTTTAAATGATTAAATAAAACATAAATATTACTCAATATTGGTGATGATTTTCTTTGTTCAGTACTTACATAAAATGGACAAGTATGATTTATGTTGGAGAAGTCTTTGTACATTTTGAAAATAAATAAAACAAAAGGATTATATGGCCGTATCATAAACTGGCAACTATTGACTTTGGTGTCTATGAGCCATGGCTTATATCCGCTCTCCCGCTTGAACATTCGATTGTGCATCGAAATGCTATTCGTGGGATGTAGGAAGGTTGCATTGAAGTTGAAAACAATCTTATTTCGACTGATCGCCTTTAGGCGGCACTCGTTAATCCGGACCCACGATTTGTTGTAGCTGCCGCAAACCACATTGGTAAGCTTATAGGTGGTTGTATCCTGGTAATGGGATGGGATATTGCAATCACTGATTCACTTCAGTTATTAACACTTACACCTGATTTCCAGGTGAGTAAAACAGTCAGAAGACCGACAAGTCCGAGTGTTCTTTTCATGATTATTGGAAGTGAAATGAAAGGTTTACTTATTATTATATATATTGAATCGAAATACAGCCCTAACGAATCGGTACCTAATGAGCCGTCGTTATAAACAAAAAAAAATTGTATAAATAGAAACCCACCAAACTATATTTAAAAACGTGAAAAATGATAAAATAAGTACAATAAAAATGTTACAATTCAGTTTGATTATTTGGTTTATATTTGATCGACATTAAGCCCTATTATGTAGTCAGCTCAACTGGAAAATTGCCTAAATAGCTCTAACTGGGGAAGCGTGCAATAACAAGCAACTAAGACGTACATATTTAACATAAAATGTAACAAAAAATAACTTTGCAATTGGAAAAACATTACAGACATTTTCACAACACATTTAAGTTGTAAATTGTAATAAAAATAAATGCTAAATGTATGTTTAATACCATTGTTTGCAGTGTAAATAACAGACAAACAACTACAACATTTGAATACAAATACTGTTTAGTATGTCACAGAATCAGTGGCAGGCGTTTATATCCATTTATTTTTAATTAATGCATCATTACAAAAATATATCAAATACTGACCCTGAAATGATTGAATCGAACTTAAGAGAGTTTCTTATTTTTAAATGTGCTTAAATAAATTCTTATTTATATTTCATAAATCTTAGTTCTCGAGGCATTGTGCCGAAAGTGAAAGCGTTAAAAAACCCTATTAGGGCATAATAGAAATCTGCATTTAATGTGACAAAATTTATAACCCAAAACCCAAAGCAACTGGCAACATCTCGCTTAAATGACCAGTGAAGACTGCACCCTCGTCCCACTGTACATATAATAAAATCCAGAAGGCCCAAGTCAGCCAGCCGGTCACAATGAGGTGCTGAAAGTCAAGTCAGAGTTTTGTGGCAAATTCTCATTATACAAATTGCGCAAGGAGGCGACAGATCCCAATGTTAAGCGAGAACGAGAACTGAACGCTAAGAAGTCAGCCGAAGAAAGGCTTCCGGGAAACACCTTTGGCAGCCGGCAGTCACAGAGACATTGATGGAATGACTGACAGACAGACAGCCAGACAGACATGGCAATCCTCCTAAATTCGCATTCAAATGAAACCAAGAAGTCGAAGCCGGGCAAAAGAATCTATTAAGATATTACCGGGAGAGGGTAGAGAGCACGCTGCTTCGGGGGTAAATCACTGCACATCCATGCAATTGTTGCAGACAATTTGGGTCGGGAACTGGCTGCAGAGCCCACAATTGCGGCCATTAGTGAGGAACTCGGGGAAACTGAGAGTCTCAATCTGAATCAGAGAATCCCTGTGTCGTTGTCTCTGCCTCCGAGTCATGAGTATAGATAGGGTAGTCCCCTTCGATGCCGCAGCAACCCTTTTTCTTGTCTCGCCCCGGCAGGCCGTCGTCGTGTATGCTTTTTTTTTTATTTCATTTCGTTTTGTAGACATTTTTCGTATGACAACGACAAATATTTGCCGGATAATATGAATAACAAAGCAGAAGGCACTGAAGGCGAGAGAAGAGGCCACATCACAGGGCCAAAACGGGGCATTCGGTGGGTGTTCGTAGTGGTTCGGTGGCTCAGTGTCTCGGTGGGTGGTTTGCAGGGCCTAGAAAACGGGGTGGTTAGCCAGCCAGCCAGCCAACCTACTTAAGCCGCAGTTAGAGAACCCAGACTCTCGTTGTCTCATTCTGTGATTTCTAGATTTTGCAAACAGACAAAAATTATGTTTATATCTTAAGAAATAAGCTAACAAAATGAATTACATAATTTTAGCTCATTTTTATAATAAATCTTCTTAGATCTTTGACTTCTTTAGACTTTTAAAATAACATTCTTTCTGCCACAATAAGTTCATCAAATTTAATATCTTAGAAATCAATTTGCCTAATGGAATTTGTTTTGAAAAATAGTGTTTTTTGTTAGCGTTTCATATGCCATAATGTTTTTATCACAGTGTAATTCCGGCCGGGGCCAGACGGCTACAACTTAAACTAAAAGGCTGCACCACGTTGTTGCTGTCGCTGATATTCTCGCTGTTGTTGTCGCCGGTGTCTGAGACGCAGACAACTTCAAAATGGAGCAGAGCCAGAGCCCAGAGTCGGAGTCGGAGTCGGAGCAGGAGCATAGCTCCGGTGGCCCCAGTCGACGCCGGCTGGTGGCTGGCCGGGACTCACTGACACAAAAGTGCTTTTGTTGCAAAGTTTAATGAAGAAGAACCTGATGGTGACGAAGGAGGAACAGATTTGTTCGGGCAAATGAGACATAAAAAGCTTAGGAGAAAGTAATACTCGTACAACATAGAAAGGGAATAATTAATGTCGCTGAATAGAATAGGAAATATTTGAAAGGGCACATGATTAACGGAGCTCAACTAATTAAACTGAAATAGGTATGAAGTAATGTTAATATTTTCTACAAATATATTATTTATTGTATTTTATGGTAGATAGATTATAGAAGATAGACTGTATTTTAGATATATTATTTAAAGATGTCAAATTCTCAAATAAACATTACTAAATATATAAGTATTAATAATAATCTTAATAATCTGAATATAATTTAACTTAACTTAAGAAATTAACTAAAGAAGCATACGTATATTTTAAGCATATAAGAAATTCGCTTTTATGACTGTAGATTAAGTGTAAGCTTAAAGATATAGAATATTGAAGATTTAATTTTTCTAACGAATCTGGTCACACTTTTCCAATATATTTATTCTCTTTATCCTTTAGGAAGTTTAAGGACTAAAGCAGCTATCAATAAATTGTTTTCTTCCAAATCAAAATATTATATTTATATATTTGTAAGGACAACCATCAGATACCCTTAAACATAATTAAGGTATTATGGTTTTTAATATTATAGTTAGTGGCCTGTTCTTGTGTGACACTAAGCTGACTGATGCGACACCGAAATGCCTCAAAAGGCATTAACCCTTCTTGTCAATAAGCCCATAGCCCCGATCTTTTCTGGACACTGTCTGGCATTGGGGGCAGGGGTAAAAAACAAAACAAAAAAAAAAAATGCATAAAAGGAGTAAGAACGGGAGAGAGAAAAATGAAAAACGAAAAATCGAAAAAGAAGCAAAAAAATAAAGGGGAAAAAACCAAGTGCATTGCAGCGACAAACAAAAAAATTGCATGCTGAGGTTTGCTGTTGCCTTGCTTGTTGTTGTTTTTTGGCGGTGATGTTGTTGCTGTTACTGCTGCTGCTGTTACTGCTTCTGCTGCTGCTGCTGCTGCTCCTACCTCTCCTGCGATGCACTTCAGACGACGACGACGCTGCTTTGTTGCAGGCCAACACAATCGACACACAGACAGGGGCGCGGTGAGGGGGATTTCGAACACAGACGGGGTCGCGAAGGGTTCTGTTCAGGAGGAGTGAAGGGCAGTTAACCGGAGACACAGAGGGGTTTTTTTTTTGATGCGGGGGACAGCAGGAGGGGTAGAGCTGCAGACCGTGGCAGACAAAACAATATGTTTGTTTGGATTATATCCTACATATACACACGACTCACGCACACACAGTGCACTATACTCTTGATGAAAATATATTATACAAAAATTAAGTTATTTAGTTTTTTAATTAAGTATATCAAGGGTTTCTTAAAGGTTTTTTTTGAGATTTATTTACTAAATTCCTTTAAATATTCCTTTATAATATTTCTTTAAAATGTGCTCTAAAATTCCCAAGTCTGGATTCAGCGATGTGCTAGTGTAAGTTCTTAATGGTTACATTTCGATATCGATAAGTTTCCGATACAGTTTTCGTAGTGAAACCAAAACAGACTGTAAAAACATACTTGTGCACTAGCCTTCTGATAAAAACGATCTGTAGATCCTTGATTTATGTATTTTAATAATACAAAAATATATATCTTGTATAAAATACAAGAAAATTGTTTTCTGTGTACCTACACACACTCACTCAGTGGATGCAGCGATGCCACGACGCTTTCTTTGTATGCGCAAACAATTGGAGCAGGCGGAAGTTGCATGGCGGCGACGGTTGTCCGGACAACCAGTCGGTGCGAGTGAAAGGCCAGAGGCCAGACGGTGGCAAAAAAGAGAGAGAAAGAGATACAGAGAGCAGCAGAGAGAGAGAGGGGGCAAGTCACGACCAAAGCGAACACCACACGGTGCACCTTGAAAGTGCGTTCCTCGCAGCCTCACTTGGCCTGGCCCTACGCCTTGATTAACTGTCAGTGGCTGAAAAGTGATTTAATCAAGGCAATGTCCAGCCAAACACAAACTAAAATTGCTGCCAAGAAAAAATAGTATTAAAATTATGAAGTTTATATACGAAGAACTAGATACCCGATACCTGTTATTCTCTAACTATTTCCGAGAATATTCGGATAGGTATTGGAATTAGTTTAATTATAATTATTTAGTGTGAATTATAGCATATAAATAAATGAATATTTAAAGAAAAACAAAAGAAATACTCGCGCAAAATCTATTATTATAAGTTTTTAATATTAAATGTTGATTTGTAACGAAACAATATATAAAACTCTGTGAACTCTCCTTATGCCTTTGATAAAACGATACTCTAAAGCGTTGTTACATAAATATATAAAACCAATTACAATAGTTGCAATTTTAATAAATCTTTACCAAGTTTACGATTTTTAATGGAGAAGTTGGCCAATCTCCTTATAAATATAGGCATTTTATATTTATTTAATAAAAATATAATCTTTATCATTACTTTCAAATAAGTTTTTTTTTTCAATCATCAACTTATAGGCAAAACTCCCATTCTATTCTTGTGGTAATGGGTAGCTTAGTCCTTAAAGCAACAGCAGCCGCGCAGCTTCGGTACTGGCAACATGTGCTCCATATGGGGCAGCAGCAGCAGCTATCCAGAGTCCAATGCAGATTGAGACTCAGACTACTCTCGGACCCATGGCAGATCAGACACGGCCACGAACTTAAACTCAAACTCGAGGCAGATCGGAGGAGCAGCCCCAAAGATTTTTCAGCACACTCTAGCAGCCAGAGCACATCAATCAACTGGCCTCCTCAAGTGCGCATCCTTCGAGGGGCAAGCTCTTGGTCGAAAGCCACTTGCATCTCTGGTGCAACATTCGCTGATGTTGCTGCTGCGTCAACGTCGCCCATATTTGACATGGCCATAATTACAGTCAGTCGTCTGCTGGACTCGGTCTTGCAGCTGGACCTGGGCTAGGGTCTGTGGTCTGAGTCTGGGTCTGGTTGAGGGACTGGGACTGGTATTGGGGACTTGCAGCTTGTTTTAAGCGCGCTTTTTTCCACCAAGTTCCAGAGTCTTGGCGAAAGCAAGGAAATGAAGCACAGTGGTGCTTGCAATGGTAAAAAAATATGAATATTGTATCTTCCGGGAACACCATTAAAATCTAAATACAAAATATTATATTTGGAGTATATTTTGTAACACAAAGCCGATTTTTTATTGATCATCCTGTCAAGAATTTAAAAACTATATTTCTCCTTTACTTACTCATAATCAACATTCGTTTTTCGATATCCCTGATATTATTTTGAGCCTTTTAAATAATTTTCCCTGCCTTATAGAAGGCAACCACAGTGCGGACAGACATCGGGGCACATCTGCAAGCAGCCTATCAATTTTTGACGAGACAATCTCAGAGTCCAAAGGGGGCAGTGCAAAAAAATGCATTCGGAGACGGCGCGAGCAATTGGCTGGCCGGCCAGGGGTCGCTCGAGAGGTGAGCTTAACGTGGCCAGGGGCGGCGGATCGTAAAGGGGGATGGGCCGAGCAGACGTCTGCGGTCTGTGCATAAAATTACGATAAGTGCAGGCGAGGCCACAGTCCAGAGGGCAGAGAGAGGCCTCACCTCACTTACCTTCCCCATACCCGAGAGCTTACACTTACGCTCCTTCTACATGGTCACGATTCCCAGATCCCAGATGAACTGTTGACTGACGTTCTTCTTCTTCTACACTTTGTGGACCCTCAACTCTCCAGAGCAACGTCATTGTCAACGGTTTTGCGCTGTGTATATATAGTATGAGTGTGTCCTTTTTTCCTTGCCATACATAAGCCTATTTGCTTATTATCCTATTAAATGCCAGGCCAAAAAATGTCACGAAAAACGTACACAGTTAGGAAATAGAATGGAAAGATCTAATTATCCTTTTAATATGTATGCAAAAATACAATATAATAAGAAATTTGTAAGCTTTTTGTATTTAGAAAATACAAATGTAATTCTTTTAATATCTTTATGAGTAGTAAGCTTTATCTTTTACAACATACATCTCAGTTTTTAATTTAAATTCATTCATATAATAAATAAACGAATATTAACTTAATTATAATCAAATCATTTAATCAAAGCTTAAATATTTATCTTAGACTCTTAAAAATGTCGTTGGTAATCGCATGTAGGCACAGTAATTGTTTTCCGTGTAATAAGGAAGAGAAGCGAAAGAAGACGACAAAATAACCTGAGAAAAAGTCGAACAAAGCTTAAGAAAAGGACACTTGTACGTACCTTCTGTGCAAAGGATACACAAGTGTCTCATTAAAAGAAATAAAGGACAAGCCAAGCGCCGACGAAGTCCTTAAAGTCAACTCGAATCCCTACCAAGCGGGACAAGGACAGAGGGATTCAGACTGCGAGGGGAAAGGGCGATTGAAAGACAGTCGCTACATGAGCGACTTCAAGGACAACTACAGGCAGCAACAAGAACAAGTGCCAAAAAAATCAACGAAAATGCGCTATTAAGGCAATTTTTTCGGTTGGAATCCACCAAGCTCCTGCCCCCAAACCTTCGAAAGCCTTGAGCTGCACAGCAAACAAAAAAAAATAAGTGTAATATTTTATTTACAACTATTTTCCTAGGTAACTCTCAATATTTATAAATTGGTTTTTACATTAGTCTATTATTTTTCAATTAAATTTAATGGTTTCTTGCACTAAATGGAGGTATTTAAAATCAAATCAAATTCACATTTCTTTTCGTACTCGCTGGTTACATTTATAGTTTTCCTAAATATTCGTTTCAATTAATTTTTTCGCGTGTGTGTGCCCCTGATTACAGCAAACTCCTACAGACGGTGAAGTGGGGATGTGGTGACCGTGGGAGGAGCAGGACTGGAGGAGAACCGTCAGGAGAGACGGGAGACAAGCGACGGGTCGCAAAGTGGCTCAATGTCAGACACAGACACGGGTACAGACAGCGAGACACAGACACCAGACGCCTCGCCTCAAAGTGATTCAAATGCTCTGCTCAAACACACGTACACTCGCCAGCATGGTCCGGCTCTCTTCACGCTCTCATCGATGCAACACTCGGCACAAAACCGAAATGCATGGCAAAATCATTTCAGGAAGTCCTAGAAGCCTCGACGCGTGGTATACCCTATTTGAATGGGCCCATTCTGAGTTTTATTATGAAGAAATCGATTTGTGTTTGGTTAGAGGTTGGGGAGTACGATCAGTTTCCAATAAAATAATATTCAAAAAAAAATAGATGTTATATTTCAAATGATTTATAATCATAGTTTTTGGAAGTATGATGCAATAATCTAAATAAAAATTTGTATATAGATAGGGCACACCTTTATCTCCAAGCTACTTTTATCGTTATGATACTTTTGCATCTAAAAAAAGAACAATTTCTTTTCTCAGCCTTCTTAGATAATAGTCTATGATATGTGACTTATCACCGAATTTTATCTTTTACCTAATTAGACCTAGTCATAATAAGAGAAAAAAGAAAACACTAGATAAGTGAAATGAAAGTGGAATTTGAACACCATCAGCTTATATTGCTTCAAACTAAATTATCTTGCTTTCTTGACTTAGCAGCTTAAACAAAAATGTTTAGATGTCTAGCTCAGTAAGTATACTATATATTTTAAGACTTAAGTAGATTACCAAAAGAAAAGTTGGGTATTAAAGCTAATGGCTTTATTCTTTCAAACAAAATGAACTAGCTTTTAAGAATGTATCTTTTTTTAAAGAACTTTAGTAGAAATTAAAAAGATTTTAGAAATTATTTATAATCTTAAATAGATTTCAAAGTGAGTAAAGCTTAAAATAAATTATTAAGATATACGAATTAAAGTATACGAAACTAAAAAAAAACGTAGAATAAAGGCCGATTTATTTTAAAAAAAATTTTTTGGAAAATCAAAAAGTATTCAAATAATTTAACATTTGGTCAATATTTTATTATAAATTCGTATGGAAAGGAAGTTAAAGGACTAAAATATTTAATTTCTTAAATGTACAAGTTATAAATTGTTTTTTTTCTTAAATTATCTTAAATGTTTCCGTAAATATATTTGTAATCAACTTGGTTTGATTTAAATCGGCTTAAATAAAAAAAAAGTCAACACAAAATCGATTACACTCCTCGAAAATTACAGGGTATGCGAAAAGCTCTGAAAGCCAAAAAGGGATAGTCGCCGTCTGTGTCTGGCCTTCTCCCTTCCCAGCTCTCACTCCACCTCGTTCTGTGTGTGTGTGTGTAAGTGTGTGTGCAGCAGACGCATGAAACAAAATACCGAAATTCTATGCGTGACCTTGAAAAGTATTCCTCATCGGCTGCTGCTGGCTGCAGACCGACAGCAACAACAATGTCAGCGAAAGCAAAAGCAACAGCAACAACACGGGCAAACCATAAAGTCTGCTGCTGCTGCTGCTTTTTCTGTTGCTGTCGTCGGTGGTTGTTTGCGTTTGTTTGTGTTTGTGTTTGTGCTTCGCTGTCGTCATCAGCGTCGCGTCGCTTGCCGATTTTTGCCTTCGTCTTGTTGTTGCCGTCTGCATTTTCCTTGTTGTCTGCTGAGCACAATTTGTTGTTGTTGTTGCCTTTGCTCTCGAGGACTTCTTTTTTTTTGTTAGGTCTTTTTTTCAGGATTTTTTTCTGCCATACACTTACAACGCAAAGGGTTTGAATATCACTCGTGGTGCATATTTTTTTTTTTAATATTTGAAGCGACAAAAAAACGTAAAATGAAATTCATTTAAGTGCAAGTATTAATGGTATTTAATTTTAATTATTTTTTTAGTAGGTTTAGCTGGCTTTAATCTTCAGATATTGTTATTTAAAGTAGAGAGAACTTTAAATTATATTTTAAACAAAATCAGAAAACATTTAAAACAATTATTCTATTTAATTTGCCATTAGAAACATTTAACAATATATTAAAAATATATTTTATAGTTACTAAACTCTTTTTATTCATAAAAAATAGTTACAAGGGGATCTATGTTAGAAAAACTTAAAGTTTATTGTTTTATCTGTTTAATTAATTTAATTAGGTTTGCATTTTGTATAAACTGTTGATCTACTAATTAAAATATAATATTTATATATAATATTTATTAATATTTATATTATTTCAGTTCTGCTTAAAATAAATGTGAAATATCTTATTAAATAATTTTTTTAACATTTAATAGTTCACATAAAACTCATTAAATAGTTTTTGCAATGACAGAGTAGTAACTATAACCCAAAATAAATTGTATCCAATTTTTCCTCGTGCTTTGCACTTTTTGTTGTCGCTTGTTTTAAGTTGGCTTTTTTATTCTTGCATTGATCGCAGCAAAAAATTGCCAAAGGCCCCTCCAACTTGGTTATTGGTCTCTTTCTCAGCCTGCATCACTCGCCCCCTCCACAGATGCCTATTTTTGTGCAGTGCAGCAGAGGGAGAGGCGCCTGAGAGGGGCTAACAATAACAGAGGAGCCAGACATGCAAAAAGTTAAAAAAAAAATACGAAGAAATACATTGAATTGAAAGTCAAAGGGCTAAAGGCAGGCAAGAATAAAAAAATACAACAAAAAAAATATTTAAGAGGGGAGTGGATAGGGTATTTCCAGTTTGGATCGCGTAATTGCATTGGCCAGCAATCAATTGATAAACGTTCGAAAGACATTCCATTATGCTTAATAAATTTCCAAGAGAAGGTAGTTGTTATTCTAATTGGCCAGCGATTAAGAGTTATGAATTAAATGTTACAAAGTAACCTGTTTTTTTATGTGTCTTTTTCTATAGGGGGTACAAGGGTATAAGGTATTCTTGCAAGAAACAAACCTTGTACGTTATGTTAATCCGAGATTAGGTACAGAAATCTCTTTAGTTTCCATATTTAAATGATATAAACCTTTAAATGCATTTTTCTGATACGTTTCTTATACATTACAATTATATAATTTTAATTCCCATTAAATAATTTAATAACTACTGTAAATCCTTGATTACCTAGGGGGGTAATGTAAAAAAATCCATAGCAGTGATATGTAAAAAGCTAATTACTTTACTTAAAACATTAATTACATAGGGAGCTTAATTAAAAAAACGTCTATGTATATATAATTATAATAAGTATCCCCAGGCTTTATTATTATAGGTCATCTAATAGTCGGTGTCCTCCACTGCAGCAATCTTTCTGGTTTTATAATCTGTCCTTGGCGAACGCTGCGCATGCCCAGTAGCCGATGATGAAGTTGATGATGATGTGGTGTGGCTGCTTCTGTTGCCATTTTGGGGCAGCTTGTTTATAATTAGCATCTTGCTCGATTGCCCGTCAGTTGATAAGGCGGCACCGTCTGTGTGTGCGTTTGTGTCTGGCCAAGATTTATAGTATAGTGCCTGGCAACAGGATATTGAGAGATGCTACCAGACAAACATCCTGCACTCCGGCACTCTGGCACACAAAGGAGAGAAAAAATACACACACAAACTTGGCTGGAGTTTTCAAATTGCCTTTTGCAACAGAACGCTCCACATGTTGCACGTTGCCATGTTACAAATGCACATAAATTTCAATGTAATCACATTCACATGTCCAAGACTCCTCGGCTTCCTGTTGCCTTTTTTTGTGTATTGGCTTCTTCTCTCGCTTTTTGCACAGCTTGGCCAAAGGGTTCGGTGCTACATTTCATTCAGTTTAATATCGGTATAAGTGCAACTATTCAGTTCGGTTTGCAGTAAGACAAATGGAGTATATATAGTACATATCTGTCTGGTTTTTATTTACTACAATTATATGGTTTATATTTATATAAGCCGTTTAATAACTTTATTCTAAGGAATACTTTTAATATAAAATAAAACTAATTTCAAACTAAGTCTAGTTATTATTTGGTGAAGACAAAGATAATTTGTAGTGCATTTTATGTAATCAAAAATATAGTTCCGACTTATGTAGATTCACAGTTTCAACATCTTCAAATCTTATTTTTGAATCCCTATTCTTCTTATTTATATTTACTTTGTGTACCTTTTCTTTTTGCTTGTACAATTCATTCAATTCATTAAAATCTTCCCACAGGTATTCGCAACTGTATATATTTACAAGAAATTACCTGTCAGGACTTTTATAATTAGGCAACTTCACCTCCGTAATTTGTCGGTTATAAGCTCCTAAATTCATTAGCCTCATCCCCTCTCAGCTTAAGTTATGCAATAGCATTTCGTAAATACCCATACCGAGGACTGACCACAGAGACCCAAATACACAAAAAGGCATGGAAAAAATTAGGGAAACTTTTCAATGCCAAAAACCCAGACAGACACGCAGACGGAAGTGGATGGGGTGGTTTTTTGGCTTTCAGGATGGGTTGAATGCTTGGTCCAGTCTGCGAGGGGGTTGCTAACTGTCTGGGCCTAAGGTGGAATTCACTTTACTGTTTTTTCTCGCCTGTTCTACCTTTCTTTTTTTTTTTACTATTATTTTTCCTTTTCCAAAAATTTGATTTGGAAAATGTGTCTGGCTGGCTGGCATGGCTCGGCTTGGCATGGCTTGGCTTGGCTTGGCAGGTTGAAGGTCGTCGGGCGGCAGCAAATTAATCACGATATTAACTACCCTATCTCGGTGCATGGGGGTTGGAATCCACACACACACACACACACATAATAACCCCCTCATGTGGATGAGTTATGACTCACGGCGGCACTTGAATTGAATTTCAATTGTTGGACCTGTTGCCTGCTAGATAAATACGGTGGCCATATGTTTAATGGCCAGCTAATTAGGGGGAGATATACACACCCCGTCCAACTGGAGTGGGGAAACGGCTTTTTGTCTGTCTGTCTGTGATTCTGGAGCACAATCAGTGCTGCTGATTATACACAATAATGCAGAGCAGCAACAAACACAAAAGGAAAGTAAAACAGTCCAGACAGAGCCTCAAAAGCCAGACAGAACCCCCCTGCCACTCAGCAGCACTCCATCGCCACCGCCACCGCCACTGCCTCCTGTCTCCTGTCTCTGTAGCCTCTTTACCCAATCCCAAAATGTCTGGCGGCTGCTGTCGAACTGCAAGCGAATTGAGACTACAAAACGCATGAAATGTTCCACCGCCCACGCTGGGGGAAACCCCTCGCAGAGCTACGACAAGGGGACTCACTGAGAAATAAGGGTTTGTTTCTACCAAATTATTGGTTTATCCTAATATCTCAAGACGAAGATAATTGAATTTAGCTCTAAGACTATAATTATCAGGATATTGTATTTGTATTTTTGATATATTCGAGACATACTGCATGGAATTAATATAGAAAAATAATATCCAATAAGAATTACATGATAAAAGACCTTAATTTAGTAAATATATTTTAAAGAAAGACCAGAGACAGGCTTTTGGCATAATCAGTATTTATTGGCTGACCGAATTTAGCAGTTGGGAATTCTAAGGCATCGAAGGCTTCAATGCTGCAAAGACACCTTTTGTGCTCTTAGCCTGAACTCTTATTAACTACTAGCTAGCTTTTTAATTATATATTTCATATTTATTGTAACTTTCTTTTCTGATAACTTCTTTATTTATAAATAATTTCTTTACATTATTTCTGGCAGTGTAGCCAGCATGAGAGACACTCGTCGCATGTGCATCTATCCTCCATCTCGCTTGCGCCCATTCCCAAGTGCGCTGCGCCTTTGTGCAGGCAACAGAAAATAAAGTTTATGACTTTGACTGCCAACGGCAACGACGAACGACGAACGACGAACGATGAACGGTTAACAACGAAGTCTGCACCGGCGTCGTCGACAACAACAACAACTATGGCGGCGTCCATTATTGCCGATTTTGCATTGTTGGTATTGTTGTTGCTGGCCAGGCGGCACTTGAGGCCTCAAATACAGTGGGATGCATAAGTTATGGATCAAAAGGATATAAGTAGTTTTCGTAAAATGAAATGCCACAAAAAAGAATAATTAAAAACATTTTTTTATAACTAAATTCTCTAATTAGTCTTGTTTTGTTAAATAGTTTATCTAGAAAACCTTTTTTTAAAATGCTAAAAAATTAAAAACATATTTATACACAACTAGGCGACTTATATCAAAATACTTTAAAAATTGTAAAACCGTTTTTGCAAGCTTTCAAAAAATGGTCAAGAGATATCCTTTAAGTTGAGGACATTAAAAAAAATGCTGAAGAATAAACTTGAAAGTTCTGCAAACAAAACCGAGTAAGAAAGCCAAGACTGATGACTTTCTCTCCCAGCATTCCTTTATCTTAATCGACTGAATTAACTTTACCAACTACTTTCATCAATCAATTTCCCACAATTTAGAACTTTGGACATAAAGAAGAACTTTCCTATAACTATTTGGCACTCTCCTCGGACAAGTTTTGCTTTGTTTTTGGTTTTATGTTTTTGGAAGTCACCTAGTAAATCACATTAGCACATGTAAGTCGCACGGTGGCGCAATCTAGCGACCATTTGGGTAAACACACACTAAAAAATATAAAATAAAAAAAAGTTTAAGAAATGTAGACGATGGCGGCGACAATCGAAAATGCCACAGCCCACTCAAAAAAAAAACACACAAAAATCTAAAAAAAAAGAGTAGAAAACCCGAGGACGACACGAGCGAGTGCAAACAAAGCCAGGAGGCGTTGCGAAACTTTGGCGCGTCATTCATCCTCTTCTACAAACCAAAATCAAGAAGAAAAGCCAAAGAAAGGGGGATATAGACCATAGAATACCCGGTAGTAAGTTTCCAATAAACCCTTGCCTACTATTTAGCGATTAAGGAGGGATTTTTCTCGAGAAAGTGTAGGAAGTTTGCTTTTTTTAACTTGTATGGCGTTGAATATTGGTATTGTAGTAAATAATAATATTAGAAATATATTTAAAAAATATAAATATAATATATAGGTCGCTAAAAGATAAATAATATATTATAATATATTTAAAAAACTTTTAGGGAACTTAAAATTCAAGAACATCTGCTCTAATTTTGCTTAGTTTAGATCGCTACGATATCTTAATACCCGGCACACATTTCGTTAAAAAGTATTGCCTACTTTTTGTGACTTCCTGCATAATTTATTCTACAATTTAAATAAGACTTTTAAGATAAATTAAAAATAAATTGTTCTTTATTTTAATATCAAATTTCTTCTACCTGTTTCATAGCGACAATATACCCTCGATCTCCATGCGAATGCTGGATACATAAATATTGCACCCTCGAGCCTGCACACTCACACATACTCAGGCGGCGCAGCGACATAGACGCAGACACACAGACACACATAAAGTCGCACATTTATAGCCCGAAAATTAAGTGAAGCGTAAGCTGAAATGCACTCCCACTCACTCACCTCCCCCATGCCCTTTACGGATTTTAGTCTGGCTCGCCGTCTGCCACTTGGCGCAGCTGCATTAGTATTAGTCGGTGTCTGTGTTTTGGAGTGTATTTGTGTGTATGTGTGTGTGCTTAACCTTGAAAAACGAACGAGTCCAGTCAGTCGAACGCCCAACTCCGGCAGTGCCACCCCCTTTTTGACCCCCACCCCTTGGAAGTTGACAGGCCGGCGACGATTTTCATCCTCTGCCAGTGAGTTGAGTTTGGTAAAATGAAATTTACGAAATATGCTACAGTGGCAGCTCGCTAAAGAGAATCTCAACAAAATTTTTATATTTTCCCCTAGAATTATAATAATTTTAAAGGATTTTTGGTAAAAGGATCAATAATTAATGTAATTAATGGTATTACAATGGTATTACAGACTCAATATATTTAATGTAGACTTTTTTAGCAAAATAAATAAAGAAATATTTAAATTTACTGAACTCTCCATTAACAAAATAAATAATCAAATAATTAGTATTATTTTTAAACACTTAAAATCCAAGTTTTAAACAAATTAATACAAAATTTAAATAAGACTTTCATAACTATATACAAGTAATACAAGTTGTACAATTTTGTTCTTATTCTTTTTTTGTTTTTATTCTTTTTTTGAACACTCTTTAAAATATAGAAAAATCCAGTTGGGAATCCTAATGAAAGGCAAGCGTTGAAGGCATGTGGCCCCGTGTGTGCTTTGGACTGCGATATGTTCTTAATTTCCAATATCATTTTGATAGTTTTTAAACTAAACAATAACTATAAAGAAAATATTTCAAATAAAATAAATTACTTTAAGTGTTAGACCTTCAAAATAATTCCCTATATTTTAACCATAAATCACTGTACAATTTTTCCTTTCTCCTTTACTTGCCATTATATTATTTTACTACTTTTTTTTTGTTGTACTTGTTTTCCTCCTCTTCATCATCGTCATCTTTTTGGGCATTTAAAGCGTCAGAAGCTGCGGCTGAGTTTTCGGAATTGAATTCAATATTTTTTTTTTTGTGGTGGGCGGGAGATTGGGATTGAGATTGGGACCAGAGAAGTGACTTTTGCACCCCTTTTGAGCGTTGCCTTGAAAGTCTGGCCAGACAGGCCCAGACAGACGGGGTAAAGGGTTCTTCCCCGCAGCTCTCCGCAGCCACATTTCGATTGAGAAATACTTTGCGGACCCCTTGGGCCAAGTTAAAATGAATTACAAACACTTTTTGTTTGTCGTTGCCGCCGTTGCTTCTTCCACACTGACTTTGCTTATGGATTGCTGTTCCGGGAAAATGAAAATGTCAAAGTTTAGCTTAGGCCCGGGTCTAAAAACGGGAACTTATTATTGTTATTATGAAAAATTTTTAGCTAAATGGCAAATGGCGATGAGATTCTGGGAACTCTCGAAGAAGGATTCGTTTGAATTCGAAAATGGTGCCTTTAATTATGATTGGTCTTCTTATTAAGCTGGAAAAACACTCGTATTACATATTTATGAGTTATACAGAAATTATATTGGATTCTTTAGCTTATAAATATTTATGAGCTTCAGCTTATGTTTGCATAAATATTTATGGTATATGCAGAATACTGTTTATTGGGTGTAAGGGATTAAAATAATTACTTAGGCTTCAGAATTCTTTGGCGGAAATTAATTATTCCGATAGTATGACAAAAAAATTAAGTTTTCCTGATTTATCTGTTTAAAAACCTCATATTTTTCAAATCAAAAGAATACTTAATACTTATTTAATTCGTTTGTAATTTTCTTATTATAAGAAAGAAGTTTTTATATTTTATAGCTTGTATTATAATTATTTCCTTAACTCATTAAGAGGCCTATAAGCATGGCAAATATTGCAACTGTTTGTGGACAATCATTCATGGTCTGATTTATTTTTTCTTAAAAGGAAAGAAAAAATAAATTAAAATAATAAACTTGGCCTTTTTTCTTTATTATTTTCCTTGACTGTTCTGTGAGTTGCTTTTATTTTTTGTTGTCCCATTCCCCTGGTTACGTTACGTGGCTTTATTTATGAGTTTGTCTGCTCTCTGACAGCCCTGCAGCTGCATCGGACTATTCCCCGACCCCGGCCACCGGCTCCCGGTTCTGTTCCTGTTCCTGTCCAGGATCATCGAGTCCGCCACACGTCAACTCCGTTCTCCCCATCGCTCTCATCGCTGTCAACGTCATGGCTTCGCCGTCAGTCGTCGCACTGTCGCCGCCGCTCGCCAAATGCATCAATAATGCTTCCAGCGGATCCAATTGTTGTTGCTGCCGCTGCCGCTGCAGTGAGTTGCAATTGTTGTCTGGGCAAAGGAACGGGGTTGAGTTGCACGTAGAGGGGTGGAACTTTGACTGGTCCATCTGCCTGCCTCGCCGACGCCGCTCAAATTAATGAAAACTAATGCGACACTGAGAAATTGATGATTGCCGCCGTCGTCTGCAGAAAAGACCACCAATACACTGCCGGAAAAAAGCGTGAATTGCCCAGCTAAGAGTTAAATTTAAATGAAAACGAAGTCCTTTCTAAAACTTAATTCTTTATAAATACTTTTCATGACCCTCTTAGATTTTATGCTAACAAAATAGGCTGATAGTTTCCTATGTTTCGAAATATTTTTCCAGTGTATTGCTGTCTGCAACTTCTTCTCCTCGCCACCTTCGGATTTCTCCCTTTGGCTGCTTTTGGGGTCGAGACATTAAAAATGACTGCGACTGCGGCTGCTTTTCTGTCCGTGTCTGTGTCTGAGTTGCTCTGTCTGCCGCTGCACTTTGGATCGCTTTTGGGGCAACAAAAGGGACCAAAAGCAGAACAGACGGAGTCGCGCGGCGCAGGGCAAAGGATGAGGGAGGCAGGCGACGGACGGCCAGGCAGGGAGACTGATTGATGCCGTCAAATAAAAATTTGTTGCGAGTGGCAAGCGGATCGGCCGGACTCGCTGACCTGACTGCGATTGCGAATCCAAACTGGGACTGTACTTGGAAGTAAGCTACGAAGATTATTGAAAGAAAGAAAGCAACAAACTTCTTGGACATGAGATTAACTGAAGTTGGCTGATTAATTAAAATGTCAGAATCCAAATACTAGTAATCACTTATAATAATCGCTGGTATATTTTACTAAAAAGGAAAACTTATGGGTTTGTTGATCGCACTTAATTGAATAAATTGAATGAATATTTTATGATTGTTTTACGTTACTAGTTCTATAAATAAAAAGTATAACAAGTATATGAGAAAAAATATAGCTAAATATGACTGAAGAAATTGTTTTTTATTTTTGAGATAGTGAACAAAAATATACTTAAAGATTAATAAAGAAATTGCTTTTTAACTTTATAGCCACAAAATTTAATTGTACCTTCACTGTTGCGTTGTTTAAATTCTGTGCATGTGCCTGCAGAGGCCTGGCAGTAAGATGATTTGACTCGCACCCCTGTTCTAAAATCATTCATTACCTTTATTGTTAATTGAATCTCTAGCACTTAAATATGATTGGTTATGCATTGTAAAAATTACATTTGAAATGTTCTTTCTCTTTCACATGCATGTGCTGGCAGAGGCCTGGCAGCACAATTGTTTGACTCGCAAGACAGGGCACAGCTATTTAAAAATCATTCATTACCTTTATCATAACTTAATATATGCAGTGTATTTATACATTGTAAACATTACATCTGAAATACCTACATTTATCTTGTAATCTTTGCCTTGCAAATTATAGTAAAAACTGAACACACTATATATTTATTTTCTCTATAGTCTCTTTTATATAGCAAGTACCTAAATCTCTTTATTATTCAACTCAAACTTGGTACATAGTGGGTTTACATCCCGTGACTATTAGGTTGTCAAACACGGAGAGCATGAGATCTCTCCGCGCTGTGTGGCTAATGTAACTGTAACTCAGCTTCCGCTACTGCCAGTCGCGCCGCCAGTCGCCTGACAGCACTCACCTGCCCAACCTGTGAACTGCCCCCCGTTCCCTCCTCGTCCCCCCGTCACCTGTCTGCTTATCTGGCCCACAATAATTTCGCGAGCAGCGGAAAATTGTGTGCGCGCCTATTCATTGGATGACTCCACCACTTCCGACACAGTTGCCGCTGCCGCTGCGCTTTTTATTTGACTTATGACGAGACTTTGTTCCCTATCTGTATTATTTTTTTTTTTTATTATTTTTTTAGCGACCAGCGACTGACTCTTGGTGGTACCGCTGCTAGCACCGAAAAAAAAGGGTAAGGAACGGGGGGTGTTTGCCCTGGTCCGTTGTCTCGCTTAACTTTTTTATTGCCAGACGAAGCGCAAACATTTGCGAGTATTAATTAACGCTTTGTTGAAGTTTGCGCTTCGATGTCGCCACCCAGACATCGATGTAGACCTAGACGTTTGCCGTAGACTTTGTCAAATGTAATGCCGGCAAATATTACGTATCCCCGAGACCCTTTCAACTACAGTAAATATACCCTATATAGCTCGAGATGCTTTTATTTGAGAAGTATTTATTTATACTAGAATTTATTCTGCCTTTAAATGGGTCAGACAAATAATTCCATTCGAAAGGAATATATAAACGTATTTTGTTTTTCAATGCTTGTATACTTTAATTAAAAAAACTAGCTCAACCACACTAACATTACCCTACCCTATCTCTTAATGAAACTTTTCCTTTTACCATATACTTATTCCCTTTCCATTTTTGGTAATTAACACTGTAAGTGCATACAGCACTTTGTACCTCAGCCTCCGATGCGGATTCAGATTTAGATTGAGATACAGATTGTGTAGTCTGTAAGCGTCGTCGCTGGTGCTCACTCAATTATTCAGGCATAATAAGCAAATTGTTTTAATATGCATAAATATCTTGTACGCCATTTGGCAAACAAGTCAAAACTGCCAGACAAACTGGCAGGCAGTGGCGCAGACATACAGCCAGACGAACAGACACACAGACAGACAGCCAGCCAGCCAGCCGCAGGGGGTGGCATAAAAGGGGGGAGCAGCAACAACAGGCGACTGCATAATGCCCATGGGATATACAAAAGGTGTGTTTACATATATTTAACCTTCAAGATCCGCAGACTAATATGCCAACAAACATTTTGTGCCACAACAATGAACGACGACGACCGGCTACATGGAACTTTCCAATGCCCTCAACAATTAATGGCTCTGTGAACTATATTTCCAAGAATATGTTAAAAGATACATGTTAATTGAAGTTTAAATAAGAGGCCAAAATATATATGTTTATGTACTTATCAAAATGTATCTTTTTCACAGAATTCTAAGAAATAAGTCGAGGTATTGGTAAAATATAATATTATTTGATGCTAGGTTTTCATTTACTTTTTAACATTTTAATAAATTATATATGTTTTGAGAGTTTTTAAAATTATTTTACTATGGTTTAAAAAACTACATACACCAATATTTAAAGCCCGAAATTTGGCCTGTAAAGAGCTTTAACTCATTAAGAATCTTTCCTAAGTTTAATTGTTTTAAAACTAAATATAGAAATATAATTAAAAGGTAATACATAATAATTTATATTTAACACAATACAGCCAATATATTTGTCTGTGAAAAGAGAAAATCACGAACACAGGCCTATGTTACAGAGCTTGTTTTACCTGAAAGGTGTTGTTCAAAGTTTTTTTTTATTACAATAGCTGGTGTGGCGCCTCGACTCGCTAAAAGTATTCTATAATCCATGAATTTGGTAGCGTGACTGAAATCTACCTTATTTTCCATGGAATTCCACAAAATTACGTTACACGGGAGACTCCCAGTCGGTGGCTGAGAAAGGAGAAAATACTTTCGGCCTCTCTGCTCCGATTCTCCATTTGTGTTGCCCCTTCTGAGTGTGTGTGTTGTTGTGTGCGTTGTGGCATCGGTATTTGGGCAGGCAGGCCCAGACACAACGAGGATGGGATTAACGAGGAGTCGGGAGCAGGGATCACAGACTGGGCGGGTGTCACAATAAAATAAAAGCTTAGGCCACAAAAGCGGCAGACAACTAACTACGCATAAGCGAGGATGACGACGCAGGATATGCGCTTCAAACGCGTTAAGCTGAGACCGGCGTGCGGCGTGGGTTTGGCAGATGCGAGAAAAATACGTAGAAAACTGGGAAAAGCCAGGGAGAAAAGCAAGGGAAGGTGAAGGAAATGAGAAAGCCTCCAGCGCACAATTGAGAGCTGAGCGCAGCTGATAAACTTGAAGAGGAGCCTACAATGCGGAAAATGTGGGAAAGGTGCTGGGAATAATTCTCAAGGACATTGTCGGGTTTGTTTGTATGTACGCTGCCTACGCATATTTTCAGCTCTCTCTTTCCTCTCTCTCCCTCTTCCGGTCTGGCGCAGACGGTGGCGTATACGTAATGTGTTTTGTACGGCCTACGAAATAAAGCATACGCAACGTGTTTCCCTCGTTCGTTGGTTGGCTGATGACGTTAAATTTACGAAGGGCGCTCCAGCCGGAATTCATCGAAAGTTATGCCAGAAAATTGCGTTCTTGCCTCCTAAGCAAATACCACGTGTCCTCACTTGAAAAAAAAGGGATCCTAGGATATTTTTCGCACGCCTATATATCCTGGCCTTGCTGTGTGTGTATTTTGAGCCCTGTTATTTATTTTAATATGCCCCAGAATAAATGACAAAATAAGAAATGTGTTTGATGACAGCTTTAGACATTTATGCCCATTTATGCTAAACTGTTTGATTTCAATTTAACAGGGAAGACTCTGGGAAATCTCTTTTTTTCCCTGGCTAAAATGAAAAGTGTGTGTGTGTGTGGTTTCGCCTTATTAAATATTTGTGTGGATTCTTGGAAATGGAATTCTTATCGTTTAATATGCAAATGCCCAAGGGGACAGACTTATTAAAAATGTAATTTTATTATCAATTTATAAGAGGATTTATTCTTTGGTGGAAGTATAGCAAAGATAATTTAAATTAGGTAATTTATGGGCAGAAGAAGTTCTAAAATAACTTAGACTTATTTTATTAAACATTTAAATAAGAGAAATTATTATAAATATAATACAAGGAACTCTAATCGTTGTATATGCAAATGTTCAGAGGAAATCGATTTACGTAGGGATTAATTCATTAGTCGAGTTATAAATAAAGTACATTAAAATAGGTAATATATAGTTAACAATACTTTATTTAATTGAATAATTTAGCATTTTTATTAAAGAAATTATTATTACTGCTTTTGAAAATTAGTTTTTAAGTAAAATTAAATTATAAATAAAGTTCTTAAGCATTTTAATTAAAGAAAGGATTCTTCTTGCCTTTAAAAATTGCTTTTTAAACAAAACAAAATTATAATCGAAGTTCTTAAGCATTTTAATTAAAGAAATAATCTTTGCTGCCTTTGAAACTTTGTTTTTAAATAAAACTAAACTTTAAATAAAGTTCTTAAAGTAGCCAGACACTCCACATATATATCTATATATGGTTCAACCAGACATTCGATTGCTGCAGGCGGCAGCAGCAGCGGCAGCAGCAAAACAAGGGCAAACAATAAAATAAACAAACAAACAAGCACGCACACATGACAGACAGGATGGTTGGTTGGCTATATATTGGGTTTGGGGCTAAGGGGGGAGGAAATCGGGAAAGACCTCTAGACAGCCAGACCTGCATTAAATAAATATGTGCGTAATAAAAGGCAAATAAAATGGAAAAGGAATGGCATGGCACGGATCGTCGAGAAAGGCAGAAAAGAGCAAACCAATTGAAGTGTGTCGTCGCGCCACAACGCAACACACACAACAATTGCAATTTGTATTAATTTTATTGGTTTATTATTATCAGCGGCGACATAGCCGCGATTGATGCCATCAGACGGTGTTTATACGTACGAGTGCGTCCGTCGATTGAAAGCGAGTTAATTTCATTTACTGATTTGTGGCCAGCCCCAGCCTGTCGTCGGTGGCGTGGCGGGACGAGACGCCTCCGGATGCAGAACGGGGGGCAGGAGACTCCCCCGGCTGCGTTCTCCGTAATCGCGATACTGCCAGGCCCATTCACCGACTCGACGCCGATTCTGGGTCGTAATCAGCACTTTCACGTTCATGTGTGTCTGAAGCTGAACCTGAACCTGGCCGATGAACTGCAATTGCCCTGCCAAATGTGATAACTCACAGTCAAATTTTTGAGTGTCAGATGTGCACGTGTCGGTTTTAATTTGTTAAAGTCATTTTCTAATATATTTAGGTATTTTTAACAATTTATGTTGTAATATAAGATTAAGTATCAGTTAAAATATCAGCATAAACTATGTTTTATCTGCTTATTATATTATTTCTATTTATTTTCTTTATCATTTCCAACCAAGTCTCAATTATTTGTAGCCCTTGAATTATTTGGATGCCTTTTTTTAATGCTTTCATTCGTGTAACCCCCAAAACTAATTCCATAAAAAAAATGCCTGACCCTGAAAGGCCCTCAAATATATTCCCACTGACTCAACTTAGTCGCGCCAGATCGGCCTTCCCCATTAACCACCGACCCCCCGCGGATGTCCGGCGTTATCGTCTGCGAAATTCCCGATCGTTGCTCCGCGTTGCGTTCATTGAACGCACTTTCGGCTCTCGACGCACGCGTCGTTAACAAAAAGAAATTAAAAAAAAACTGACCAGATAAAAAATGTAAAGAAAAAATATACAACAAAAAAAATTACAAACGAAATACAAAATGTAAGAAAAATGTAAAGAAACAGAAGGGAAAGAAGCTCGGTCTCCCAGATACACTCGGCTGTGTGTGTATACGCGTGCATAATACAATAATAATTTCGTTTTACAAAAAATAAAAGAAGGAAAAGTACACAAAATAAGCGCAGCCAATGGCCGCTACAAAAAAATAAAAAAAAAAAAGGAAGAGCACCAGGAGGTGGAGCTGGAGCAGCAGGAGAAACTTGCCCAGACAGCGATCCCAATCCCGATCAATGCACCTTTGCCAAAGGTGCAACGCCTCGACACAGTCGGGTCTTTATATTCCAGTATATACACTCGCTAACACACACACCAATCCCGATGTGTGTGTCTGGGCATGCAGTGACGCACGAAACGCGATCACGTTCGCATTTATTAAAAGATGGTCGCTGTTGCACCGACAACTGGCTGGCTCGGGGATGGAACGGGCCTGAGATGGCGGGGTCCCCTCGAACTCGGACTACGACTGGAACTGTGGCCCAAACTACGACTGTGCCTGGAAACAGATGTGGGTAACATTTGCTAGCCAGGACAAAAAAGAAAACTGGGAAACCCAAGAGAAAACCTTGAGACAAAAAGTGACATTTCGGATGCACTTTTCACATCGAAATTTTAGATAATGAAATGGAGTAACAATATCTTATATTAGTTTGTTTTATTTTGTGTTTTATTTGTGATGTTACAACAGACTTTAAAGTGTAAATATTAATTTAGAAGATATATTTAAACCAACTACAAGCTAAACATAGCTACCTTTCCTGCAAGAGCATTTAAACGTAGTGTAAGAAGTACAAAACTCTAAAAATTATGTAGTAAAATGTACTAAAATTCTAATTAAATATTATAAATAATCCATTAAACATATGACAGGCCAAAATAGCTAGCTTCCCCTCGCTAGCAAGGGTATTAAAACACGGCGGAAGGAGTACAAAAACTTGACCAACATGTGGTTCTCTTTGGCTATTTTTAGACGCTTCGCTATCTGTCTGGATGTCTGGCTGCAGCCTCATCCTGCCACAGAGAGTGGCCGCCCCAGACGCGCCGACTTGCACTCTCCAGTAGTTGGGTGGAGGGAGGTGGACGCACTGTTGCCCAGGGTCTTGGTTCATTAACTGGGGCCGAGTTTTAATCAGATTTGTGCGTGAAGTTCGGCACTCACCCGGGGCCACTGGCGGCGGCGGCAGCAGCAGGGCAGCCGTCGACCGACAAGAAATGGGTGGGATCCCCGGCAAATACGGAGCGATCCGTCGATCCGGCTGTTCTGCAACAATATTTTAATGGGAAAAAAAAATCGTACAAAACGTCTCTCGCCTCAGAAATGCAGCAAAAACTGTGTTTCCGAACCAGTTCCCAAAAGCCAAACTCAAGCCAACATCTGCGGAAGCGTGGCACTATAAACAATATTCTTTTAATTTTTGTTGCGTCGCTTTCTGGTTCTTTGCGTCTCGTCTCGCAGATTTCGCAGCAGACAAATTTATGAGCGTTAAGTGAAGGCCAATAAAATTCTTTTTGTCTGGAGTGTATGCCCGGGACGGCTGCTTCTGCTGCCGGCCAGTTTTATTTCCATTTCCAACTTCTTGGTCAGACCTCACTTAAGTCATCTCTTCCGCGGGCACATTAATTTTTCGGGTTCTCTTTCGATTTCTTTTTTTTTTTCCTTACGTTGTCTGGGTTTTTTGTTTGTTTTGGTTTTTTTTTTTTTGTGTCTCGGGTAGATCGAAAAAAATATATGTAAATCCCATAACGTTATAGAAATCTGTGTCTGGGAAGCAGTAAGAATAATCAAGTTTGCAAGCGTAATAAAACCAAAGAATCTTTGATGGAATTAATATTATTTTGGAGGAAATTTTCTAAAATACAGCTTTTTGTGACTGGCCAAAAAGTCAAACACAAAGAACGATTAAGCAAACACAAAAGTCACTCAAATTAAAATGGAAAATTCAAACAAAGCTGGCTAAGTACTTTGGAAAACCATTTGCCAGTCTCATTATCGATCGCTATCAAACGCTACAGGAGGTGATATAGTTAAAAGGTTTAAATGGCATGACGGTTACGTGGATTATATACCCATAACCGAACATATGGAAAGAGTTAGTTCCAGGAAGAAAGTGAAATGTGGATGATATGGTTAAGTTTAGCCTGCTCTGTCACAGTAAGATAAGAAAGCTTCCGATATAAATAAAGAACACTAAAATTGCATTATTTTAATTTTTAGTGCGCCTTGGCGCATGTGAGCTTCACCAATCTGAAGTGCGAAAGTCACGATAAGAAATTCACCCAGTTCGATATCTGCCATATTAAGGCAGTTAATCGGACGCATAAATATATCGATATATATGCGAGGTTAATATTTGTTCCCGTTAAAAAACTGGAGGTAAGTTCGAATAACTATTAGTTGAAAGATATAATATTTTAAAGACATCTTATAGATACGAATTGAGCCCATGCGTTACGATAATGGCTACAGTCCCTTCTTATTGGGCATGAACTTTGATGTGTGCAAGTATTTGAGAAATCCAGGTGCAAGATCAATGTTTTTTCTAAGAGAAATGCATGCAACGTTTTTAAACGCATCCAATATGAATCATACCTGTCCCTACGATGTGAGTATATAGAGGATATATGCGATCTTGACTAAACTCCTGCGCCACCTTAGCATGATATTGTTATCGATAAATTGTTTACTGGTAATCTGGAGAAGGGTTTCACTCGATATCTGCCAATACCCAATGGGGATTATGCCATCTTTTCAAAATGGTATGTTTATAATAATCTTCGAGCCACAGTCAACATATACTTTACGATTTCCAAATAATCTTATTTTAATTTAATCAATGAGTGTTATATAGTAAATATTAAATTATATTATTTGATGTATTCGTGACTTTTACTTTAAATTAATTTAAACATTACGTATTAACTGATGTATAAATATAAAATTGATAAATAAATTTAAAGGTCGTTGAAAATGTAATTATTCAGATCTTTCAAAGAAATGAATGTCAAGAATGCAAGGTATTTTATAATAAAATACAACAAATATATTAACACTATGTTTCAAAAGAAGACCCATACTTTTTGACAAGTGTAATCGCTAACATTTATGATATAAATATGAAAAAATTGATAAAAATTACAAATATATCATTAGCCAGACCCAATGGCTAATGGGCCTCGGTGATTATTCGCAGTGGCAGTATTAATATTTCAAACTTTGAGCTCAGCTGGATAAGTTCAACAATGCAAACATTACATTTGATTATTATTTTTGGATATCTAACGGTAAGCCTCGTGGTCTTCAAAAGGAAAATGTTTTCAATTAGAATAAAAATTTGCCTCCTAGGTGATCCTCAGCCATGTGACTTTTACGAATCTGAAGTGTGTCACAATGGACAAGGCATTCTGCGAGTTTAAAAAATGCCATATAAAGGCAGTGAATCGTTCGCACAAGTATATAGATCTCTACGTTAATTTGAAAAATATACCAGTAAATAATGTCTCGGTAAGTTTTCAAACAATATTGAAATTTTCTAGATCTTTTCTTTTGTAGGTAACCTTAAAATTGATGCGCCACAGCAATGGCTACAAGCCCTTTTTTGTAGACATCACTTTCGATGCCTGCAGGTTCCTTAGGAATCCAGACAAAAATCCAATTATCAAAATATTTTACAACTCATATCTGAACAGCTCAAACATTAACCATACGTGTCCATATGATGTGAGTAAATAACATAAAAAGAATGTAATTAAAAACTCTAACCAACCGATAACTTTAGCACGATCTGATTTTGGATCATTACTGGACTGGAAGTTGGGAATCGGACTTTGCAAAATACATCCCCACGTTAAACGGCGACTTTGGCGTTTTCACAATATGGTCCGTGAATAACCTTACTCGCGCTGTTGTAAATTTTTATGTTAGAATATCAGGTACGCAACCAGATTAGATCATTATATAAAAATTACATTAAATTATTAACGATTATCCGCACCAAGACAAAAAGCCCACCAGTCAGGGTTTGAGACGTGACTAACCATCGAAGGCGAGTGCGAGTGCAAGTGAGATGGAAGGTTCCAACTTTATTGTGTTATAACTCGTATGTTTATCATTTAAAAGTACTAAAATTTAAGTAAAATTTTTAAAAAGATTTTATTTAACATATGTGCGTTTGTGTAAATAAATTCAAGATTACGTGTTTATTATGAATATTTTATGTTTTGTGTGGGAGTGGCCAATAAATAAAATATTTAATAATATTATATATTATAATAATAAGTAATATCTCTTATATGTGAATGAAAATTTATACGGTCCCTTAAAGATATAAGTATTCTTGATCAGCATCACCAGTCGAGTCGATCTAGCCATATCAGTCTTGCTGTATGTCTGTCCATCTGCTTGTCTACATGCAGGTCTGCCCTTCGGTTTTTTGGCGTGTGAGCTATCGGGTTGAATTTCTTTTGCAAGCACTCAATAGTATATGTCAGAACGAAATCGGAGCACTGAATCATAAATGACATATTTAGATATGCTTCATATATGTATGCTTAGATAATTATAACAGCAAATTTTAAATTGCATGCCAATCGGAATACTGTATCAAAAAGCTGGTATATGAACTATAGGATTTAATTGGCATATTCTGCAAGGGTACAAAAACATTGGGACCTCCGCAAGTTAGCTTTCCCTATTTGTTTGAACATTTATTTTTTAGCTGCCTTACACTTGATCCATTCGGTTATAATCGAAACATCTGAAATGGATCAAATAAAATGCCAAATGCAATAGGCAATCATACAAGCAATATAGAGAATAAATAACAATATAAACATATATATTGTGTATCGACAAACGTTTATTAAATGATATTTTTGAATTTTAACAAAGTATCTTTTCATAATTGCAAAGCAATTATTTTAAATATTTTGTGCACTTACAGAGTTTAAATAGCCCAATGAACTTTTTATGGCTGTTGGACGAAATAATGACATTTCCGATTTAAAAATAAAAAAACGTTTTTAACATTCGATCAGTTTTAATCGCAATGTGGAAGTGTCTAGTTCTCGGATTATGGATAACTCTGTCAACGGTACTCGGTACGGTTGGGATCAATAAAATAAAATTAAAAATGTATTTATTTTCTCACTCAGATGGGCCTGAGTCACATCACATTTACCAACCTGAAGTGCAGCTCCTATAATCCGGAATATGTCGTATTTCCGAGATGCCAAATTAAGGCGGTCAATCGAACGCACAAATATATCAATATATACACTAAATTTTTTCAATTGCCCATTTCTACCGCTTGGGTAAGTGTTAAATTACTACAAATTACTTGAATATGTGTGAATTTAGTGTTTTTTGATGTGATTTTTAGGTAAAAATAAAACTATTGCGCTTCGATAATGGCTACAAACCGTTTTTTATCGATCTTTCCTACGATGGATGTAAATTTTTAAGGGAGCAAGGGAGGAATCCATTGGCTAAGGTGTTCTATGAAACTTTTATTAACAGTACGAATATGAATCACACTTGTCCCTATAACGTAAGCTAAAGTGTTTCATTTGTTTTATTATATATGTAGTTTAATCATATATAATTTTTAGCACGATGTGATATTGGATAAGTTGTGGACGGGAAATCTGGAGAAGGAATTCGGACACTATATACCAATTCCACATGGCGACTACGCAATCTACTCCGAATGGTCTACCGATGGTTCTCCACGCGCCTCTGTTAAAGTTTACATGAAACTATTTGATAAATAGAGCAGTTGTTGGTCCTGTGGAAAATAAGAATCTTCTCCTTTCTGTCTTACAAAATTAATATTAATAGCTTAAATAATTTAAATTCTCTTCCTGAAAAAGTCTATTTGGCGATAGGACTTCTCTGCCATTTCTTAAAAATCATAATAAAAAGCAATAAATTTTTAAACAGTAAACAGTTTCTGTGTAGCTTTCTTTTAAGGAATTCCTTCTATTTTACTGTGTAACCCATCAGGCTTTAATTCACAGCCTACATTTTTCTTTCGTAGTATGGAATTTTCCCCGAATCTCTGAAAGCATCACACGTAATAATTCATCAAACGTTGAAGGTATTGGGGGAGGCTCGTCCATTAATAATAAATTAAACATATTCCCTGGCACGCCTTTGCCTGCCCAGCGCCACCAGATCTCTCCTCTCGTTTGGTTCGTCTGGTTCCTGGTGTTCCGAATTGGTTTTTGTTGTTCCCCTAATGACCTAGAATACAAATTCAGGCTGCCCTCGTTCCCCACTCGACGATTAACGTGAATCCCTGGGCTATCAAGGCTGCCAAGTCATCCACAGCCAGTCACTGAAACGGAAGCTAATCGCTTGACTAAGTTCCTTAGTCCCCATTCCACGGCCTGGTTCAATCTTTAGCGGATTGCGTAATACATACACGTGAGGATTTACAATTGTGGTCAAGAAAGTAGCACAAGATTTCTTAAAGAATTTTGATAGTTTCAATGTGAATATTATTACTTATTAAGATGCCTTTCTATAATTAATTTAATTATGTAATAAGAGGTATTAATTCGATTTGAAGGCTACCGTAATCAGCTTTTATTATAATAAAATGTCTTATTAGGTATTAAGAAAATGTATTTATTTTTATATAAAATATTCAGTGCCATTATTCTGCCCGCACTTGTGGGAATGTTGCCTGCAGATGATGACGATGGTGGTCAAGGTGGAAGCTTTGTGGCTTCGACTGTTTGTCTGCCGGATTATAAATGATTTGCCATTAATTCTACACAAATGCCAGGGGCAGGCAGACAGAAAGCAGACCGACTGGGAGAATATTAACATTTAGCATTGGGCAGGCAGGTAGTCGGCCAGTCAGACAGAAGTGAATAATCAATATCATTTGATTACATTGATAACGCTTTTTGTCCCGCTTTTTTTCTATATATATATATATATATAAGTGTGCATGTTTGTATATATTCTGGTTTACTTTGTTCTCTGGGGCTTTACTTTATCGGTCTGCGATTCTCGATATCCAAACGCTTTCGTCACTGGCGGCATTGCCGAATGTCTAGACGATAGCTCCATAAAATGTATTATTGCCTCATTTTGCTTTTGCTTTCTGTGCGCTACACTTGGCCGAGGAACAAAAATTGCGGGTATAATGCTGGCAGAAGGTGTTAAATATCTTTATAGTTCCCATATAATTTTAATAATTAACTACGTTCTTACAAAATGGTTTTATACTTGTCTGTGAATTTTAAACAGTAGAATTGGGCTTAAGATATTTTGTATACTTTAAAGAACAAACTAAGGTGTTATTTTATCTCCTCTATAAAATGTATTAGTTATAAATTTAGATTATCACTATATCAAAATTAATCCTGAAATCTTTCAGATTATAGAAATAATACTTATTTTAAGTGAAAATGCATTCTTGATTTTAGTAGGGTATTCCCAGTTTACCCTCCGAATTCTCCGCTTTATTTTTGGCAATTTTTTTTGTATTTCGCTAGCGATTTGAATATTATTGAAAGGCGTCTGGCGTCTCTGACGAACGCGACGTCAGAGCACTGACGTGAATCGATACCGCTGCCAAGACGCTGGTATCGACCAAGAATACAATGCAGGCCGAGGGTCGACCAAGGAAGCCGCCGCCAATGATCAGAGGCCTCGAATGCCGCTTGGCGACAGTTGCAGCCGATGCAAAAGGAGCAAAAAAAAAAAAAACGAAACAAAATAAATAAAAGGGGTGTGTGCACACCGCCAGGATGTGTGTGTGTCTTCCTTTTCCCCGGCGATAATAAAGACAAACCATTTTTTTCTTCCGCTGCATATTAAACCGATGAAATGAAGCGCAAACTGATTGTGCTCGTTTTGCCGATGATGGTGGTGGGGTTATGGTCAAAGCGATTTGCTGGACATGGCATTAAGGGGGCCAGTTGCCTCCTGAGCCGCCGTTCCAAGAGATCGTCGGCTCCATTCCCACCTTTCACATGTAACTGCAGCTCACGGCGGCAAACTACAAAAGCTTAAAAAAAAAGACGACCGGCGACGACAGACGATGACGACGACAACGTTTTGAGTATCTGCCGCTGCGCCACAGCCACTGATAACAACTGGAGCGGCAAATCAAGAGGTAGAGATTAGTTTGCGAAACCGAAGCTCTGGATACTCTTGCTGGGATAAATTATGCCAAAAAAACTATTAAAAGTGTTGACAAAATAGTTTAAAAAACATAAAACATTTGTATTATACAATATCTCTTATTTATTTAAGAACAAAATATCGTTATATATTTATTTTCTTAAGATTTTTATATTATATTTGTAATACTTTAAAGAAAATAATTCCGTAGTCTCAAATCGGCTGTCTATTTAGGCTTGTCAAAAATATATCGGTTTATTTTGATTGAATTTTTATCGAACACAAAAGTGTTGTCTTAAAAATATATCGAAATATCGAACTTTTAATTATCGTTTTGTGTGTAAAACGATCTGCCTCAGTTCCACTTTCAGATGTCTGAATTGTAGTAAAGATATAGACCTATTCATATTATAAAACTATACTTTGAACAAGGGTAATCATACTAATCTCTTAGTCTGCGATGCATCGATATAATACCAAAAAGGACGTTTTTTTTTCGATAGGCAAAACCAATTAAACCGATTGAAATTGTTTAATATAAAACTCTTTAGTTAATGGGTATATTAACTAAATTATCCTTATTCGTTACTCCCCTGAGCAGGGTATAATGAAAACCTCACAAATAAATAAGGCAAAGGGCGCTGGCGGCGCGTGAGGGGCTGCAGGTGAGTGCAGCGGTGGCGGCGTCATCAAGAGATTGGCCCGGGTAACTGACACACGCACCGAATGTCGCCTTTTGGCTTTTGAAGTCGCTTATTCTGGCTGCAGCTATGTGTTTCTGAGTGTGTGTGCTTTTTTTTCGGGACCAAGAGAAGTTTCGGATTGCAAAAGAGCCAGGCAAATGAGATGGAGAGGTAGAGATCCTCGCCCCCCGGAACTCTGTCGCCGTCTCAGGTGTGTGTTAATTGCATTAAAATGTTTGTAATTGCAATGCAGAGTCGGCAACGAGCGAGAATTGCCTGCCTTTCTCTTATCTGCGGGAATCTGCGAAATAAAAGTCAGGGAGGAGCACGAGCAGCAGACATGCCAAGCTGTCGTCGGGCCAAAAATGCCATAGATGCCGCCAAAGTCGTGTAACTATAATTGCCATAATAACATAATATCTTTGGGGCACCAGCACTAGCTCTAGGCACCGGCAGCTGCAACAACAAAAGACCCGACAGAAAGGTGTCGAGAGACATATTCTTCTAGGCAAAGACCACTCACTCCCCTACCTCCTCTTTCGTGGCCAAAAAAGGCAACAGAATGCCGGAATGACGAGCGGACAGCAGCAGACAATTGTCCCTGTCTTTAGCTCCGAGGCTGTGGAGGTGACATTTTTCTCATGCCCAACGAAGCGAACAGCTAAATGCAGTTGATGGAGCGCCGTCAGTGGTAGGGTGCCGAAGTGGACAGCGCACAGTGGTTCCTCAGACAATACATAGTTGCCCCATAGCTGATATTCTCATTTATTTAATTGAGTTAAGAATTGAGTAGTATAGGTAACTATTTGTACATTTAATCGATCTTTCAGTGTTATTTAAAGAAGAACTAAGATAAGCTGGTATTTTGGCGAACTTCTAGCATAAAAAAAACTTGGGAATTGTACACAGAACGATTGTACTTCAAAGTTTAAAGCTAAAAAGGAGGTTTAATAGTAAATTTAAAACGGGCTTAAGCCTTCGATTGTTATATTATAATTATATATTATTATATATATTATAAATTATATATTATAATTATATATAGTTTCCCGATTGGTCCATTCAAAAGACTTTCTCTAGACCTCTCTAAAAATTTCAATGATAATATATATTAATATATTGATATTTTCCATTATTAAAAACCAGAATTCACTACAGTTTTTAAAACCCTTAAAAAGTTCCCAATAGTAAGCTACAATTTTACATAGTACAAAAATAAAAGCAAACTTGCAATGAATAAAAATAATACTAAAATACTACCAATTTATTGAATTCTTTTAAGCACCTTTAAGGGGATTTTAAAACCCCTAGTGATTTACTCTATTATTATATTATATTCTATTAAAATGTCAACCGGACATAAAAGTGATTTTAGCTTCTCTCTACAATATTCTACACCTACAAATTTTAAATACATTTGAAAAGAAATGTATTTATAAGTTGAATATTTGTGCTTATTTTGAGTAAAGCCAAATATTTTGTACCTTACTTTTGAAAACTATTCCAGTAACAATAATTAAAATAAAATCTGATCTCTGTGTTGATTTATTTGATCTTTATAATAGCATAACTTTCTCTTGATCAGTGATACTTAGTTTCTATAAATATCTATACCCATAGCTGGAATCACTGTACACTGAGCTTACTTTTGGCTTGACTGGCTTGACTTTTCCGCATGTTTGGCTCACTGCCTGACTTGTCAGTCCGTCCCCAACCCCTCTCCGTCACCTTCCGCCGCCTGACTGGCTTTTGTGTCCATTTGGGTTGCGGCATTTAGTTCGGAGTCTGTCATGCCTCGCTCACGTTCACTATCTCATTGCAGTCGTCGTCGTCGTCGTAGTCGTAGTCGTCGCCGCCACCGTTTTGTCGTCTCACTCTGGCTCCTTTGGAAAATCCCCTGAAAATGCCCACCTTCTCCTCCTCCTGCACCGCCTCACAGCCCCGCGCCAGTCCGTCTGCCTTGTTTGTCAAACAGCAACAGAAAAACAGTTAAATGCCAGTTTACCAGTTAAAATCGGAATCAAAGCGAAAACAATGACACAGTAGCTTTAACAGAGCATTTAGCAGCGCGGGAGGGAGGAGGCCGTAAAAGGAGGGCGATAGCAGACGGCCGGCAGAGAGAAGGAGAAATAGAAAGAGACGGGGCCAGATATGTACTGGCCAGGTCGACGAGCAAAGTGAAGTAAGTAGCAGCGGCAAAGGCACAAAAAAAAAAATCGTCTAGACACAGACTAGACTCCATAAAAATAATTATTATCGGTTGCAATTTCTGCTGCTGCTGCTGCTGCTGCTGCGCTACTCTCCTACTCTCCTCCCCCTTTGGAGTCCGCCCCTCGCATTCCGAAACTCTTTCGACGCCTCCAAAATGTCCATCCATCCCATCCAGTCCAGGCCAGTCCAGTGCCACTGACTGAAATCGTTCGTCTCGTCGCTGTCCGTTTCATCTGCCTCACATTACACACTCAGCTACAGTTTCTCAGTGTTACACAGGAAATAATTTATATTTGGGAATTTTTAATAAATTATAGAAGCTTAATAAGTCAGAAATTTTAACAAAAGATTTAGTTTTAGCTTTAATAAGCGTTTGTTACTGAAAAAAATATACTTATTAGCTTTGAAAAATGTTTTTATAAACAGTTCAATTTTGTGGTCTTTAGAAAAATAATTTTAATTTGTATAAGCAGCAAATTTAAATGCAAATTTTCTTAGTTTATACATATTTTAATTGATTTAAATATCTTTCAAATATTCTTAAATTTTTTATCACTCTTTTACTGGACTCCAAACTCTCTCAGAAGGTTTTAGTATTCTTTAACTTTGTAAAAATCAAATTTCTTTAAGTGCCTGTGCATTTCATCCACTAGTTTTTTTCCTTGTGCACCACCTAAATCTCTTCTTTTTCGTTCAACCATTGAAAAGTTTATTCTTTGTGTTCGTTTCGTTGTTTGTTTGTTAGAGAATGGCCACAGACTCGACCACTTGCCAGTCCTGCATCTCCGCTCCGCCTCAGCCATTCTCCGTTTCTCTAGGGTCTCAGGTCTCCCCAGGCTCTGTAACCAGCATCAGCATCATCATTATCACCATCACCATCGCCATCATCCTCATCATGATGGCATTGCAATGGGAAACGAAATGAAACGAAGACGGAAACGCGATGCAAACGCAGACGTCCGCTGCAGACGGAATTGAATATTTAACACCAAATCCCCAGAATGTGGCAAATTGCCTTTGGTATCCAATTGCACACTGGGAAGGGATTCAGGGAAGCCCATTCCCATACCCGTAGGGATTCAGAGGGTAAATGCAGTGTCGATGTCTGCTAGGACCTTTATTAAGTCACTTTGAATCCATTGAGAAAGCCATAGGCAAGTTGGTTTCAGATAGGTTGGTATATAGATAGAGTTCCTATTTGTTTTTTTGAGTTTGTTATACTTCCTTTATTTTTATTGGCATTTTATAAGAATTTAATGTGAATATATTCATTTTTTATGACTAGATTACTCTTTAATTAATTTCTATATTAAACTTAACAAAGTCGGAAAACCACTTTATTAGTATCCTATCTCAATTATTCCCTTTTCGTTCGTTGTGATGTTTAAAAGAAAACTAATACCGTTTTTTATATTACTGAACTATATATTTATTTCTGATAAAAAACTCTTTTTCTAAATTATTATTTTACATACGAGCTACAAATAATTAACAATGTAATTAATTTCCCATTGATGCCTATTGATTTCAAATCTGATATGTTGTTCGGCTTTATTATTCTTGTTTCCTCCTCCCCAAAAATTAACTTAGCTAGGAAAGTTCTATCCAAATCGCATATTCACACCATTCAGTTACCGAGGCCTCTCACTTTGATAACCAATTTATTTAGCTGATTGCCGGTAAAATCAATGCCCGAAAGCTAAACACAAATTGGAGGTGGTCAAGCCACAAAAGCACCCACCTTCTATTACCTTGTGGGAACCCCCGCTTTTGTTGGCCAACCTTTTTGATGATGTGCCAGACTGCCGAGTGCAGAGAGTGGTGTGCAAGTGCGAGTGCGAGTATTTTTGAACACAATTCGAGACCATAATTACATTTATTGCAATACAAAAGCGCACTCGCCGCCAGGGGAGAGGGGGGTCTTGGCTGACTGGTGGGAAATTGGTGTCCAGGGGAAGTTTGCCCAACGGAACATGCATTGACAGATGGACAAAAGGCTGGAGGGAGTGAGGAGACATGTCGTCACGCTTCGTTGGGCAGACATGCAGTGGACATCGGTCTCTATTCCATGGATATGGGAGTAAGGAAAATGCAAACGCTATAGGCACTGAAAGGAGCCAGTAAATCGAAGCAATTTTAAACAAATTCGTACCAAAGGAAGCTTTACAAATTGTTAAATAACATATGAAAAAGGATAAGGGATATTTTATCATCTTCAACGCAACTACCATCCCTAACTCTAAAATTTGCACTTGAGAATCATAATCCAACTCTAAGAAAACACCCCATTAAAGCCTCTTATATCTTATCAAAAAATTAATACGTTTTAATTGAAATTTAAACCCTATTTTCCCAGTGCACAATTCACAATAATTGCCACAATTTGCTTGTTGCGTGAATGGACAGACGGAAAAGTGCCTGCGATTACACACATAAAAAGGGGAAGGTTTCCCTTCACGGCAAAAAGGGTGCAAAAAGGACAACTTCCGTTGGCTGGACACGGGCACACACATTGCATACATTGCATATATGTATGTAGGGTCTTTTTTGTCTTATGTCCGCCTTGTGTCATATTTGAGGTGAGCATAAAGCCACTCAACGCCGCCATAAATCAACTGCACTCTGATCTAAGGCTGTCAGCGTGGAGGGACACCAGACAGCGCGACTGAGCGACAGATAGCGACCAAGAACAACAAAAGTAACAAAAACATATCAAATTTAAAGAAAACCGAAGCTAGAAATACCTTATAGCTTCACAGAGGATATAGGAAATATATATTAAAGATAGAATATAAATATAAGGCTCTGAACAACCTTTCATTTATCTTTGCTTGTTCAATAAGTAAACTATTTAGCCAAATTGTAAATAGTTTTACTAGCAGCCTAAGTATCATAGGCCTCTTCCCTTAAGCCTCAGTAAATATACCCTAAGGAAGGGCATTTTAGCTACAGCGACAATGACGACAAGTTTAGCCCATAACTTTCCAGACGACAAACAGACAACATCGCCGTTGTCGTCGTTCCCTGATGTTGATGCGAATGTCGATTGCTATGTCTGCTCTGTCGGTCTGGTTCTGGGTCTGAGCTCATACCCATGGATGTGTGGCTTGGCTTTAGCTTTGGCTATATAGTAGCTTCGCCTCTGGTTCTGCAACTCGTTCTGGTTTCTCACACACGCCGCGAAGAAGGCTTTCCAGGTCGCCGATGCCTTTTTGTGGGAATGCACCTGAGCTTTGGGGTTCGCCTGGTTTTTATTTTTTAGTTTTTTTTTTTTTTGTTTTGGTGCTTTGTTGGCAGTCTTCAACCGACTTCGACTTTGACTTGTGTCTAGACTGCAGACTGCAGACGGCAAAAAGGAAACAACAGGAAACGCCAGCAGACAACAGACGGGCAGAGGCAGACCTCTTTGACAGCTCAAACAACTAAAACGAGCCGACGACGCTCGGCAAAGGCAACAAAAGCAAGTTGCAACCTCGATTGCACAACTGCAGCAACAAAACTGCAGCAGAAACGGCAACATCCAAGATATTGGGCAAACATTGCCAAACTGCACGAACAATTCTCAGCTGTCAATAATATCTGTCAACGTTGTCGTTTATATTCTAGCTTCTTTTGTTTCATTTCGGCTGTGCCGCCTTCTTTTGTATTTTGTATCTAAAATATGTCATGTGTCTGAGATGGAGACTATCCTGAAGTTAAATATGTGCTTACCCCATAGGGGTTACAGATGAAACTATATAAGAAATTAACTAGTATTACTTTCTTATTTGACATTGAATAATTAATTGGATATAATCACAGTATTATTACCAATCTCTGACACACATTTCCATATTTTTCCTAACCATTTTTTCGTTTCTCATAAGCCGCATCCCCTACTACTGATTTAGATATACCCTACTTTATGACCAGGCGGCAACTGTAATCCGTTTTAGTGAATTAAACAGCTTAATTAGTTTAACTCGAGTCGGCGAGACTGGAGCGTGGAAATGGAGAGATTCCGGCCAGTGATTTGGCAGTTAGTTCAGGACATTGCATTCCTGTCTGTCTGGGGGCTTTTCCCCCTCATCTATCTGGCTTTTGGGTGTAAGTACGGGTACGGGTACGGGTACGAGTATCTGTCGCTGCTGCTGCTGGCAGGCATTTAGTCCGACTTGATGTCGTTGTCGTCGTTGTGTTTAATTATTCAAAACCATGTCATGTCTCTGTATAATTTTATGCATTGGCCAATCCAAGCGCCACGATGAAAATGATGATGATTACTGATGATGATTACGATGATGATGATGATGACGCCTACACAGAGGCGAAAGAGGTAGACGCCAGACAGCTGACACCGAAACTATAGTTACACTAAGGGAAAAACCTTTAAATAACTGTCATAGAAATATATTTTTTGCATCTCTTTTTAGCTTTTATAAGAAACAATATACCTTGAATAATAAATATGTAATTCAAAATATAAACTAATAAATAAAATAATTAATATTTCACTGAATAGCTTCCATGGTGGAAGCAAAACTGCCTGTAAAGAAACCAGCTGCACTTGTCTTTTGTATCTTTTCTAGCTTTTATAAGAAATCATATATCTTTAATCACTAAATAATAAATATTTTAATTATAATTTATATATTATATAATTTAAAACAGAATAGCTTCCATGGTGGAAGCGAAACAGCCTCTAAAAAAAAACCTGCTGCACTTGTCTTTTGGCAAAAACGCTCAGCAAACAGTTGAGCTTCTCTTTAATTAATATTTTATCATATTATTATTATTTTAATTATACTATAAATTTAAATCCACCAATACTTCATAATTATTGAAATTTATTTGCTGATTAAATTAAAAGAAAACTAGTTATTAGTACATGATTTTTGGAGTGTAGAACTACAACTATCTTTCGACAACGCCACATGTGGCAAAGACAGCCACCACACTGCAGACAGAGACGGGGCAAAGAGTGTGTGAGAGAGAGCGAGAGTAAGACAGAGACAGAGCGAGAGCTGGCTGCACTGGCAAAGTGGCATACCAGACAGTCTGACGCTGTTGGAGCCCACGAATGGCCCCAGTTGCCGCCGCCGCTTCATCCACCTCCCATCCCTCCCTGCTGCTGGTGGCCAGATCTTGCCGTCTGGACGAGCACAGCAACAACAATAATAACAACAACAACAACAATAACATCAGCAACAACCATCGACAACGACCACGACCACTGTCTGTGGCAGACCGAGACTATCGAAAACTCGAAATTTATTCGTTGGAAAAAGTTGATTTCTGTCGCCTCCTTTTTTTTGTGCTTTACTGCACGCTTTTTATTTTTCTTTTTATTTGATATTATTTTCAGGGGTATATGGGGTACAATGTAAAAAGATTCATTGATAATATTCGAAAACAAAATAAAATTGTTAATAGACATTTAGAAAATATATTTCCTTTGCTAATTTGAACTTAATAATATTTAAAACCTTTTGGCATTGTTTCACAATTTATTTTTAAGATCACTTAAAAATTTTCCCATATTTTAGTTTGTTTTCCAAGCTCAGTAATTCTTTATTTTTGATCCTAAGTTATCCCCAAGTTCATCACACTCAACATCTGCATTTTACCTCTCTCTTCACCTCTCTCTTTCTTTCAATATTTTTGTCCCTCTCTCGGTCTTTCTCCTGCCTGTCTGTTGTTTCAACCGTCGTTGTTGGCTTTACTTTTCGTTGAAAAAAAAGAAGAGAAATAAAAATAAAGAGATGCCCACGAAAATTATGTTAACCAGCCAGCTGTGTTAAAAATCCCACATCACATCTATATCCCTCAAGCCCCCTCCTCATTTTTTGTGCTGACATATCGGATACAACATAAAATGGTTCAGATATGATGTCGGCACTGGAACATTGGTCTGCAATTGTCGCTGGGATTTATTTGTTAGGTATTTCTCTGGCTGATTTGCATATGTTGTTAAGAATTGTTACATGCAAATATATTTTCCGAGAATTCAAAGGTTTATGTTAAGGCATATTGATTGGAATATAAATTGGCTTACAATGTTTGCTATTTAAAAAGATTGTTTTTGGTAAACATAAGAAGACTTGACTTTTTTAGAGTCCCCAGTGTAAAAAAAAATAATTTAAAATGTTTTAGTAGGTATAGTATTGCTTGTGGGTTAGAAATTACAATTTAAACTGAACAAACTTATTATTAAGTTGCAAAAATAGTTTATCTCTCTATATACATATGTGTAACTAGAATTTCCAGGAATTGTGATCATTACAAATATTGTTATAAAAATCAGAAAGTAATCATTATTTCACGATAATTTGTTTTTGACCATATGTATATTATGATATTAATATGGAAATCTTATATAGAAATTCCACAAAATAAAATATAATGATGATATTCATAAAAAATAATCCAATTAAAACTTGATCACTTATTCATTGAATATATTTTTAAATGAATTTAAACACAACTATCTTAACCTTACACAATTAAGAAAAATTTCTATTGTTTACGAATTAAATATCTTTGCATTATAATATATAAAATACTATGATACAAAAACCTTCATATTTGATTTAAATAAACCATTTAAATGTAGCTATGAACTTCAATTTGTGGCCACCTTCACCTTATTTCCCAAGTTCATTTAATTATAAGTTATCTCTTTCCCCGTCCCATACCTGCAATTTTTCAATCTAAAGGCTAATGGCTTTAAGGATTTGTTGTATGATTTTTATATATATTACCTACTCACCGTATTTCTGCCAGAAGGTTTCACCGCTGCCCACACTCGACTCGGTTTTCGAATCGTAATGGGAGTGGGGATCGGCGTTGGAGTTGAAGTTTGATTCGGAGTCGGAGTCGCCTGGGGAAACCGAATCCTCTACTTCATAAACTTCCGTGTAAAGTATGAACTCCAGTCGCGATCTTGGCGTGCTTGTTGTTAATGTTGGATGTTGCTGCGGGGTCAAAGGTGATGCAGTGGTCGCTGTTTGGGCTGTATCACGTTTGCGTTTAAAAATACGATGCACATGTGGCAATGTAGTTGATGTTGCTGGTTTTTGTGTTGCTTGTTTTGCTGCTATTGCTGTTGCTGCTGCTGCTGCAGATTGCTGCAACAATGTAGCACGTTGATTAATTTGATATGGCAAATGCATAGACGCGGGCGCTGCGGATGCAGACTGCGACGCGACGCGACAACGACAACGACAACGAAAACAACAACGCGACCAACAACGATGATGACGATGATGATGACAATAATGACGATGACGATATGGACAGGAGGAACGATGCCGATGGCAATGGCGAAGGGATCGCCGGTTTGTATGAATATTTGTCTCGGCACTTGGACTTAAGTGGCAATCCGCACTCGATGCTGGTAATTTATTTTGCAAATTTATGCCAACAGCGAGAGGCGGCCGCTGCGGCTGCTCCCTGCTCGGAATTAAATTTAACTTACGCGTATTATTTGCACTATTTACACTGCACAAAATTACTGCACTACCACTATTTACACTGGCTGCCACACTTGCAACACTGCCCGCTACACTGCTCTCACTTTCGCCGCCTTTTCCAGTTGCATTCGATATTGAATTTATTATCGAAGCGCTTTTCTGGCATTTCACACAATTACCGACGCTGCTGCTACTGTTGGTTATTTTCGTATTTAATTTTTCACTGACCGTCGCCCATAGGTATGCTATATTATCCTGATCCGGTTCTCGCTGCAAAATCCTGGCCGGATGACTCACCGATCTCGGCATTGGCGGCACCGCGAGGGCTGCGGCTGTAACGAAGGCCGGCTGCAGGAAGAAGAGCGTTGTCGTTGGCGGAACAGTGGATATGGGTATGGACACCAGGAGACCGATCACAACCACTGTCCACCACCGCAATGTGCAGCGGGCCCCCGCGGCGCCACTGGCTGCATGCGTGGGGGCCACAGCGTCGTCCGCCGCCGGCGATCGGATTGTTTACGCCGTGCTATCGTCCGCGAATTCACCAATTTGCATGCTCAATTACAGTGTAATAAATACGATTAATATGCGTTTTTAATAACCTGCAAAAAGAGGGAAAAGAAAAGCTTTTAGTTGGGAATTACAATTTATTTATTATTCTTTATATTTGTAATAAATATTTAACATATACAGAGATCAATTCAGAATCAAATTCCTTATCAACGAATACAACATAATTCGTGGTAATAAATACTTTGAATTAAACACCTCAAACATTTAATTGCATACCTTTAGAATCCTATTTAAGTTATATTAAATCTCTATAGGTATGGCTTGTGTATAGATATCTTAATCGTATAATATTAGTATATCCCAGAAGCCAGGGACATGCTTGACCATTTAAACATATTTTTAGGTGTCTCTTAGATCACAAAAATAAGAACCTAATAAATTTAATCCCCACACTTTATCCTCTTAAAGATTATAGTAAATTTAAAGGAAATCTTCTACCTTTTCCCCCAATTATCCATTCAAGAATATACACTGGCTAGATCGTGTTAAAATCAAGGCAAACTTCTAGGTTTTTCTCTCAGTATCTCTATGCTGTGTGGTCGCCCACTTGGCTCTGGTATCTTGTTGCTTTCTTTTCTTTTAATTTCCTTTTTTTGTACTTAGTTGCCGTAGAGCTACATAGCTGCATTTGCTTTTGTTTTGTGCGAGTCCGTCCCCGTGGCAAAAAGTATCCATCCACCGTCGGTCGTCCCACAATGATTCCTCCCGAGAGCCCCCGACAAGAATATATACCATGTGTGACTCATGGGGCAGGAGAGAGAATCGGAGAAAGGGGGAGGACCAGGAGGAGACAGTGTCTGAGCATCGCCCTGTGGGCATAAATAACCCCGAGAGCCGCGGCAAGAACAACAATAATATGCGCTGGGCATTGTTGTTGCTGTTGCACGCTGCGTATGCGTAATATTTTGCTGAAATTTATGTTGCACTTCTTAGCGACTTCGTTTTTATTATCATCATCATCATCATCGTCATCATTATCATCCGGCGACTTCTATATTTAAAGCAGATCAACAGAAACACAAAGAAGGGTGCGAAAAAGACGGCGATGTCTTCGTTATGCACTTTACTTTCCATGCCCTCCGCCATTTTTCCGCATTTTCCGCACAGAAAAAAAGCATAAAAGTCATGAAAAATAAGCGCTTAAATGAAAACAACAGCAACATTAACATGACTAGTTAAGAGAGAGCGAGTGCGAGTGTGACAGGAGGTGAGTGAGCGAAAGAGAAGGAAGTGGGCTATAAAAGGGCAAGGTGGAATGACTTGTTTGTTTTGCATTTTTGGTATACAGTGTATTTCACTAATTATCTGAAATATTGAAAGTTTATGCACTACGGTCAGTACACTTAAGTGGCCCCTTGCGATACCAAGCACGTGCTTGTTAGGGTTAGGTGTTAGTAGGCGCAATAAGAGAAAGTATAAGTAAAGTTTGCGAGAAATTGAACTTAAGATCAAAGTATTTAGCTTAGGAAGGATATCTACGTTTAAGGTTGTAGGGTATATATCGTTATAATTTGCACATAAAAGGAGTTCGTGCATTATATATTAGATCGTAATTAGATTATAGATGAAGGTAATACCTAGCATAAGTCAACGGTTGGCTAAGAAAGGTAAGTTTATTATGAGAAGTCTACTTGTATAGGAGGGTAGTCTTCGGTCTGCATCAGCGTTAAAACCGCGTAGAGCGAAAAGACTGAGACTGAGGTCGCTGTCGAGGGAGTCTGCGGTTGACTTCCGCGGAGCTGTATGGATCCGCCCATCTGAGGTGCGAAAACAACGGTTTTTTTTCGCTTAGGGGACTCAATAGCTTAAGGCTATTAAACTGAGCATCTAGCGCTAAGAGCCCATCGTTCGCTGTATGAAAACTACTAAATAGCTAAATAAATAGCTTTATCAAACCGCGTCCGAGCTATACAACCAATGCGCTTGGCGTGCAAAGCCAACAGCTGATCGTAAGATGACCAATAGCAATTGTCTTTTTGCAAGACTTAATAACGCAGACAGACATTCTTACTTATTATTACTGTACCTTTATTAAGTTAAGAGAGCAAAAGAGCGGCTGCGTGGAGTGAGCGGGAGACCGGGAGAGCGTGGGAGTAGCTAGCTCCTTATCGCGACCACGCAATCGAAGGCTAAGCGAAAGAAGCACAAAAAGAAATGCAAAAAAATGCAAAACAAAACAGAGGCAGCACAACTAAATTGTGAATTTAAATGCAATTAATATATTATAAAACACACACAAAAGCTGCATGCACAGGCGAAGTAAACGCGAACTTAAATAAATTCAAAATATATGATTTCAACAAAACGCCGGCGGTTTAAAAACACAAAACCGAGAGCGAAAAAAACACGACCGTTTACTTAGAAAGAGAATAGACGAATGCGACAATAACAACAGAACACTGAAAGAATTTAAGGAAATGGGATGTAATTTTAGGTTAGGTTTGGTTAGGATGGGTGAGGTAATTAGGTATTTAAAATATAGAATTACAAGTTCGATTTCTTTAATAATTAATATAATATATTTACAAACATATTTTAAAATAGTTATATAAGGCTTTAAAAAAAATCAAAATATTTCCTTTCCCTTTCCCAAAATACTTTGATTAATTTCGTAATGTCATCAGATTAAAGCACCGAGGTCTTATCTTTTTTATTCAGCTTAATGGGCTCTATAGTCTCGGTCCTTTTAAGTTGCCCTCCCCATTTTCGGATATTTATGATAATGCACCAACAATGTTGCACCCCAATGTGTCAGAGACAGATTGATGCCGCAAAACACAACAACGGCATCAAGATGGATTGTGGAGACGAATCATCCTCATCAACATCAACTTCAGCATCAGCATCAGCATCAACAGCATCATCCCGATCCCGATCCCGATCCTCTTCATCTCCGTCTGTTGTCTGATTCTGTTGTTTGTCCGTTGTCTTCTTATTTTTTTTTTTTTTGTTCCCCTTTATTGAAATTCCTTTCAAGTGTCTGAGGCGATCGTCATCATCCTGCTATAGCTTCGCCATGATCGCCATCATAATCATTAACAACCTTTGCTGTTGTGTTTGTGTTTGATCTGCTTTCGTTGCCCAGACAGACAGACAGGCCGAGGAGGAGAAGAAGGGAGGGAGAGACGGCTAAAGAAACACTCCTCGACTGCAGCTACTGTTTCCCCTTTTCGGATTCCTCTTGGGCCGTGGCAATTTATTTGATTGCCTCTTCATTTCCCCCCGCCAGTCCCCAAGTTCGCCATAGTCCGCAGACTTTAAGTCGAAATTTATGTTTGCCATAAAAACACGATCTGCGACTCCAAGTCATAATTAATAAAAAAAAAAAAAGAAAGAAACAACGTAAATCCGAAATGCTAAATGCAAAATGCAAAACAAAAACGAGCCCATAAAGTGCTGACAAGTGTTTTCTGCTGTCCAACAGCAGACCCCAAACAAAAGCCTCGCGTGAGTCAAGATCATTTTGAGACAGAGTTTGTTTAGGCCTCTTTTTTTTTACTGGCACCATCTGGGCCTGGGAATGCCTGGTAAATGAAAGGTACGGGTCCGGGATTGTATAAAGAGAAATTACCATACAAAGTCAATTCGGTCCGAAGGAATGTTGCAAATAAAATAAACTGTCCGTTGCAGCAGAATAAAAATAAAGTTATTTTTATGGACTGCACGCGGCTAACAATATGCATTACAAGGCCTGTTAAACATTCCTAATGTTTTACCTCAGGTGGATAGTATTACTTCTAAATTGCCTTACTAGGGATAGTTAATGAATTTGAAGAATATAATAAAAGGGTCAACATCTAAAACCAAAAGAAAGAAATGAATTTAAAACTTATTTTATAGATTTACATTTAACTTTTAAAGCACTGCTACTATCAAAAGGAAATACTTTTCTCTCAGCTCCTTGTTTTAATAAATTTCAATCGCTTCATTCCGATTTCAAATTCAGTGAATGAATCAATTGAAAATTTGCGAATCACTAATATCAAAAGCCACTCACTCGCTGAAAGTCATAAAATAACACCATTTAGCAATAAAAATAACAATATCAATATGCAACAACAACAAAAACCGGAGGAGAGAGCTCTCAACATAAGCATTTTCATCTAATTCAAACACATTCCAGTTTATTTTTAAACAAAACGCTAAATTCTTGTATTTATTTTCGTGCCGGCCGACAAAAAAGAATCGAAAACATTTATTTTCAATTTCCACACACTTGCTTGAAAGCAAGCAGGGGGCGAGGGGGAAAAGAGGGAAAACCCAGGAATTTGCATGTAATCGACAGCCGGCGCTGTTATCGATAAAAGCACCCAAAAAAAAAGCCGAGCATTGGCATTTGCATTTCCCAGATAAGCGAGCATACAGTGGCAGGGTGTGCGTGTGTGTGATACGAGAACATACCAGAAAGTCGAACGCTCGATTTGACATTGAGCAAATGTAAATTCAAAGAATTCCTCCGGCCCAGGAAAAATGTGTTTTTTTTTCTTCTTAATTTATTTTTGTTGGTTTTCTTGCGCCCAAAAACGAAGAGCCGCAGCGGAGAAGTGTCCTCCGATCGCGTCACAACTCTACGACTTCACGCACGACTCGCGACCGCGTGTCACGTCGAAAATATCGAGCACACTAATCGAGGAATTTCACACATGACAACCAAGTATTTGCACTGCATCTCTCTTCCTCTCTCTCTCCCATTCACTTTCGCATCTTCTGCTTATTTATTATTATTATTATTTTATGTTATTCCTGTATATTATTTGTGGGTTTTTTTCCTTTTCGTACTAGAGAAAAAATGAGAAAAAAATGAGGTAGCACTCCGAAGAGCCGCTAGTTAACTGTTAACTGTTGATTGCACGTTTATGTCGGTAATTCCCGTTACCAATCGGCGTATATATACGCATAGAATATATAGCTATTATAACGATCCGATCTAGCCGCCAACCTGCGCCGCACTGAACTAAATGCGATTTTTTGTCGATATCGCAGCTAACATAAAAACTGCCCGTTTGTCTCCAATATTTCACACATTTCGCACACTCTCAGACTCCGAGGCCCGGCGGCGTCGTCGTCGTCTATATAGACGATATATGTATATCCCTACACTTGTCTGGGATATAGACGGGGGTCTGGCGACAGGCGTGCCTTTTATTTTTACCGCTCACAAGACACACACAAAACATACGCAAAATAAGAAAGAAAAACAAAAACAACAAAATCGAGAAAATAGCAAAATTATTTTTGTACTTAAAAATAAATTGAAAAGCATTTTCTTCATCTGTTTTTGCAACAACGGCCACATGAAAATCAAGCGTGAAAAGTGCCTTCAGTACGCGCGCCTTCGCTTCCCCCGAATGTTCCCGCATTTTCCCTCGCCACTTTCGAGATGTCTCCACTCTCCAAATCTTCAATCTCCGAAGGGCCACCCCGTCGCTCTTCGAGGATCGAGAGCGTGCGTTGTCTCCTCGCCTCTGTCCCCGCCTCCGTCCGTCCGCCTGTCTGGCCCTCTGCTCATTATTTTCTTTTTTTTCGCCAACCTCTTCTTCGGGAGAGGTGCGGCGGCATCGGCAGCGAGTAGAACATAACAAGCGGGTCCAAAAATATAACGCAACAGTGGGGTAGAGCAGGATGAACAACAACAAACAACACAGCGGCCCAAAACACACAGCGGCAGCATAATTTTTATTCAAATAGAGAATAAGAATGTTGCGGAATTGTTGCAGAAATAATGCTGCTGGCAGGGGGGAGGCGAAGGAGTGGAGCGCCAAAAGAGTAAAAACCAAAATAGAGAATAAAGTGTGGGGAGAGTCGAATGGGTGATGCTCTATAACGATTTTAGCTGCGAATTATTTGGTATTTATATATTTTTTGGATATAAAATGAACGCATGCCGATTGAAATGTTTTTTAAAATATTAATTTAAAATATTAATAGTTAGTTAAATATTATATTTAATTATATTATTACTTTACTTTATTATTATATTATTACTTTACTTTTATATATTCTTGATATTGATTGTACTTATGAGATAATAAAATGATAATTAACGACTATGTCGTTCACAAGAAACAATAATATATTAAGACTTGTTCTTAATATTAAAGCCTTACCTTTGGTATAAAAAATCTAACTCGTAAACATGGAAATCTTGTACTCTATTTATATTGCAATGTGCCTTTAAATATATTGCTTGTATTTCCTTATAATTATTTTCATTTAATTTATAATATAAATAACATAACTCTGTAGAAATCTGACATATTTGCGAGACAAACAAGCCTCTGGGAAATACATCAGAAAAGGGGAAAGGAGTGGAGCCAAAAGGAGTGCAAATTAAGGGGCACGCTGCACTCCTCTATGCTCTCGAGGATGGGATCTGTGTGTGGGGATTCTTGGGCTATTTTCAGACCATATCTGAATCACTCGCCCTCAACCTCAGACGATCCTCTCGCTCCCTATCTCTCTCTCTCCCTCTCTGTCTGTCTCCGCGAAAAGAACAATGAGTCGGGCAACCGCTGAAAAATCTTTCACTCTTAGAACCAGAAACCAAAACCACACAAAAGTAACGCCTGGCCCAAAAAAAATATATAAGAAAATTTTGCAATGTGAAAATTGCATGAATTAGAAAACAAACAAAAAATGGAAGGAGGATAGAGGCAGCGGCTGCTCCTCTGCTGCTGCTGTTGATGATGATGATGGAACTGTGGAAGGAGCTGCCAGGCAAAAAATCCACTCAGACGAAAGTCCTTAGACTTTGCATTTCGGCAAATATAATGCACAACGGGCGGTGCAGGCGGTGGACGGGAAGGCGGTGTGGTTGGGAAAATCAGGAAGTTGCCACTGCAAGATGCAGGCGCAGGAAACTGCCAGACGACGACGGCGACGACGACGACAACGTCGACTACGGCGGCGATGGCTGACTAAGAACAATGCCGGGACACAAAAAACAAAATAAACCAGGAGAGAAAACTAAGCAAACTTGGTGATGGCGATGAAAGTACACTGAAAGGTCTTAAGACAAAATTCTGGAAAGAATTTTCGCTGCAGAAAAGATCCAAAAGAAACTTTATTTATTATAATTATAATAAATGTTCATATATAGAATCTGCTAAGGAATAGATAAATAAAGAGTTATCAATCTTTTTATAAGAACTTAAATATTTTAGACTGCTCTTAAGTCTTCATTTATTTAGCCTTTTAAATATTTCCTCGAAAATAAAGAACACTAAACTCTCATATTTTATTTTTGTTATTTAAATTTTTCACAGTGCTTCCGCAGAAGCAGCTACATCCAGCCTCCTAACAACAATAATACATAATTACAATAAAGAGCTGCACTTTATGCGACGCAGCAACTACAACAACATCCCGTCGCTTTCCACATAGACGTGGAAAATGCAATCAGCGAAACTAAAACTAAAGGAGCTGAATGCCTCGACTGCCAAGGATCTCTGGATCACTGCACATTGCCAGTAATTTGATGGTGCTGCTTTATTGTTGAGCCCAGCGATATTATTATGCAGTGCATTTCTGGCAATTATTATTCTTCGATTGTTTTTTGAGGACCGAAAAGGGAGCTATAAATAATTTGTATTGCAAGTATTTCTTCGGTTTGAGCACCGGTGCGTATACGTAATGTAAGTTAAGGGGAATGAATGGAAAATATTACTTGAGTTGCTGGCAATAGCAGCTCCTATTTATGCGTTTTAATGGATTTTTAAGTTATGAGCCGCTTTACTACTAACTCATTAGAGTTGCTATAGAATTCCCCACGTGTTCTTGCGGGGTTAGTGATTACGACACTGACAATGTCATAAACAGCTTTTTATTCCAAATAAACTGCTTTTCTCAAGCAAGATCTTTATGTTTTTTATTTGACAATAAGTCCGCAAGAAGCTTTTACTAGCTACGAACTAATTCTATTATTATTTATTTAATTACAATTATTTATTTAATTACTTGCTTTAAGTATATCCAAACACTGGCAGCCATTTACTCAGCCTTATTTATAATTAAACTTAGTTCTTTTATAAAATTCTATACTCACAATAAGGGAATTCTTAAACGGTTAAACCATTTGAATTATTTACTTTAAGTAGATTCCCACACAAGCAGACTCAGACTCAGACTTAATTATAAAAGATTCACGAATATCGATTTCTTACCAGTTCAAACTTAGTTTTAAAACTGACCCTGACTTTGGCGCCAACTTTTCCAACATTTTGTGTTCAGCCAGAATGGAAAAGCGGGGGCTGGTGAGGAGAGGGAAAATCGCAGAGACGAAGCCCAGTGAGAACCCGTTGACGGTTGTGCATCATTAGAGCGCTATCCTGGCGCCAGTTGACCAGACAGCGACTTCCTCTGTGCTTCTCCCCGAAGCCGCCTCCTAAATATATATGTATATTGCAGTCTCGCCTTGGCAGTTGCATCCTGTCCCGCTGATGCTGGCGCAGCCTCAACTGGCAGTCACGTCATATTGATTGAAATTTAAAATGCAAATCACTTAAAGCGTTCAATTTAATCAAATTATTACAACAACGAGCTGGAAAACCATGGAAAAACTAGAGGAAAAAGGGGGTTGGGGCGGCACAACAAGTGGGCAACCAGAACAGACCACAACAACAACGCTGGGAAAACAGCGACAAGTCATTTTCCACATTTTCCGTTTGCGGTCACTCGAGGAGGCGCCGCCGAGTAGCTTTTCAAACAAACAAAAAAAAAAAAAAAAAGCGAGGTACGTGTCGGAGAAAGGGGTTTCGGGTGGCTTGGAGAGCGGGAAGGAAACGCTGGCCACATGAGAACGTGTCTATTAAAGTGATAGCCCGGCCCGGACATGGTCACTTCTGGACATGACCATACACTGGGGAAAATAAAGCGAAAACTTTGGCTTGGATTTGATATTTAATTTGTTTTTTTTCAATATAAGTTCTAAATTTTGTATTTTTAAATAATTTAACTCAATTAACAGCTCAATTATTCCAAACAAGCTACTTTTCTTAAGCAAGATCTGTATGTTTTATCTTTGTCATTAATTTCGCTATTAATTAATGCTTAGCTATGATTTTAAAAATTGTAATATTCTTTATTTTTGTTATATTATTTATTCCATAGTTTATTTATATAAATATAATTATTATCTTATCTGTACAATAACATTAAGAGTCCTATAAATTTCTCTAAGGGTTGAAGTATCTTTAAAGATAAAACATATTTATAAGGGCTAATTAAATGATATTATTTAAATACTATCTATAAATTAATCACAATATTTTATTTAAAAAAAAAATACCCATTTAGTTACCATTCTCGTGTACATTTTCGCTCAGTGCTTTGTGCTAGAAAGTAAACACATTGCCCTGACATCAACAACAATGTTGCCAATGCTAATGTTGTCCAATCTAGCAAGCCCCTGCCACAGTTCCTGGACACCGCCATTGCCAAGCCCCCTTCTTTCCATTCGAACCCCTGCCCCATCTTTCTGGACGGTTGCTGTTGGCTTAATTAAATTGTGGTTGCAACTTGCGAAGCGAAGCGCGTACACAAAAATCACACACAACAACAACAGGGCCGAGCAGCGAATGAGGTTGCTACTTTATGATGGTTTTTCTAGCTGCGGTTCTGGGCCTGTGGTTCGCTCTTAATATGCCCTTTTTAAGCCCTGGACACCCTATATATTTTGAGGCTTCTGGCAAAACAAGATTTCGAGCTCAGGTGTTTGCTTGTCGTCGTAGGTTATCTCCCATTAACCTTTTTATTTTTGTAGTGAAACGAATTTCGAATTTGATCCTATCTTGGCACACCTGAGATAGTTGGCTTAGTTAGAAATCAGGGATATGCAAGGCCTCGGTGGCGCAGTTGGCAGCGCGTAAGTCTCATAATCTTAAGGTCGTGAGTTCGAGCCTCACCCGGGGCATGTAGATTTTTTTGTTATATTCTTTCCTCTTTTATTTAAGTTTTATTATTATAAAAAACAAGATTAATACTTTAAATATTATTCCAATAAAACTAGGTACGAAATCTGGCTAGTTTTGAGTAGGTTACATTTAATTACTAAGAGAACTCCGTTTGTTCATACTGAAATATTTTCACATAAAATGACTAGTAATTAAATTTTAAAGCTTACATTTTTGAAACACTGTAAATATTTAAATATTTTTTTAGTGTTTTAAGAGCAGCCTAAAGTCGACTAAACTCAACTCCAACATATGTAGTGTGGCTCTCATTATAATCTGTAAACCGCAGAAACCCCACATTAACAACAACAGGAGCAGCAAAAAACTTAATGAGGTTTATGAACATTATGACGCTGGTCACATTATGCATAAATCTACCAACAACAAGAAAGCCGCTAACAGCAATTAAGATAACTAGGCTACAACACGGTTAACCCTCACAGTGTTTTCTTTTCAACTAAAGTGAATAAGGAAAAAGTCTTTTTTGAAGTGAATTTAAAAAAAAAGAATTTAAAAATTGTATAGAAATAATAAAGAAATAATTAAATAATTATAGAAGTTTTAATTTTGTAAGTAGGGTAAGGAATAAGGGAACAATTCAGTTGAGAATGCTAAATATTTCTTTACGAAACTGAACATTTTAAAGTTTAATGTTATTTGCGAAGCATAAGACCATAAGTCTGACAATTTACATTTTTATATTATTAACCTCTTGATTTGCATATATAAACAAAGCGTTTTATTTTTTTATAATACATTATAATTGTATTAAAATTATAATAAAAACTTGAAAACAATGTTAAAAGGTTTTAGACTCCCACAGAGTCATAGATGCAATCTGATATTCATGAGGGAACACTTTAAGTCTTAAGCCAAATCCAGCGGGAAATGAAATGCAATTGCCGAGGACTCTCCAACACCAATAAAAGCGACGAAGGAGGAAAATTCACTGGAGCTCTCTGTCTCTCTCTTTCACTATTCATTTGCCGTCCCAAAAAGCATGCAATGAAAATCGAAGCGCTGCAAAGTAGCTGCTCGCGCTGTGAAAATGCTCGTAAATTGTAGTTGCTGGCTGACAAGTTGACTCCTGGCTGGATTTTCCAAGAAGCAGGGAAAGCGTGGGGTAGGAGCCAGAGGGGATGTGTTGCCAGGATGTGCTGGATGACATTGCACTCGTCGTTGAGGCGAGTCGAGTCGAGTGCAATGAAACTGCAAAACTTCGCTTCGGTCGAGACGAGCCAGGAAGAAGCGTCAAGCATATCAAATTGTTTCTGTTTGTGTGGGCGTCCTATCGCCAGCTGAACTAAGCTCCTCTCACAACTCCTTATTTCCACCTCCTGTTGGTAGTTTCTCCGCCTTCCCCGTTCAATGTATCTTGCTTTATTGTGCATTTGTCCTTTGGCAGCCCAGCGAAGGACAAAATTCAATGAACGTTTTCCTGTCGCCTCTGAAAGCACTAGAAGAAAAGTACTTCCGCCATTTTTTGACAATTATTATTAAATCAAATGATGATTTTCAAAGGATGTAGAAATAGTTTTGTATGAAAATGTATGTTTATATATTTAATAAATTATGAATTATACTCATACTCATTTTTTAAACATATATTTTATGTAGTTTTCTGTAAAACTTCTATTTTGAGATATTAATATTATTATTTTAAGTTACAGATCAAGTCTTTGTGTTTTATGACCTTAAATTACTTTTATTTATGTAAAAAATAAGAAACTATAATTAATTAACTTTTAAAAATTAATACACATATAGAATCTTTAAGAAGAAGAAATTTTACATTTGAAGAATGAAAATGTATTGAAATATTTATTTTAAACAAGATATCTACTGTTCTAAACACTTTCTTAAAATTACATTAAAGAAATCTTTAGACAGTTTAATAAAAAACTTAAAAGGTTCTTTAGCAATTAATAAACCAATACTTTTAATAGATTTCTCCCAGTGTTATTCCGCGTGTAAATGAATGAAAATCACGCGCATAAATAGACAAGAAGAAGTAAAATAAAAAAAAAACATTTGGTCCTCCAAGAGTTACTCATAAAGTGGCTTTTTATGAACCCAAAGCCACTTGAGCTCTCAACTCCCCTCAGCTCCCAGTTGACCTTTCAGCGATGGTCATTACCTGCACAGCTGCAGTTTCATTAATATTGTGTGTTTTTGTTGCGGCTGGCCCGAAAGAGTTTTCCTTCAGACCAATTAAGTGCTGGCTTTCCTCCATTGCTTTCCTTTCATTGTTGTTGGCGGCGAGCATAAAATTCAATCAAGTTTTGTGTTGAGCCAAAAGTTACGATGCCTCAGACAAGGGCGCAGTTACCCCTTGAAAATCCCAGTCCCTGCCGCTCCGCACTTTTGACCCCCGCCATTGTCAGACAGACAGGACACGTTTGTCCTTACATTGTCCTCTGGACTGCCGCCGTCGGTTCAGCTGCTGCCGCTGCTGCTGCTGCTGCTATTGCTGTTGCATCCCATGGATCCCTGTCTAGACTTGAGTTGGTTGTCCTCTCACCACTGCCATGACAACCGCATGCGATTTATGCTGATGCGAGCATTTACCCCCAAAACCCACACGCATCCCTCAATTAGCACCACCAAGCAGTTTGCTCTCCATTCTCCGCAGCCCAAGCGTTAATATTATTAAATGCAAATTAAGCTTTATCCCATTTCATTCATTAGCGGCTGTAATTTAGCCAGCAAGAGTCCTTGTTTATTAGCACCTCGAATCGGTTGAGGTTGCAGCGGAAAAGCAGCAGCACCACTTTGGGGCAATTGGCAGGTATGCAAAATGTTTGAAAAACCACGAAGTGCATTTGCAGAATTCGAGGTTTTATTGTTAATATAATTATACCTAATATATAATTACCTATTTGATTGTAGAAAGGTATTAAATTTCCCTCATTAGCGACTGTAAATTAGAAGGCCTTTTATTGATTTACAAGACAAATTGGTTCGTGTTTCACTCGTGGGGTTTGAGTTAGAGAGGCTTTAACTCGAAACTGTTGGGTAATTAATAAATAAACAAACAAGCGCAGGTTTAGCAGTAGCCTAGGTTGTGAGGGAATTTAAAGTATAATCTAAATTTCTATAAAGAAAAAATCAACAAGCAAACCATTTAAAAGTGCATAATTCATTTTAAAACATTCAAGATAGTTAAACTCCATTCAGATGCTGTCTTCTTAGCCCCGAAAGTTGGTTAATTTGGCTTAAATACAAAGGCGCTTTGCATCCCTGAATGGTAGAGGATGAAAAGAATGCAATTGAGGTGAAAATTCCCATGCGAACATGGGCTTCCGTTCTTTCTTCGTTTCTTGGCTAATTTGCAAACCAATTAAATGTCAATTTGAGGCATTGTTCCTTAACCATTCTCGTTCTCCGCCACACACCTTCCATTGCGGCGCGACTTCCATGTCTTTGCGGAATAAACTTAACTGTTTTTTTTTTTGTTTTTTTTTTTTCTCTCTCGCCACCGCCAAAGTTTCGCCCATTGCCTGTCTAGACTTCTTTGGCAGACTCTCACGACTTCTTCCTTTGACTCGGCTGCAGCCCGACTTTTCTCCGCAGTTTCCATTGCGTAGTTTGCATAACTTTTTCGCCAAACTCCCAACACCCCCACGGCCAACGCCTTTCAACGGCTAAGTGAGTTTTAATGCCGACAAAAGCGCCCAAGGGTGGATCCGGTGGGATCCTTGTGGGTTCGGCTACAAGTGTATTCCAACCAAATTGGCATACGTTGCGTATGCGTTATATGTGCATTTAGAGTTTGTGTACGGTTAGTTTGAATATTTCGCCCCGATTCACTCATTATTCATGTCAGTTCGGCACTTGCCTTGCATTGCGAAAACTGTCACCCCCTCGGAAACTGACATACACGCCCCCGCAACCGCAGGCAGCCAGCCAGTCAGTCAGTCAGTCAGTCGCTCGGTTATGGTCAGGATCGGGAAAAAGTTACGAAATGGATGGGATGGCCAGGCGGTTTTCCTCCTGGCCGAAAAATCTGTGTGCAAATAAAGAAAAAAACAAAAGGTCCCAGAAAAAAATTGCACATTGCACATGACAAGATGAAAAATTGGAATTCTGGCCAAACCGATGTGGGAATGCTTTTATTTTTTTAATAAATTATATAGTAATAGTTATTATTATCAATAAATATTAATACAATATTTTGAGTAAGGCAACATCTTAGTTTAATTTGTATTTTCTTGGCCAAGTAGAAATGGAGGAGATAATAGCGAAGTTTTTGATATTTTTATATTGATAAATCGATTAAAAATCGATAAATTACGATGTTTTTCAGCTCTACTCAGAAAATACATTGTTGACTAAACGATAATGACACTAATTTCTTGTTTCTTCATTTACATTTAATAAGTGTGATTATGAAGTATTTTTGTACATAAAGATTCGTTTTTTAAATAAATTCGCCCTTAATAGTAGAATTAAAATATACTTTCAATCTTTCTTTCTATAAAATGAAGAAAATATCATAGGGTACAGCCTAGTTAACGATTTAAATCCGAAACATTTTACTTTATAATTCCAAAAAAGAAGATTATGATAACTAAAAAAATCATATATATTCATTGGACCCTGTTTAATCCCTCCAAAATATTCCTAAGCGTTGAACAATCGCCAAATGACTTTTGTTTTTAATACTATAAATCTATTATAATTCCAGCGATGCGGCGACAATCCATCACAGGCGAAACTTACTCTCGGGCGAATGCAAAGTTTTAATCACCTTTCTGATCCGAGAGTGGTCATGACCCAGCCCCAAGTAAAAGCCTTGGCTGGCATTCGAATATGGCTGCAGGATACTTTTTTGTCCGCCCACCGCCTGCCGTCCGCCGCCCACGTGTGCCCACAATTGGAGTGGAGCAGCAGCAGCAACAGCAGCAGCAGCGGCAGACCCAGCCGGGCAATGAGTTTTTGAGCTAAAAGTTGAATTGTGCATCGACGTCACCCCCAGGGGCCACTCCCCCCCCTTGAAAGCCGCCTTCTCGCCGCGTGTGTGCGTGTGTTTTCGACTGTCTGTGTGGTATGCACTTGTCTAGACATTGGCTAGACAGTGTAAAACCAAAAAATAACAGCAACAACAATTACAGTAAATGCCGGCGACACAAAACGAAACGAAACGAAATGTTGCACAATCCACGTAGACCCCTTGGAAAAAATTTCGGTGGTATGGGGGCTAGGGAAAGGAGAAAGCAGGAGGCATTGTCGTCGTCGTCGTCGTCGACGTTGGCGGAGACAAATTTTTGGCAATACATTTGACAAATTTCCCTGCGAATGCTGCCGAGTGCGAGCCGCGGGCCTTGCAACAATCCATCCATCGTTCCACCCATCTACGCCACTCCACCATTGTTTTCTACTTTTGATTTTATTTGGTAACTAAGTGGAAACTACTGGGTGCACCTAAGTGAAGGCCCACCATTCATCCATCCTCCAAGAAATGCCATTCTCATCCTGTTTACGAGGCACCGAACTTCTTCCGTTGGAACGGCGGCGGCAACGGAGCCAACAGATTGTTTGTCGAAATGCTGACGTTGACAAGTTCGTTAGAGCTCAGCCGGGACACGTGCACCAGGTGCTGCAAGCAACAACAAAAAAAGGGGGATAAATAGAGATGAGAAATCCGTTGCAAGTAATGGATTTAAGACAAGAACGAATGGCAATACTTAGGCAACATTTTCCTGATCTTACCTGCCGTTCCAGCTCCGTCTTTACAATCAAACCCTTCGAACTCGCAGCAACTGATGATTTCTTATCCTTCGATAACCTCTTGGTCTTGCTGTTGACCACATAGTCCTCTTGCTCCGCCTGCTGACTCCTCTCCAGGACATACAAATTGTTTTCGGTGTGCGCAAGGAAGATATTGTGATTCCTCGGATCCAAACTGATCCCAGTTATGCAGTGGTGTTTGGTATCCGGTATCAGGTACTCATCGGTTTCGCAGGTAAAGCCCCGCTTGACCAGATCGTATTCCACCAGCCGACCATTGGCATAGGCCACCACAACCAGCGGATGATCCTCGTGCATTGCCAGAGCAGTGGTTGCGGCCCGATGTCGTGGCAAGTTCAGTAGGTGCTTGTACTGATTTCCATGAAGTTTCCAAACGGCAACCGTGTGATCTGAGCTTCCAGCCACCAGATACTCTTCCTGTGAGGAAACCACCAGATGGCTGATGGTGCGCTTGCAATGACCACTCAAATCTATGCTGTTGTGGAAGATGACGCGATCCTCCTTCAGGGTGAACCAACTCAGATGGTTGTTATGGGGATGGAGCAGGGCCAATTTGCCCTGCTTGGTAAAGACTATATGGCTGGCTGGCTGGAGTTCCGCGGGAATATTGTCCACCAGACGCTTCACCGACAGGGGTTCACTAGTGAAACGATTTAGCCGGACTTCCTTTAGGGTGGAGTAACAAATCCAGTGAGCATCTGGTGAAATAGCACTGGCCTGGATGAAGTTCTTCGCCTTGACATTCAGCTCAAGAAGTTTCTGTGGAGGTTTTTCCAGTAGCAGCTCCTCTGCATAACCCACAGGCTGCTTCCATTCCTTGTCCTTCTTCTCCTCGTCAACGGGAGCCACGGAACCCAAGCGCCACAGGTTCAGGCTGTTGGGATATCGCAAGAGCAATAGCTTTTCACTGACCGCCAGCGATGCCACCGATCCCTTAAGGAAGGGAGCATGCTGCGATAGATGCGCCTGCATTCGTTCGCTGGAGGAAATCGTCAATATACCATCCTGTCCACCGGAAACAATGCGGCCATTAATGACCACCAGGGACTTTACATAGTGTTTGTGTGCGTCACGCTGCAGAAACTTCACCCAACGTTCACTGGTGGATTCCTCTCGCTTAATCTGGGTTTTGCTGAAAATCCGGATCAGAGGCGGCTGCATTCCGCTGCAAACCAAGCGATCCTCCTTTTCGTTTACGGCCAAGGCACAAACGTTTTTGTCCAGAACTCGACTGCAATGGATCTGTGTGGCATTTTCCGCATTCCAAACGGTCACAAGTCCCGCCGAATCTCCAGCCACGATCGTGTTGTCCGATAGGAAGAGCAGGGACCAAACTGTCACATTTTTGGCGGACAGTGTCATTGTGTGCAGAATGGTTCCCTTGAGGACGTTCCAAATGCGAACGCATCCCTCGGTGCCGGTTACCATTTTTTTTCCCGATTTATCATACTTCAGGCAGATGACGCGACCATTCTGCTTGCTGAACAGCGACTTGTAGGTGAGTTCGTCGTTCTCGAGGCTCAGTATGTTGATGTGACCCTCCTCGGAGCCCACAGCCAGTTCCGTTTCCGAGGCATTTATGTCGAGACACCACAGTGAGTTGCCCGTGGGCGAGTGCTCAAATCGTGGCTTAAGGTTTACCAAGTCCCATTCAATCAGTTGGCCCGCAAGATCCACGGAAAAGAGGCGATTTCCCGCCCAGGCTAAGGCTTCCACTGAGACATCGGACGGCAGGTGAATGATGCGATCCAGATATGGAGTGTACTCCATATTCCATAGCTCTATAGTGGGTGTTTCCCTGGAAGGTGCAGGCTCATATTAATATCTTGTACTTTTTTATATTCTCTTAGATTTCTTGATACTTTACCGACTCAACGCAAGGCACTTGCCCAACTTGCTGTATGCCAAGCTGGTGATTCCACGCGGTTTTATTGTGTAGAAGCGCACATTATGCACTTGATGCTTGCCCCCTCCCTGGGGTTCCGTCTTCACCAAATTAGTCATTGTATTTAATTATAACAATTATTTAAGATGGTAAAAACAACTGAAACAGAATTCCTTTGGTACTGCACGTGTGTGCTGAGGAGTTGCCAGACTGTTCAATTCGTGAGGTAAACAAACAGTCAGGGCTGCCATTTAGCCGAAAATATACCAGACTTAACCCTTGTGTGGATTCTAGAGAACATCAACAACAACAAATGTTAACATCTGTTCTGGGGTGTTCCTTATACGATTAAATGACTAAAAATATCGGCATGTGGAAACAACTGTTTCTTACAAGCTGCGCTTTTCATATATTTAGTAATATAGCAACTAGAAGGTCGCTGATAATATATCGTCCAAATGACTGAGTTTGGACGACCACCCTTTTTCAGAGAAAAGTTAATATGGAGGAGATATAGGTGCATATATTTATATATATATTTAGAAACAATTTCACCCGAACTCAAGTCTTACAAGTTTAGTTTAAGCAGTTAGTATTTGCCATTAAAAACTCTAGTAACTTTTTATCTTAAAAATGACATTTTAATACCGCAAGTCTTTCCAAGAAGACATTATTTCAATTTATTTAAATTTAAATTTTATTTGCTCTTAATCTTTGCAGATTAAATTAAAGCCAAGCGCCGTACGAAGAGGACTAGAGGCTCTTATCTACAGCGTTTTTGAACCAGCCCCATCTGGTCACTCTACATCAGCAGGGGTGGTTTTCGCAAATGTTTTCTTTTGTTGTTGCTGCGGCCCAAAAGAAAATAATTTCAGGCTGAAAATTAAACCAATCAGCTAATTAAATTACCTGAAAATCAAGAAGCAAACATTAAGCATGATATAGCAAAAGTAGGAGCAAGAATCTGAACACTTGGAAGTACAAAGAAAAGCAGCAGCTGCAAAAATGTCGCCAAACCGCCTGTGGACTTGGGGCCTCCTGAGTGGTAAATAAATTAGTAGTTAACATCGAATTAAATATTAAATTGCACTCGATCGATAGCTCTCCTTGTGACCTTGGGCTCGGCGGCCATTTCGTCGAGGGTTCTGGAGCTGAGCGACCGGTTCATTGATGTGCGGCACGAGGGTCAATGGCTGGTGATGTTCTATGCACCGTGGTGTGGATACTGCAAGAAAACGGAGCCCATTTTCGCCCTAGTGGCCCAGGCTCTCCATGCCACCAATGTGCGTGTGGGTCGTCTGGACTGCACCAAGTATCCGGCGGCTGCCAAGGAGTTTAAGGTTTGATTTAGGAAAAGCCTGCATCTAGATATAAAAACTAATTAAGAAATATTACAGGTCCGTGGCTATCCCACCATTATGTTCATCAAGGGCAACATGGAATTCACGTACAATGGAGATCGCGGTCGCGATGAACTGGTGGACTACGCTCTTAGGATGTCTGGTCCTCCGGTTCAGTTGGTAACACGAACGGAGAGCGTGGATATGCTGAAGGGATCGCATACGATTTTCTTCATCTTTGTGGGCCAGCAGGAGGGTGTGGTGTGGGACACGTACTATGCAGCAGCAGAAGGCTATCAGGAGCACGGATTCTTCTATGCCACAAGCGAGGATATCGCTGCCCAGCACTTTGACTTTGAGAAACTGCCAGCGGTTATAGTTTACAAAGAAGAGCAACACCACTTCTATCCCCATGGGCACTTGGCGCACGAAATGGATCCCAATGATGTGAACGAGACCATTTTCCAGTGGGTGAATGTGGAGCGGTTCACCCTGTTCCCGAAGGTCACGCGTTTTAACATCCATCAGCTGCTGAAGACAAACAAGTATCTGGTTCTGGCTGTAGTTTCGGAGGACAAACTCAACCAGATAGCCACCCATGAGCTGGAGTTCCGGGACATGGTTGAGGGTGTGATTAGGAAGCATCGACCGCGTTATCACGAAAAGTTCCAATTCGGATGGGTAAGAGGAGAAATCAGTATCAAAAGAGGGATGATTAAATGTAAGGTTCCTTTTCCCTTATCCCTTTCAGATCGGCGAACCATCTATAGCTCATTCTATCATTCTGGACCAACTGCCCACGCCGCATCTGATAGCAATCAACTCGAGCACCCAGCATCACTTTATACCGGACGATGATCCCATGCAGATGACCCCGCAGGCATTACATCTTTTCCTCGAGTCCATTAGCAATGAGAGTGCGGTTGCCTACGGCGGAGATACCTACTTTGTACGCCTGAATCGGGCACTATTCGAGGTTCGAAGATCTCTAAAGGACATGTGGCAGGGCAATCCGGTGCTGACCACTGTTATCTTTGGCCTACCCCTGGGCTTCCTCTCGCTAATTATGTACTCCATATTCTGTGGCGATTGTCTGGTCACCGATGAAGATCAAGATGAGGACCACGAAAAGAAGGAGTAAGAGCAGAATCAAGTGAAAGATCAGCAATAAGGCAAAGAATTCCGAATTGAGCAATGTCAAAGCGACCTACAAATGCATTTCTGGAGATCGCCAGAATTTTAAAGAATTGACAACAATAAGTTCTGAATTTTCAGCAAGAGAGCATTTAAGATTAGGAAAAAAAATAACAAAAAAAAGCTCACGAACAAAGATTAAGAAACCAAAATGAGTAGAAAAACGAAAGAAGGAAACGAGGAGCATTAGCTGACCCCATTTTGAGCCCCTAGAGCAACTTTTCTACCGCATATATAGTGCATTTAAGCCAAATCTAGTCCTATGTCATCTCATCTCATCTACGCTGGGCGAAAACTTCCAAATCCGCTTTAATATCCGGCATTAGACACAAAGAAATCAAATCGCATGCTTGCATGTCGTGTTTTCTTTTTCTCGTTTTTAAGTTAGTGAAATTAATAAAAATAATGATTTAGCGGATATGAAGAAAAGAACTTAAAGAACTTAAATTAGAGATGGCCGGGATGGGGATCTGATCAGCAGCCGTAGTCGTCGTCGTCGTCGCTATCGATGGCAGCCCGTCGGCGATCGTACTTCACGGTGGACTTGCTCTGCGGCAACTGGGCATTGACGCTCTCGAGGATGCTCACGAACTGGGCGTCGTCGAGTTTTCCACGCACCTGACCCATCTGAGCCATGCGGATGACCATGTTCTCGAACATCTGCGCCTTCTCCGGCTTGCTCACTTTCAGTGTGTTTACTGGGTGGTTAAAATATGACTTGAGATCTATGGAATGCTATTTAGTTTGCTCAAAGCACTTACGGCGTGCCCTGGCCTGCTGATCCAGAACTTGAGACAGTATCGAATGCTTCATCTCCTCCTGGGCGCGCATCTGTTCCTGCTGTGCTTGCTGCTTTTCAGCATCATTTCCGCCGCCGCCCTAAAATAAACAGCGAAGTATTAAAGGTCACTAAAGGATACGGACTAAAAGGAACAGGTGTCTCAGACAAGACGAGATGACTCATAAGGCTTTTAAGATGAAATCTAGAAACATTTCTTAAATTATCGAGGAATACTAGTCTCCGTTACATATATACATATGTATTTATTGTTACTTTTCCTTACTTTTCTTTTTGTACAAACTTATTTTTCACATCTTATGGTTATTTTTGGAATTCTCTAGAGAAATCTTAGCCGGTTTCTGGAGTCCTTTGATTTGCTTTACTTACAAACTGCGACTGCATTTGAGACATGCGCTGAGCGCGTAAGGCATCCAAATCACCATCCGACATTCTGAACTTTTTACTTTAGCAATTTAATGGCAGTTATTTCAGCAATTGTTAAGTTTAATGTGATTACAAAAATAAAATCACGCAGTTTTGGGTAGAGGTTAGAGGTGGAAAAAGGTCGATGACAACATTAATGTCATCGATGATTTCGAAATATCGTTAACATTGAAGTTTGACCCATTGTGTATTGTGGGGTACGAAATTAAATATATTTGTTTTTCGAAATTATGTCTTTTAGGGGACTACTAATGAGAGCGCATTTAAAGCATTGTTCTTGTATTTCGAATCTTTGTGCGAATCTGGAAGAATGTTTAATAAAGCCAACTAATAAGTAATCGTCGCACAGGGCTTCTCATAAGCAATGTTGACCAGCGTCTTTGTTTTATTATTTGAAATATTTCTACTTAATAATATTTAATTTTTATTTTTTACATTTTTTTATTGTTTACATTTTATTTTCAGTGAAATTATATCCGCTTTTTTCTTGTCAGATTTGGCTTTTTTTCAAGTGTGATTGCTTGTAAAATTTGAAAACAGCGGGTAACGGGGATTCTAGATTTTTTAGATAATTGAAAAAGTTTTTTTTTGCCTGTCGATCAATACAGTGGTATTCAAGCAACCTTCCTTGAGATGCGCCTATGCGTCTGACCTGAATTCAACATTCGAGCGCTATAATCAGTGTTGTCCTTTTTTTTTCAAAGTAAAAAAAGCTGGAACCACCTAAACAAAGTTAGAAAAAAGTTAGGAAAAGACTGATTTTTATAAAATAATGTGTTGTTTGTTGTTTTATCAATAAATTTTTTTAAGGTAACAGATATTAACCAAAAAGTTGTTAAGGCAAAACAGAATTCCTTGCAGTTCGGAGTTAGTCCGCTACGCGCATATAGATTTGGTTGCTGGAGCATATCATACCGAGATGGTCTTTAGAAATGACAATTAAATAATGATTCTGACAAGAACGCAATGCTCTTGCCAAAAAAATAAATAGATGGGTTATCATGCTAAATATGCTAAAAAAGATTGAATTTTCTGTTTTCAAAATATATAGGCACTCTTAAAAATATAACACTTGAAAAAAGCCAAATTTGACGGGAATAAACCACGCTACTAATCATTAACAGAAGCTGCGGGGCCTGTCGCTAAAAAAGTTGGGTATCCATTGTGATAATAGTCAATTGCGTAATATTAGGCTAAGATACATCATATAATCATACCATTCCAAAATAATTGCCAACCTACATAACTGAAGAACCTGCGGCCAGTGCTATATCATATAGTCCAGTTTCGTAAACATCTCTATCTTTCATAATTTACAATGTTTAATTATTATTATTGTTTTATTTACTTAGATATTTTTTATATACGATGAATTTTTAATTAGAGAACTGGTCACATATGTATGTATATATATTGGTTTTCTTAATCAATTTTATGTATAGCATCATGAACAATGGAGATATGTAATATCTGCTTTTCTTAAGCATTTTCTTTATTTTTACCATCATCAAAAGTTAATGTAAAGGTTAAATAAAATAATAAACCAAAAATATCGAATAGAATATAATTTTTTCACCACCTTTATTGGTAAGCTGTTTGAGTGTGGCCAGCTCCGGCGTAGGGGGAAATCCGCTCCTCATTCTGGAGATTTCTGGGCTTATGGACAGAAAATTTAGTGGGCACACTACCATCTTATTGCTGTCTGATATTTATTTACAGTTTTTAATTCGCAATCAGAGTATACAGAAATCATACCTGCTTTGTCTGGACCCATTCAACAGCAGCTAAAAATGTCTGCTCCACTGGAAAACCTGGAAACGCAGCTGGAGATGTTCATCGAGAACGTACGCCAGATTCGCATCATAGTCAGCGACTTTCAGCCCCAGGGACAGAACGTTCTCAACCAAAAGATGTAAAAAACTAGATACAATTATAGATTGCTTTATTTATATTAATATATAACTCCTATACGCTGCAGAAATAGCTTGGTAACCGGCCTCCAGGAGATCGACAAGCTCCGTTCACAGGTGCAAGACGTTTATGTGCCCTTTGAGGTGTTCTTCGACTACATTGACCAGGACAAGAATCCCCAGCTGTACACCAAGGACTGTGTGGAGAAGGCACTGGCCAAGAATGAAGAGGTTAAGGGCAAGATCGAGAGTCTCAAGAAGTTCAAGTCAAATCTGCTAATCGAACTCTACAAGACCTTTCCCAACGAGATGAACAGCTATCGCGCCTACAGGAAGGATTCGATGTGAAGCTAGTTTTTAAATCAAAACTTGGAATAAACTTTATACTTATGTAAATAAAAGTGGGTGTTTTAATAATTGCATTTAGTAAAATCCATTATTCCATTAAAATTATTGCAATTGGGAAATGATTTGATTTAAAGTTTAAAATTTATTTATAAATGCAGAGGCCAGCCGGCAGGATGGTTTTATCATCACGCCTCCTGCTCATAGCCCTCCGTCTTCATGTCGTTGAGACCAAGCTCTTCGTTGTCCTCGAAGGAGCGATCATAGCGCTCCATGGTTAGCTTGGCATCCGGCTCAGAGTCGTCGTCGCTGAGGGACTGTACGTAGGTGTTGCCGGCCGGATCCTCTAGCACCAGCGTTATAACGCGCTCCAGCTTCATGATGTCGTCGAAGGTGTTAAGGAATAGCTGCATCTTTTGCTTGGTGGCCTCGTCCGCAGAGTCGTGGAAGAAGGTGCCATCCAACTGATCCCTCATGGCCACCAGGAGGCCCTCCACGGTGGTAAAGCGTCCGCATAACGCATGCGGTCCCACTTCCAGGTCCAGTTCCGGAATGGATAAGCTGCACGTCTCGGACTTGAGCACATCTCTGGTCAGATCCTCCTTGGAGGTAATCTGCACCTTGAAGCGTACACCCTGCGGCTCGACGCCGCCGCCAGACTTCACCTCGTTGGTCTTGTGGCCGCAAGAGCTGCACACGGTGGCCATGATTACCACCTCCTTGAAGTGCGGGATGTTCGTTAGCTTCATGTTTGTCTCGCAGGGCGCCTGGCAGCTGGGACAATTGGTGGCGAACTGCAGCACCTCGCCGTGCAGGTTCTCGAGGGGCCACTCGTCCTCAGCGATCGGTTTCAACAAATGCTGCTCATCGTGGTTCTGCTCGTAAAGACCTAGTTGTTCATTCTGCTGCTGGGAGCGGGTAAAGTGCGTTGTTTTTAGCTGGGGATCGGTGGCGGGCGCCAATGGATTCTCGATGAAACTATTTCCCGAGATATCCTCCAACAGCAGGCGAAAAGGCGTGGCCACCTCCTTCAGTTTTTGCAGTCGTTCGACGTAAGCGTCGATGGAGGCCGCCGCTTCCGGGTGATCAATGCGCCTCTTGTCCTGATCCTGCGTAAGACCTGCTATAGTCCGCTCGATGATCCCCTCCACGGTGGTCACCTCGCCCTTCTGTGACTGGACCGGAATTTCCAGCTCCACCTCGGGTATGTTAACGCTCGAGTTATCTGACCGCACCACCCGGCGGTTGAGATCCGCCACGGACTTCACCTGCAGCTCTATGTTAATGCCGGACTTCTGTATCTCGGAGGCGGACTGCATCTCGTTGTTGGAGTGGCCACAGTGCTCGCATCGGAACGACATCAGCACCACCTCCCGGAAGAAGGGTATCTTTGTGGGCAGCAGCCGGGTGATGCCCGTCTCAAAGCAAGACATGCAGGCGGACTCAATCTCCACCACCTCATCGGTCTGTTGGGCGTTGATTTCCTGGAAGATGGGCTCCGGTCGCACCGTCTCGCCCCCCTCCGGTATGCTGGCGGCCGCGCTGGACATTGTTTGTCAGTTCCACACCAGATAAAAAAAATAAAATATGTTAACTACGCGCAACGTGCAGCCAGTAGTGTTGCAAAACGATCCTTGACTGGTAGGTTGGCTTATTTTTGAAAAAAAAAGTTACTTATAATTGTCTACTAACTATAAAATAATATTTTTATTTCATTTAATGTTAATTACAGAAACTCATATTTTATTTGAAATGATTATTATTTATTATTTTTGATTTATTTTGCTTTATTTTAGTAATTTACAACACTACCGAAAGGCTCTGCCATATCAAATGGCAACAGCTGTTTTTTGTTATTGTCAAGCTTGTGTAATTTTTAAACTCTTCGACTTGTGGATGCAAATTTAAAATTAATTCAGTATAAAATATGCGGAGCGTAATCCATTGTTTAAGAAGTGCTGTGAAGACAACAAATTACACACCAATTGGCAGAAATGTTATGGCACAGAATGAACACATTCTGCGGCAGGCAGTGCGCCTATTTGCGGCGAAATCCTCGCCGGCTTGTTGGAATTGCCAAAATAAGTCCGAACTCAGGCAGAATATGATCTGTTCGGATTGTGGACACCTGCAGGATGTGGACTTGGAGATTGTGAGTATTTATCCTATATTCATTGGCATCATTTAATCTCTAATTATTGTAGAATTACTTCGAGTTGCTAAGCTTTCCCACCAAGTTTTCGCTGGAGCCCCAGAAGTTGACCCAAAGTTTCCGCCAACTGCAGACAATTGTACATCCCGATAAATATAGCAATAAGTGTGTATACTCATATGAAATAAATTACTTAAATAGTTATTATTAATATCATGTTATTTGCAGAACTTCCCGAGAGCAAAACAACTCCGCTGACTGGAGTTCCTTGATAAACAAGGCCTACAAGACCCTCGCCACGCCAATCGAACGTGGCCAATACCTGCTGCAGTTGGAGGGAGAACAAATGCCACAGGATAATAGTGCCTTAAATAAGGAATTCCTCATGGACATGATGGAGCGCAACGAGGAAGTGGAGGAGGCAGAAGACTCTAAGGCCATGGAGGCTCTAAATGCCCAGCTTGTCAAGGAACTGGAGGCAATGGCCCAACGATTGAGCTCACTGTTCGAAACGAAAGATCTTCAGGGAGTCAAAGGAACTCTGGTGGAGATGAAGTATCTGCTGAGCATTCAGAGCAGTATTAAGCAGAAGCAGCAAAGTTTGCTCGGCAGCTGATTGCAGTTGGTAATCGATTTGGCTTAAACAGTCACACAAGTTAACTGGTTTCTGTCAGCTGTTGAGTCTAGGCATGGCTTTTCTATTATGTGATTAAACTACGACAGTAAAAGTCAGTGCAATTGCTAATCATAACCAAAACTTTTTTAATCTAGGCTTCAATGGAAGTGCAGAGTAGTTCCCCTTTTCTTCGAGTGGGGGAAGTAATAAAACAACATTAAAATTGGTACAATCCGTTGGACTAAAGGTGTCGAGGGGGGAACCCATTGAATAACCACCTACCTGTAACCAATGCATCGTCAAACCTGTTCGTATAAAGCTGAACTGCTTGCCGCTCTAGCGAACAGTTTTTGTTTGCAGTTGACTGAGGTTGGATTTAGCTGTTGGATTAGCCCCGATCTGTGGCTGAAAGGTTCTATTTGAGGCGAAAATGCTATTGGAACTTGCACAAAATAGTAAGAAAATAATTGCCGAGCAATCGAATCCCCAAATAAGCGTAAAACAGGAATATCTTTGAAGTAATCAACACGTCGAGAGTGCAAATGTTCTACGGAAGTAAATCCCCTAAAAAAATTCTGCTAAAAATTTAAGAGAGAATAAGTTTAGAGTCAGAAATTGTTCTAAAATATTTCCTTAATATATGTACGTTACAAAGATGTGCCCAAAATTATAATACCCAGCAAAGGTAAATACTTAAGAAACAGCTTTTGTTTACGAGTAACCCTAAATAATGGAAATCGAAGTCCGATCTTGATAAGAACATTCCTGTAGACAAGAAGAAGCCATTTATGTAAGAATTAAATCAATTTGTTTAATCATAAAGTAGAAAGAAGCCTTACTGTCTGATAATATATATTATGCTGGAATAATTTACTATCTTTGATTAGGGAAGATGAGTCACTTAATGTGTAATTTATAGTAAACATCAAACAATAAACAAACCTGAAGGATTACAAATAAGATGCGGTCTTAGTAATAGTAAATCTCTGTGAAAAAGAACCTATAGAAATGGGGAAGAACTCGATCCGCCTGCTGATTATCATCGCGTCTCTTCTGAGGGCCTTGGCAGCCATCTCATCGCCGATAATCGGAGTTCTCACTGAGGAAGTCCACCCCAATGGATTGATCTCTAGGAACTTCCCCAATAAGACCAGCTACATAGCCGCCTCGTATGTGAAGTATCTGGAAGGAGCTGGAGCCAGAGTCTTACCCATTTGGTGAGTAGGCAGATAAATTTGATCTCGATAAGGTTTTCACATAAACTCTCGATAGGATTGGACGCAGTCGCAGCTACTATGAAGATCTAATGCACAAGGTAAATGGGTAAGTGCACAAATCAGTGTGAAATAGACAGTCCTTAGATTTATTAAAACATTGACAGTGTTTTGCTGCCCGGTGGCTTGGAAAGGTTCAATCAGAGCAACGGGTTTGCCGAGGCAGGTGCACATCTCATCCAGTTGGCAGTGGAACTGAACGATCAGGAATCCTACATGCCAGTTTGGGTCACTTGTCTGGGTATGGAGCTCTTAGTTTACAAGTTGGCGAAAGGCAAGGAACATCGGATCGATTGCGATGGAAAGGGCATTGCCCTGCCAGTGCAGTTTAAAGAAGGTATACAGACTTGTAAACAAATGGATCTTTTGTTTTAATAATGGTTTTATATTTATCCATGCAGATTACAAAAAGAGTCGCCTCTTTGCCGCCATCAGTGATGATGTAGCTAATGCTATGGCCACGGAAAATGTGACTTTTCACTCGCATCGCTTTTGCTATACGGAAAAGGACTTCGAGGCGGATCCCTTAACTCAGATATGGCGTGTTATATCCTTGAATCATGACCGGAATGGTATCGAGTTTATTTCTACCATCGAGCACATCAAGTACCCCTTCTATGGCGTACAATTTCATCCGGAGAAGCCGCTCTATGAGTTCACCAGAGCGCGCATTCCCCACAGCGCTGCTTCAATTATAACTAGCCAATTCTTTGCTGATTTCTTCGTAAGTGAGGCGAGAAAAAGTAATCAGAACTTCGTGAATGCCACCGAGCAGTCCAGAAGGTTAATCTACAACTATAAGCCGGAGTATACTTCGATCCTGGGATCCTTGTACACTCAGCAATATTTGTTCAGCAATGAGGAAATGGGTCGTTCAGAACCCACTGGGAATACCGAAACTAATTAAGAAAGCACAACATTTAAATATTCAAATTGAGTAAAATGGATATATTTGTAGCCTAAAAGAATAGGTAATAGTTTGCAATAAAATGCAATACAAAATTGGCGCCAACTCCAGTGGACATCGATTATCTCCTAAGCCTCACAGAAGCAGCAAAGTTAGCTGGCAGCTGATAATTATTAATAATCGATATGGCAATCGCTTTCAATCACTCACACCAGTTAAGCCGGTGCTATCAGCTGTTAGGTCAACGACAACAAAATCAACCTAAAACCATAATATTCGGTGCAATTAGAAACTGATTAATTAGTAACATGACAAAAACTAATCTTTATCCAGACTTAATTGACTAAAATTGGTCATTGGCCCAGGTCTAAATTGATGTAAAGATAGTTTTTCCCCTTTTCTTCGCACATACCGGTGCGACGGTCAACACTTCGAATTTAATATAATCATTTAATCGCGGTACTATCTATTGGGGGGAGACCCATTGAAGAGCCCATAACCCATACATCGTCATACCGCTAACTCATGCCCACAAATACGCAAACAACACATTCTATATGGCATTTGGTATAAAATGGAACTGCTCGCCGCCCCAGCGGACAGTTTTGGTGAGCAGCTGACACTACTTGGACTCAGCTGTGGAATAGTCTCGACTTCTGGCTAAGGAGTACTTCTGGAGACGTGAATTCTTGGATACAGTGCATTAATAGTAAGAAAAGAATATCAGTAAAAGAAAAGCTATTCGGTTAAATAAATACCTTTCGAGGAATATAAACCGAAACACCCTTTTAGAAAAAACCTAAGACACTATAAAAATATAAAAAAGAGGAATATAAAACAGCAGAAATAAAAAGCGCTTAGGTATAATTTTAGATCGGTGGAAAGTGAATTCGTATATATATGTTTTTGAAAGAAATATACGTATTTTTTGTAATCAGAGGATACTATTACAGCCGTAATATTGATAATATAAGTATATAAAGCTGTAGAAATGCATTACCTAAGAATACCTAATAACTACGTTTTATTTTCACGACAATCCACCGTCGATCAGCCACTTTAATGGTTGTTTTAAAAATATCAACAAAATGTCAAGATAAAGTTAATAACAAAAAACCCATGGCTGAATATATGAGATGTTTTGCAGTTGCTAATCGCTGTGAAAATATACATTCCAGATAAGTACGACCCACTAAGAGCTTTATCAAAAAAAATGCAGAAGATCTCGATCAGCCTGCTCATCCTCATCGGATCTCTGCTGAGTGCCTCGGCAGACATCTCATCGCCGGTAATTGGAGTTCTCACCCAGGAAGTCTACTCCGATGGATTGATCTCTAGGCACTTCGAGAACAAGACCAGCTACATAGCCGCCTCGTATGTGAAGTATCTGGAAGGAGCTGGTGCCCGGGTGTTGCCAATTTGGTGAGTACTCCGACAGATAAAGATATCTGACTTGCCGGAGATTAGGAGATGTTATCGCTGCAACGGCAGGCATAATTTCATAAAGAAGAGATAAGATTGACTCCGTTGAAATTAAGAATTCAAACACGTTTAAAACATAAATAAAAAGAATCAAGTAATTTGATTTAGTGACCCAATAATGTAACGAACTCTCGATAAGATTGCCCCGAAGCAATTAATAAACAATTTTCTAAACCTCTTGACAGGATCGGGCACAATCGTAGCTACTATGAAGATATCATGCACAAGATAAATGGGTGAGTAGTGCCTCTAGGAAGATTTGGAACTTAAATTTGAATTTATTTCATGCCTGCATAGAGTTTTGCTGCCCGGTGGTGCCACTTGGTTCAATGAAACCAACGGGTATGGTGATGCCGGTGAACATCTCATCCAATTGGCGGTGGAACTGAACGATAATGGTACCTACATGCCGGTTTGGGGCACTTGTCTGGGTATGGAGCTCTTGGTTTACAAGTTGGCGAAAGGCAAGGAACATCGGATCGATTGCGATGGAAAGGGCATTGCCCTGCCAGTGGAGTTCAAAGAAGGCAAGTTCAAGGGCAATTAATAAACTGATATATCTAACAACTTCCCTATGCAGATTACAATAAGAGTCGGCTCTTCACCTCCGTCAGTGACGACATAGTGGTTGCTATGGTAAAGGAAAATGTGACCTATCATTGGCATCAGTTCTGCTATACGGAAAAGGACTTTGAAGAGGATCTTTTAAACGAGACGTGGCGAGTTATATCCGTGAATCATGACTGGAATGGCATCGAGTTTATTTCTACCATCGAGCACGTCAAGTACCCCTTCTATGGCGTACAATTTCATCCGGAGAAGCCGCTCTACGAGTTCACCAAGACGAGCATTCCACACACCGGTGCTTCGATTATAGCTGGCCAATTCTTCGCCGATTTCCTTGTGGTTGAGGCTAGGAAAAGTAATCAGAGCTTCACCAATGCCACCGAGCAGGCCATAAGATTGATCTACAACTACAAGCCGGAGTATACTTCGATCCTGGGATCCACCTATACCCAGCAATATTTGTTCACCAATAAGGAAATGGGACTCGAAGAGATTCCTGACATTCCTGACGAGGGCGGCGATGGAGATGGCGACGGTGGATTATATCCCCCATATCCCATTATCGTGGATGACGGCGGTGGTAGCTCCGCAATTCTACCCCTTTTCAGTGGGCTCCTCCTCACCTTGGTGGTCATATCAATTAACTGATTGCTGGCCATTTGAATTTGGGGAATGAACTTTGGCCCCATATCTTGGAATACAATTTTTTTTTTTTTTTTACCTGCGAAACAAGACTTAGTCAATATATGTGCTTAAACATAAATACATTGTAGAAAAATTATCTAGAAAAATGTTTTTCGTTTTATTGTTTATGGAATTAAGCCTTATTTGATCGATTTCGTACCCCTATCTGTAATTGTTGTGATTTTCTACGTCACAAAGAAATATTAAAGATATTGTTGCCACGGGTGATTCAATAAAAATAAATTGTGATTCAAAAATGGTATTTAGATATTGGTAGTAACAAAAACCACTATCTATTTCGGTAGCTATCACCAAATCCGGCGGTATCACCAAAATCTTAAATGGGTTTCGTATAGCTTAAGGAAATATTCAAATATATATAATAAATATTTCTTACCAAGATTTACCAATCTTAACACAGAGCTGTTTTTCATCTGCATAAATCTCTCTCATTGTCTCTCTGATTGCCTTTCGTTGTTAGGCGCTCACCTCACGTTGTCTCTCTAATACTCATCCTTCTCTCTATACTCTTGATCGTTGAGGGAACTCAAGTCTCTGGTCTTATATTGGCTGCTGCTCTCTATTATTCGTCCAAATATAACGGAGTGCACCCGAACTGTTATATAATAAATGAGAGAAGTGTATGTATGTGCACGTATACTGCGCATTCTCTGTCTTTGAAATTTCAGTGCCTAGTTTTTCTCTGACTAGGAACTATAGTGTTCCTAGTTTATTTCATTTCCTTGCGTCCAAATTAACCCAGTATCCCCGAAAGTAGGTAACGCCGGTTTTTACATTGCTCTTCCACTGGCACGTCTTCTGTGAAGCTGGCAGCGGGCGAAGTCTCCGGTTTTTGTTTACATTTAGTTTGCATTTGTAAGGCAAAGACCCAAGTCGGAAATCGGAAAACAGAAGACAGCGATGTCGGAGGGCGCATGTGCCAGTGGGCCCCCATCGCCTCTCGGCCACACACCCACTATAGGCGTCATGTGCATCGATATTGCCACGAAGTTGCAGCTGCACTATGGACCGGAATACTATAGTTATCTAGCGGCATCCTACATCAAGTTCCTGGAGGCATCAGGGGCTCACATCGTGCCCATTTGGTTAGTATTTATTTTGTTTTTATAGGCTAGTGCTTAAAACATACAGTTAATTAATAAAAATATTTACATGTATATGTACTTATAAGGGTTATACGTAGACTATAAGTAAGATTACTTTATAGCCACTAAAACAACTTAGATAATTCAGAACGAATTCTATAGTATAATATGTAGCCAGCGCAACTGAGACCTTCAGGCTGGTTTTCCTTAGCTTATTTTCTTATTTTTTGTTTGCTTGTAAGTTAAAAAAAATATTTAAATTTTTTGCGTTCACCTCTGTGAGGAGTTCTTTTGTTAAAGTGATTGTAATTATTCCAGTTACCATTCCAAAGTTCATTTATATTATAGTTGATACGTTTGTTAATGTTGTTAGATAATTTATATGTACCACTGTTTTTGTAGCGAGTATCGAACTCGATAATTAATCGATTTACATTCGACATGGAAACAAATACAAAAAGCTTTCGATATAATTTTCATGCCTTCGACATTATAATTTTTATTATCAAATCACTTTTCGTCACGTACTAGTTACCTTTGTGGTGTTGTTCGAATTAATGTAAAAGCCAGGGAAAAAAACGAAAGCCATGTGTGCCCCTAGTATTGGCATAATGTGCATGGATATGTGCAAATCGCTGTCTTATACCTGTAGCTATCCGTGGTACTGCTATCTGGCAGCTTCCTATGCAAAGCATTTGGAGGCCGCGGGTGCAATGACTGTTCCCATCTGGTAAGTACCGATCGGGGCACGGCAGGGAAGAGAAAAGCACATTGCATAAGCAAACAAAAGAAATCGGAATGCAAAAGTGGCGATATAAAAGAATTAATTATCTTACTGGGCGCTATGCCAATGGCAAGGCAAGTCTACTGAAAAATGTGGCGAGTAGTTTCATTCAGAGACTAATGAATTATAGCTGAGCGGATTAACTGTACACAGCTTTTCTTTACTAATTATTTATTGCTTTTGTTTCCGATTTCATCTTATATAGTTTACAAATTGCAGCAGACTGATAAATACATAATTTTATTATTAGATGAATTCTTTGAAGGATGGTTAACACAAATTTGAAAGATGTTTAGATCAAATTGGAGAATACATTTTCATTAAATCCTAGAATATCTTATATATTATTTTTTTTTTTATTAAACTCCTGGAAATCCTTAATCGCAACTCATTAAATATCTTATAGGATCGGCCGCGATCGTGCTTATTACAAGGGGATCATGGACCGGATAAATGGCATCCTTTTGCCGGGCGGAGCTGTATTTCTCAACGAAGCCGAGATGAAGGCCCATCCAGAGGTGACCAATGACATTGTGAAGAGTTCGGAGCACATTTACCAACTGGCAATGGAGCGGAATCGGCTGGCGAGGAAGCAGAACGATGCCGGTGGATACTTCCCTGTTTGGGGCACTTGTCTCGGCTTCCAGCTACTATTAATACATGCCGCCGAAAACCCCAAGATTCGCACCAATTGTGTAAACGTACAAATGGCATTGCCATTGAAACTCGCCGAGGGTTACCTTAAATCGCAGCTCCTGCAAAATCTACCCACATACGCGGCAGAGAAAATGGAGCAGGTGCCATTTGCCGCACACCAACATCACTTCTGTGTCACCGAACAGAATCTGGAGACCTATGGCCTGGCCAACGAGTGGCGCACCTTGGGCACCCAGAAGGATCCCAATGGCGACGAGTTCATTTCCCTCATCGAGCACCGGAACTTTCCCATTTTTGGGTGCCAGTTTCATCCCGAACGGGCGGCATTTGAGCAGCTGTTCGCCGGAAAGGATCTATGTCGAGAGACGCACTCTCCTGTGGGGATTGAGATGGCCCAACTCATTGGCGTTCGATTCGTTGACGTCTGTCGCCGCAACAAGAATCGATTCGAGAGTCCCGATTTAAAGGCGCGCCACCTCATCAACAACTGGCAGCCAGCTTTCTGCGGCCGCTTTGAGGACTGTAACTGGCTGCAGTGTTATCTTTTTAAGAAGGAAGACGATTATCCTGAGAAACTAGGAGGAACTTCAGAGAGCAATCATAAGGATCCCTGAAACTCTTTAGGTGTTGTAAACTGTACATAAAATTAAACAAAGGCAACAGATAATTATTGTGCATTTTAGTATTTATCAATTAGTATTTATATTATTAATAAATATATAAAATGGCTGTTACTTAGTCGTAACAATTTTGAATTATTTTTCTGTATATGTCGCTGAATGATCGCTAGAGGCTATGGCTCTGGCTGATTGCTGCATGCTTAATTTTTGGGCTTATACCTTTTCAGGATTTCCGGCTGCTTTTATAGCAAATATTGGACTTGATAAATAGTCAATTCACATTAGAGATAGAAAAGAACTGAGCTTTTAGCGATGATTTCGAAAACATCGATTTAAAATCGTGAAACACAGATATATTACGCTCTCTAACTTACGAGCATTTTTGAATTTATTGTCAAAACTCAGTAGTTAGTTGCTTTTGTGCTGTTGTTCAACTTAATGTAAAAGCCTTAGAAAAAAAATGAAAAGTAAGCTTGCCCCTTGTATTGGCGTCATGTGTGTCGATATTGCCACGAAGTTGCAGGCGCACTATGGCGCCGAATACTATAGTTATTTACCTGCATCCTACGTCAAGTACCTGGAGGCGTCCGGGGCTCATGTCGTGCCCATCTGGTTAGTATTTAATCTTTTTTCCTAGCCTTCTGCTTAAAACATTTAAATTTTATTCTATACAAGAGTCAAGTAGAGAAGCATTGTGTTCGTATTATAAGTGGTCGTTGAGCTCGTACTTGTCCTCTAAATTGATTTGTATTTTGTTGTATTTTCTTTCTTCTGCACTTTTTTTTTAATAATATACACAAGATATCTTTAGAGATTATTTATAATAAAGATAAAGATGATTAAAGAATTTTATAATAAAAGAAAGCAAACTGCAATATATAAAGTAAAGGTAACACAAATGTGAGTGGATATTATTACAGAATTGGATTTTTGAAAGTAAGCTTAATAATTTCTCATAATACTAATAATAATATATAAGGAGACCATTTGCACACTGTTTTATGTTTCTTGTATAATTAATAATATCCCTGAAATTCATATTACCAAATAATAAACTTGTTTGCAGGATCGCCAAGGATCTTGCCTATTACAAGGGGATCTTGGACCAAGTAAATGGCATCCTTTTTCCCGGCGGAGCCATAAACATCGATGAAGACGACAGGAAGGCCAATCCGCATCTGACCAACGACTGTGTCAGGACTGCGGAGAAAATTTACCAATTGATCATGGAACGGAATCGGCTGGCCAAGGAGCAGAACGATGCCGGTGGATATTTACCCCTTTGGGGCACTTGTCTGGGCTTTCAGCTTCTCCTAACACATGCCGCCAAAAGCCCGAAGATTCTAACCGGTTGTCTACCCATGCATAAGGCAATGCCATTAAAACTTGGCGAGGGTTACCTTAAATCACAGCTCCTGCAAAATTTACCCACTCACGCGGCAGAACAAATGAAACACGTACGCTTTGCCCCGCACCTAAATGAGCACTGTGTCACCGAACAGAGTCTGCAGTCATTTGGCCTGGCCAACGATTGGCGAATCTTGGGCACACAGAATGATACCAATGGAGTTGAGTTAATTACTCTCATCGAGCACCGAAACTTTCCCATTTTTGGCTGCCAGTTTCATCCAGAACGGGCGGCCTTTGAGCACCTGCTTGTCGGGGACGATCCGTGTTACCAATCCCACACGTCTATCGGTATTGAGTTGGCCCAACTTCTAAGCTCTCGATTCGTCGACGTCTGTCGCCGCAACAGGAATCGATTCGAAAGTCGCGATTTAAAGTTGCGCCACCTCATCAACAACTGGCAGCCAGTTTTCTCCGGCTGCCATAAGGACTGCAACTGGCTGCAGAGTTATCTGTTTAAGAAGGACGAGGATTATCCTGAAAAACTAGTAGGACAAACAGTGAGCAATGAAAAGGTTGTTAATTTATGAATCGTAAACTGTTAATAAATTGAAGGGGCTTAACCCATGTGAAGGCCTTTATGTTACGGTTTGTTTTCTTACATTTTTCTGAAAAACGATATGACTTGGAACGCTGAAATTGTTTACAAACTATTTAGTAAGTTGTAAAGTAGATTTGGAAACTATTCTATTACAATTTAAGTAATTTAAACTCTTCAAATACAGAATGGTTTATTTAGTTGTATAATTAGTTATTATATTAATTATTTTATTGAATATATTAGTTCTTGTGATAGCTAACCCTGTTAATTATTATGAATTTTATCTTAGGTAAGCTAAGCTAGTATTATATCCGATATTTTAATTATTAAATAAAATTGGTACTACCTTTTATAAACATATAATGTTGTATTAAATAAATTATACTATTTTCGCTTTGAAATATATTCCAAGAATAAAACTCCCTAATTAGTATTCAATTGAATTTTTCCGTGTTTTTCCTTACATATCTCTGAATGGTCGATGAATGCTTTTACTTGTTGATTTCTGACTGCTTCTTTTTGGTCTTCTACCTTTTCTGGAATTTTCCCATCTCATCATGTCTTTTTCCACAACCTCTTTCAGCCATTCATCCATTTCTTGGACTCTCAGAGTAGTTGTGAGTACTTTTCCACATTTGCCTTATGCAAATTTCACGCTGTACTTTTCCGTTCAATTTTTTGTGCACGCTTTTCGCTTGTATTTTTTAAGGATTTTTTAGTGGTGGGAAGCTATTTTCTGTTTGTCTCCTGTTTTCCCTCAAGCAAATGGAATATTTTTGTTCACTTTTATGGGTCTTCCTTTTGGCAGAGGGTTTGCTTCGGGTGTATAAGTGAAATGGAAATTAAATAAACATTATTTGTGTCAGCCAAAGAATGATATATTTGTATTCTACGACTGCCATTGAAGGAAGGTTTATTTTTTGGTATTAAATACTTGTTGCAAGTATTTACATGCCTAAAACTATGCTGAGATTTTTGTTATTTAATTAAATAATGTTTTAGGGAGGGTTTCTTTAAAGTAACTCATATAAGATAGCCGACGAGATGTGTATTATTATCATTATTATTTAATTAATGTCTCTCCAGATTTTTAATAGGGTATTTACTGTACCGAGCACTCATTTTTCCTGCCTATTCGTTGGGTGTGTTTGTGTTTTTGTGTGTTGCCAGGCACATTTTCATTTTCGCGCTCCTACTTTCAAAAATTTCCACTCGGGGGGCTCGTCAAAAGGTTGACTGCTCATAATTAGCGCATGACAGAACGGAATTTTTTCCCTGCCGGCTTATGGTTATTTGTAAATTCCTTCGCATATTCCATTAGGCGGACACTGGCGCTCGGTTATTTATTAAGCCTCGTTTCGCCGGTTTCCCTCTTTTTTTTCCCTTTCTCTGGCAGGGGTTAAAGTTCAGTCTGATGTGCGAAGAAGAAGTGCTTGTTATGGCACCTGTTTGTTGTCTGATTCCCATTATTGTGTGTGCGGCTTCGAGGTGCTGCCAGTCGCATTGTTATGTCCTGGTATCTCAGCGTCTGGGTCTCCGGCTTTTCCGTACTGTTGTCTGGCTTCCTTTTTTTTTGCCACCTCACATTATTTTCCCAGCCCTGCTATTGTTACTTCATTTCTCTTCTGTTGTTGCTTCGATCTGGAATCGCATGCTAATGAGACTAGACAAATGTCTGTCTAGTCTGGCTTGACTTCTTAATCATTGTTATTAAGTACTGAGCACGTTTTGGTAGGGTGACGACATATTGGTTTGCTGAGCGGATGTATGTATGTCGAGAGGAAAATATGATTTATCGGCAAATATATCGTACTAATATCGAAAATAACGCAAAATTTGATATATGGGAAACAAAATAATCAATTAACAAGTTATGTTTAGATTTTGGTGCTACCGATAAATACTCTAAGAAGTGTTTTCATTGTGTTTCGATTATATTGGTTTAATATATCAAACATAATATCGAATTATCGCTCATATGTATGTTGCTAGCCTAAAATATCGATTAAGATATCGACTGTAGCGTTAAGTATGGATATGTCGATACTGTCTGCTATCCCTAGCTTGTAGTTCTGATTGATTTTGTATATGTATTTTATTTATTAAATATGGTTTTCGTTTTCATGAAAATATAATAAGAAATTTATATTTCCTTAAGATATATTTAATTTTAATCAAAATACTAACCCTAATTTATCGATAGGTCTTCAAAATCCCGTTTTTTGTTGCTATATCATAACCATTATTTCTTTAAGCCATTCTGACTGATGGAAATTCCCCTTTGAAGTGCTAACCAGTAATGGGATTGCTTAACATATTTCTGCAGTTTTATTTTCTCAACATTTTTTCCTTGCTTGCTTTGTTATGACTTTGAGGGGGAAACCCTTTTTTTTTTAGCCTATTAATATTTATTATTTAAGTGCCGGCGACACGTGCTCTCATTGATTAACATATTTGCTTATTATATTGTTTTGTATTCGCATTTCTTTTGTTTCGGTTTATGTGCACTTTCGTTATTGTGATCCTGGCTGGAAAAAGAAAATTGTCAGCACAAATGCCGCATTAAATGCCTTTGTGCCCATTTTATAGACTCACTGGCGTAGATGAGTGTATTCACACTTGCAGAGACACACACACACACTCAATGGAAGGGGTTGGGAAAATTGGGGTAGTCCGGGCCAAAGTCTAAAAGTAAAAGTTGGCATATTTCTGTTTTCTCAACTGAAAATTAAGCCGCCTTTACACAGGCACACACAGATGCATGGCAGGTTGGGCCTTTTGCCCATCTCTTCTTTGCTCGGTGTGTGTGTGAGTGTATGCTTGTGAGGCTTTCACAATGACGTCATAGCTGTGGACCGGCCTTTTGCCTTTTATAACCTACTTGCCGTGCGTTGAACCGGGCCAGCATAGTCGCTTTCTCTCTCTCTACTGCCGCTTTTCTCGCAAACCTTTCTCCCTGAGATTTCTCTCTTACTACCACAATTTTATCTCTCTCTTTCTCTCTGAGCGCAACTGCAGGCTGCAGCTTGGCGTTTTGGGCCAATGAACTCGTCCTGCAAGGACATTGCAGTCGCCGTCGAGTGACATTATGAAAGCAACAACAGCAACAATGACAACAGCAGCAACGGCTACGCAAAATAGCAGGCAAATTCTGCAGAAGCCAAAGGTCCTTTGGACAGCACCTCCTTGCACCCCAGCAGCCCCCCTACTAGACGAACAATTTACGCTGATTTGGCATTTAAACTGCAGTTGAAGGATACACACCCAGCTTCCATATCCTGTCGCTGCCGCTCTGTGCGTAAGTGAGGGTGTGTCTGGGTGTGTGAGCCTGACTTTGGCACTTAATCCCCTTAACTGACCCGACAAATGGCCAGGACTTGAAAGCTGCTTAATTGGTGCAGGATTCCGCCTAGATTTCGTTGGACACTCGTCCTGTATACTTGTTTATTGTGATTTTATTTTGTTCTCTGTAATCTGGCTTGGAATGCTGGTTTTAATTTAAATTTTAGGAAACTGAGATGACTTGCAATGGAATTCAAAGAGAAATGCCACATGTATTGTGACATTTTCTGATCTTTTAATTGAAGTTAAGTAATAGTTTTCGGTTTAATCTGTCACAGAAATGGCTTGCATGAAATCGAATTTACTTTATGACATAAAAAGTTGTATGGTTATATGAAAAATGTATTCATTTAGTTGAGTAATACTTCTTGAGTTCAGGAACCTATAAATGTATTTAAATTAAATTTATATTTAAGCTTAATAATTACATTTTAAAAGTTCTTCCCTAAGTTACAAGATTGGATATAGTTGAATATTATTTTTGTGGAGTAAATAAGCATTAAAGACTTAAGTCTTTAAAATTATCATTCCTTTAAGATAATTATTCATTCCCCAAATTGGATTGTACATTTATTCAAGTTTATTTAGTATTATTAAGTGAAATCCCTGTCTCTCCTTCTTTTCCCCTCATTTTTCACTCGACCTTTAAGATCTATCTGTAATTACTTATTCAACTTAATGTCTTCTCTTTTCAAGTTGAAGTTTCGTCCATCACACTCAAAGTTCATATCTTTTGCCGGCTGCAGCTTTTAACTATCCTGCCACACCGCCACCTTCCCTATCTGCGAGTGTCCTAACAATTAAAATTCCCATTCCCGGCAGCTCATTTGTCAAGCCATGTTTTTGTTGGCCTCTGACTTTCGACAGAGCCATAAACATTTGTCGTTCACTTTGGCCCATTTTCGTTGCCTACTTTGGAGCTGAGAGGTTGGTTGGGATTGGGGTGGGGATGGGCCTGGTCTAATGGGGCGCGTGTGGTGCCGTAAGCCTCTTAAATGCTAAAGGCCCAATGCTATTGCCACCGATTTTAGTATTTTATTTTTACATTTCTCCGGCAATTATGGGCTGTCGCCTCTTTTGGGCGCGTTTGGCTAAATTTAACCTGAAAGGCGGGGCGTGACATTCAGCAAAAGCCACCGGAACGGCTCCATATATACACACACACACACACTCAGATATACTATGTGCTTATGACGTCATCCGCGCTCTTGCAACGTTCGAAGGCCAATCGACAGCGCGGGCCAAACACAAAAGCTTCATTATTTGCAAACACACACGAGTATTTGGGTTAAGCCGCGGCCCATGTGCCGCATCCCTTGAAAGGATTACACACAGCAAGGATGCTGGGCTCATCCGCATCTCATCATCATCAGTCATCTCATCTTAAACATCAGTTTTTAGTGGGTCAAGTGTCCCTTTTTGGATCTGAAGATTGTTCTTCTCCTGACCTTTGGGCTGAAGCGATCTCAAGACATCGGCCAGAGGCCAGAGATGCATCCTTGTGCCTGCCTGCCACAATGCAAATTGTGGCAATTGTTATATTTTTTTTTTTGGGGGCTGAGTGAGAGAGCTAGTCTCAAGGTCGATGCATTCAAATTAGCTGCAGTTTATTTACGTCTCGGCATCTCGGCGAGCATCCGTTTTGTGCTCGCTTTTTATGCAGGCCGCGACGCGCCAGGGTGACGCCTCCTGGTTGCGGTTCGCTTTTTCGTTTATTAATAAGTGCGGCAGTGCCGGTGACTGCTCAGCTAAACACGAATCCTTCGAGGGGCGGGCGGCAGTGTGCAGTGGCCAGTGGGCGTGACTTGCATATAAATAAACAAGTAAAAAAGGTGACCAGCTTTGCCGGTGGCCTCATTCACAACTCATTCAATTATGCGGCAGAACTGGAGAGGTCACCTCTGAATAAGGCTGATCACAGCGGCACAGTAAAAAATATTAGCCACAAATATTTAAGTTTAATGTAAATTTATATAAGTATTACATAGAAAAGGTTGCAGACTTTATTTAGGGATCTAATAAAGTATTTATGATATTTTTATATTATTTTTAATGGAGCTAAGTGCGAATACCTCAGCATAAATATTTATATTTATATTTATTTATAGAAATACTTGTTATACAAGAATAAATACTTATAAGTGTTATTTAAATAAAGTTAAGTTATATATTTTTATTAGAGATATTATATTTTATTTTGTGGTTCCCATTTCCCAAATCGATCCTAAAACTGGGATATGTTGTCCTGCAGTATTTTGTATGTAGTTTCCTTTTATAAACAAAAAGGAAACATTGTGCTAAACGAAAAACATAAGTAGAAATTAATTAATTTTAAATTTTGTGATAAAGGCTTGATATTTTTATGATTCTTGTATTTTGTGCTATCTTTTTATATTAAATAGAACGAATAAAAAGGTTTTTCTTTTTGATTAATATGCCAAAAACTATGGAATCCTTAGCGAACTGAGAGCTTGTTTTTTATATCGCCTAGGCACCTTAATTTAATTTCGTTTTGTTTTTAAAGTCTATCAGCAATGGATAGATAAAAAACCAATCTGTTTTATTGCCTGTGCATGATGCTTTATAATTGTAGTTGTAGACACATAAAAGGGGTTATTCGGAATAGGTGTGGAAAGGGCGTTGGAAAAACCGCAACCGACAAACGTCAACGACTCTAAGGACAACAACGACGGCGACGAGCTGTTAGCCCCTGACCCAGTTTAAACCCGAGAGATAGAGCGGCACGGCAGAGATGAAGCGAGCGAGAGAGAGAGACAGTGCCGACGTCACCATTTGGAGAACCTTCGCTAGGTGCATGGATGACGATGCTTAGCGCAGATGCCCTTGCCATTTGCCTTATCGTCGCGGTAACACAGCGGAGATACTTCTCCGCGACCACCACCCAAGAGCCACCCAAAAAGCACCCATCGGTTACCTCTCCGTAACCCCTCCCGCAGAACCTGCTGCTCCTAGAGGCAGCCATGCAAATGTCTACTTTCCGCTCCACTGGTCGTATACGCAATAAACTGATTATTATTGAGTTTTAAATTCAATTTGCGGAGAGCGCGTGGAATGCATAAAATGCCAGCCACGGGAAATGGAAGCCGAGTCTGCTGAGATGCGGACGCTGCGATATGAAGCCGCTGCCGCCTCCTTGAGTAATCGATTGATTTTTTATGACCTGCTATGCGTCACTTACTCTGCTCCGGATTCATATGCAATCCCCCTGCAATTCCCCTGCAATTCAGCTGTCCTTGCACTTTCCCTAATTAAAGGAGCTTGCGTCAGGACAGATAAATGTGCTCGCGCAAAGGGCAAATTGCTTACAGCTTACTTCTCAAAAGTGGCAATTGGCATAAAAACGGTGGACATCAAATAAATGTCCATTGAGGCTGAAAGGGAGCAATTCATCATTTTTTTTTTATATATTTTTCTGAGTTATCAATAAAATGTGTACGTATTTGTAATAATAATAAAAAGGTTTGGTTACAAATTCTTTATTTGAATCGAAGATATGTATTTAAACCGAAAATCAGCAAGACTTCTGAAGTTTTTTACTTATATTTAAGATGGTATTCTTAAAAGTAATTAAAGTAAGTCTTTGCTTATTATTTTGGTGTTAGAAATTGCCATTATAATATTTATTTTATTTACTCTTATTCCCAATATTTTCATATTCCCTTGAGAAGGTAAATACCAAACCAAGATTACTTACTCCGGCAATTAAATTTGATTCATTCATAAATATTGCGACATAAGCTTGTCATACGTCCTTGAACTAACGCACATTTCGCAGGATTTCCTCCTCCCGTCCAGACATAGACCTTGGCTCAATAAAATTCGAACTATATAGTCACGAGAACGGCAGAGCCCGAAAAACGAAAATCGAATTAAATGCCAAGCGACAACGACGTGTGGAGCAATGAGGCAAACAGCGATGCCAATTTGTGCGTGGGGTTTCCCGAGGGCATCCATCCATACCGAGGCGGCGGATGAAAGTAGGTCGAGGACAGGATGCGTGCGGATCCAGGCGGTCCGGCGCTTGGATGGCTTCTTGTGACAATTATGAATGAAATCCTTTCAGGATGCGAAATCCGTTCCACCGGCAGTTTGCCGCCCGAAGGTCATTTAACCGCCCCGTGCTCTCCAGAAGCTTCTCAAGGACTCCAACTCCCGGCCAGGCTAGCTTGGTGGTAAACGTCATCGTCATCGGAGTCGGAAGACCTCCACGGCAGGCGTTAACCTTCGACCGGCGACTGCATCACCGGATTTGTGAATAAAAACAGCTGCCAAGTTCGCAGTTTCTGGATTTCCCTTTATCTTTAATTGATTTAAAGAAGTTTTAAATATAATTACTATTTGGCTTATAAATTATGTTTTCATTTACTATTTTAGGTAAATAAGTTTTCTCATAAAGAAACAAGCCAAATAAATATTTTAATCTCCAAAAACATCCGGATTCCCTGCCAATTCAGGCGATAATTCTTATCTCATGTGAGTCTAATTAATATCAGACCGCATTTCGGGTCTCACTTGGCTCCTTTGGGTCCCTTTTTGGCTTGACAAATTATACGTGAATTGGCCCAGTTAGTCTATTACCTTCCTTTTGGCCACTCGGATGGGTGCGTCAGGAATAAATGTTTTGTTTAGGTTTTCCCTATTTTGGTTTCTTTTATTTGTCGGTCCTGGGCTGGGCCGAGCACGTACATAGTTTGCTCTCAGACTTGTTATTACCAAAAACGGACTGCAGATGTCAGCTTATGCATTCGTTTTGGGTCAGTTCTTATAAATAATTGAAGTCCCCCTGGGAGCCGAGCCTAAAGAGCCTGAGTACATGGCTAATTACTGGGAGGGCGATGGAAATTCTGGGTATGAATATGGGGAAGATGTAATTTATGTTCATGGTTAGACGGGCACTTCAAAGGACCTCGAACTTATAATGCTCGGAGAGTGTCCAAGAAAACTTGTGAATAATTAAGCCGCCGCTGTCCATGCACGTAATTTTTTTGGTTTAGCATTAGGGAAATTAAGAGTAATTTATGTGTACTTGTTGAATGGCATATTTACTTTGTACAAGGGGGCACTTGAAAGCAGAATACATTATTTATTTAGGCAAGTTCCAAGGCAGCATTTTCGGTTTTAAAATGCATTTAATTTCAGTGGAAACTTGGTAAAAGGAACTCACAAAATTTATTGTTTATAAAATATATATACATCATTTCCTTAGGGTAATATGACAGAACGTTAGTGCTTATGAAACTTGCTTGCATCTCATAAATGTTCATTAATATCCTTTCAAAAGCTTTATTTTTATAGTTAGTAAGCTATTAGTTTATTCACTATGTCAAAAGCATAGAATTCTAATTTTTTTCTGCACCTTTAGATGAATAAATCTTTCAATCTTCCTTTCGTCAATCACCGAAGAACAGCCTTCGCAATTTTCCATTTCCGTAGCCTATTTTCTTGGGACTCCTTGTCAGCTGTCGCCGTGAAATGTAGACATTTTGTTTACGTATTGAGTTCAATTACCGAAACACAGGCTGCATATCTAATGAGGGAACCTGCTCGAGTGGCACTCGAAGGAAATATCGCACTGTCACACAGCCTGTTACTGGATTGTTCTCACGTAGTCCGATATTTGGGTCAAATTGCGAATTAGCATAAGTGATGCCTGCCAAAAATCTCCCACGCTCCTTAAGTGTGTTTGCCAATTGGCGAAGATTTAATTCGAACTAAAAATAGCGGCTCGTGCGGCCCTCAGAGACCAGAGCCCAAGCGAGGGGACTCTTGAAAATTTCATTAAATTTTCCCTTACTTTCAGAGGGGGACCACGCGAATGAGGGAATAATTCTTTCTTGAAGAATGAAATTACAGGCGGAGTGCCATTAAAAAGCGGCAGAAACAACGCAGATAACAAACAGGAAACATGAGCAATAAAAATACACAATAAAAAAATGAGAGCAAGCTGGATGGGAGAGGGAGGCAAAACCATACTGATGTTGATGATGAGATGGCAAAGGTAAACAAGCCTCAAGTACATATTGACATGGAAGTCAGCAGTCATATAAGCGGGAGACCGAAATGTGTATATACAAGTAGTACTTACTTTCAAATGGAAATAAAAATTAATGCGATGGTGGCTCTTCTTGCCAGCGGAGCCAGGCCACTAAAAGACAGCCAGAAAGTTGACTAAGTAGGCCGCAAGTTCAGTTTGTTCGTCAAGTTTGTCCCGCTTGAGATTCCCTCCACGCTCATGTGAGAAAGAAGATTAATTATTTTGCCACTGTTTGTACATTGCGGTCTGCATGTTGGTGTCCTGTAATCTTGTCCTGATGGAGTTGCTGGGACACAAAAATAGTACAACACAATAATTTGCTTACTTACATCAATAAGACAACTCTATGCACATAGTATATACGTTTCATTAAATGCAAACTAAATGAAAAGCAACATTTTAGCAGTGCCATTAGGTATTAAATACTTTTTAAGTCTGCCATCTATCAAGGGTATTTCTAATGCCCATCGATTTGTCTCAGTACTTGGGGCAACAAGTTGACCGCATCCTTGACTCCCTCCGCCGCCTTAACTGTTCAAGCTCGGCGCGTGCAGCAAATTAACACGCCTTGTCTCATAAAGAGTCCCATACCGATGAATAAAACCGTGGAGGGGAACGGAAAGGAAGCAGGAGGCGGACCAGGACCAAGACCAAGACGTTAGGGAAGCCCCAACTCCCTGTGTGAAGTTAATGCCGCGTAACTTGCGTTGAAAAGGAGACCGGGCCCGCATTCGATTCGCTTTCCCAGGTTGCTGCTGGCCAAGAGCGTGAAATCCTCGCGTGAAATCCTTGCCTTACCTTGAGGGGCCCATAAAGCGGGGGAATTCGAGATGCCACCGGCAGAAAAGAAAGTAAAAATTATTTCCGTTTATTATTAATAAGTAAAAGGCTCGCGCGCACACATATTCGTATGGAGATGAAACTTAAGCCGAAAGATTGAATTTTGCGGCGCTCAGTGGCAGGAGCCCGCATAGAAATAGCAAAGAACACGCTAAAAATATTCACCCCTAGAAAGCGACTTAATTAAATGCTTAAAAATAGCTATTCATGGTCGGAAGAGACAGCTGCTACGGATAGGCATAGTCATAGGCATAGCCATATTAAAGGCATAGTCAGCCGCAAAGCAGACAAGGATACACCAAGAAGCTGGAGCAAAACTAGTCCTGGCTGGCTGTCAAAATGATTACGTGACTGCGGTTGGGGCTGGGCTGCTGGGAATGCTCACTTTATTGTTACGAGTATTTGCAATTTGAACTGAAATGGGAATGTGAATGAAAATGAAAATGGAAATGTATGGAAGCGGCAGAGAGAATGGTAGACAACAGGCAGCAGTCAACAGCCAAGAGCCAACGGTTCGTATGAGCAACAATCACAGCTGTAAAAATCACGCATACGCCCCGCCTTCGCCTACTCACAATTGGTTCCGTATCTTTTTATCTCACTTTAATGCCCCCACATTTGTCGACTGTCAACGGGAATTAGGTCAAAGGATATTTTTAGCCCACTAGTAGACACACTAGTGTGCGGGCCAATTTGTGACGATTCCATGCGAAGATGTCAGGATGTGTTGCGAAAATATTTAGATTCCGACATTTTTCATCAGCTTTTCGGTCACGTCACTGGGCACCGCACGGCCTGCGGCATATACAATATATATACATATATGTAAGTGATTGAGTGTGCGGCATTTTGTGGTGTTCGCCGCATGTAATTTGTTGTCGAGCCACAACAAATCAGCAGGAACATCGAGTGCGTGACTGTTGCGGCCATTTAGCGGCAGAAACATCGATTGCCCATTAAATTGAAGGGAAAGCAAGCCCTTTCCTGTGGTTTTCCACCCAGATTATGCTTAATATTGGCACTAATATCGTTAATTGCTTGCTCAATTTGATTTGCCCAACAGATGGATTTATATGATGATTGTTTGGTTTTCAATTTGGCACATGAAGCAGCTTCCCCGTGGGAACTTGCCGTCATTAATTTGAAATCTGTCGCTCAGCCACAAATCAATCAATTCAAATACGAGAGAGAACAAACCCATTCCCGATTCGCTGTCAAATCAAACTGTCAGAGTGCTTGGAAGCGGGGGGGTGTTTTTATTGCGGTCCGGGGCCCGGTTTATTCGATATTTATTGTCTGCCAATTCAGCTGGAATCGTATTAATCAAATGCCGTCAGACATCCTCGGGCTCATTATAAATTCAACGTGAATCCCCCCATGGAGATATCCCAGACCTGACAACCGAATAGTAGCGCAGCAACAGAGCCAATCGCTGACCTACTTTCCTGGACAAAACACAATATTCGGCTGAGGATTCCTCCTTGGATTGGATTATAGGAATAGCCATTATAGGAGGTTCACCCGTGCCTTATGGATTTTTTCCTCTTGTTCCTTTTTTTTTGCCAGACTCTGTTCAATTGGCTCGCCTAATTGCAGTTTCCACATAATAATCGTCATAGTATGTGTATCTGTCATTGATTTGTGGCTATTTTTGGCAACTTTTTTATGGGAAAAACTTTTGTATTGGTGTCACCAAAAGATGAAGATAAAGTGGCCCATAAAGTAAATAGAATATGAGGCCGATACTTTGTCCCAAATGGAAATTATAAATGCTAATGCTGATAGGGAAATTATGATGTTATTACCCATGAAAGTTGGCAGCTAAAACTAGAAGTAAATAAGAGAAACGCATTTTTTTGGTGTAAATTATTTCACTTTTATTGAACTCTCTTGCTGTGTGGCGATTGGCCGTTCAGATGATTACAATTCTTGGTTGCTTTTGCTGCTGCTGCTTAGGTAAATAGTTAATAATAATTAGATGCTGCTGTATATACTGTGTATGTCTGTGTATATTAATGCTGATATTGTTCTGTATAATCCTTCAACTTTATTGCTTTGGCTTACGAATTAATGCGTTCGCATTCATATATATATATAGTATATATAGTATAGTTAGGCCTTGGTTTGTATGCTATTTAATATCGTTCTCTATAAACTGTAAATGTGTATAACGGCTAAAGTAATGTATATGTTGAATACTTTTTAAGTCAGTTGCTGCTCTGCTTTGGCTATATAATTCTACATCTGAACTCTACTTGCTTGGAGGAGTGCTGGGCATTATCTTCTTTTTTTATATTTGTTTTGTCAAAATTATGGTTAGTTGAATAAAATGTCTTAAAGTAAATAATTGAAGTATCTCAAGAGTGGATTTTTGGCTGGTTTTGTTAGGATTTTGCGGAACGTAGATAAATGCCTGACAAATTTTGATCCCATTTAATATTTATAAAGGAAATGTACTTAAACTAATCATACATACATATATATATATACTTTTAAAGTTTCTCTCTTGTTTTGTGGAACAAATGTTTGTTTTGTGTGAATCGTTCTTTAGCTTCTTCTCCGACATTTTTGATAAAGGCACGAATTGTATAAGAATTTATACAAAAGGAAATCTATTGTGACTTTTCCAATCCAATTCCAATTCAATCAAACTATTCTGTTTACTTCTCCAACATTAATGCGTTTACAGTCTTTGGTATGCGTGGAATGATCTTGATCTAGCATCAAAGCGGTGACGAATGTGTGTATATATAGTAGACTTTATATATCTGACAAATTCTACGCATCTACGATCTAATTTTATATAATTTGTAAGTGCAAAAGTTATTCAAATTTTTATAAAATTTTATCAATTAAGTTCTGTTAGATTTTTTTACCAATTTGCCGATGCTTTTCATTGAAGACTTTCGGATATGATGGATTTTGGAGATGGGGAAAGGCTTGAGGAAGGGGTGACGTTATTTTTTGGTTTTTAAATGGAGGGACAAGGGTAGGGAACGATTGTTGTATCACAGATTTTGAAATGAAGTTCGGGGATCAAGGTAGGGGGGAACTTAGGTTCGAGGATGATGTTTCCGATTGTTAAACCATAGTTAAATAGCCTGCACTGAGAAAAAATTACATTTTGTAGGGGCTTCTAATCTTAGGAGTGTTTTTTAAATATTAAAATATTGGAATAAAGTATTACCTAAATCTATATAATAAAATTTAAATTATAAGATTCTTGGTTTTCTAATTTATCAGATTTGATTTAAATAATATACTAAACTAGTTAATTGTTTTTCTAAATAAATAATTACTTAATAAAAGGGTTAAGAAATTGAAGGACGAAATTTACGATTAAAAATCAAGTATTATTTTGTAACTAATCATGAGATCTGATTGTTCCTTTTAAGTAACTTACTAAAATTATAAATGTACCCCTAAATTAATGTTATATTCTAATTTATGAATCAAACTAAAGTAAAATATTATATTGGATTGAAATCCTAAAATCTGCTTGAATGATTTATCATTGACTGACTAATAGTTACTGCTGCTGCTATGCTTACTATTCACTTATTTCTCAGTGTCTCGTCCTGGCTAATCATGCTGATTTGCGATATACATGCGGAGGTCCTTAGCGCCTGGCATACTGACAGCAGACGGAACTGCGCGGCACCCGCTGCGTCGGCAGACCGGACATGCCTTTGAGATATGTGTAGGAAACGGGCTGCCTGAGTATCCTCTGCGGCGGCGGCTTCACCTTGCTTTTGGACGCCGAACAGGAGGTTGATGACGACGACGATGACGACCTGCCCGCTGGCGGATGATGGTGATGCATGTGCTGCTGATGCTGTTGTTGCTGCTGCTGCTGCTGCCTGTGCAGCTCCGCATTGGAGGCGGACTTGAGAGCCGACTTCAGGGGCAATGCGGCTGCAGGAGGAGCTGATGAGGGCGCGGGCGGCGGTGGCGGTGAAGGACCGCTGCAGGAGAGCGAACGCGAGGTCAGTGAAAGGCTCTCGAAGGCGCGTCGCAGCGAGGATGTAGAGCGCCGATGCAGACGCGAAAAACTCGCCCGGCTCGTCGGCTTCCTCTTGGACTGCAATTGCTTCTGCTGCTGGTTTTGCTGCTGCTGGCTCTGCTGTTGCAACTGCTCCTGCTGCTCCTCAATGTCCAGCGTGCTGCTCGTCTCGCTGGAGGCGCACGACATGGACATGAGCTCCAGCCGCCCGGTCGATTGGTGAGCATTGAGGCCACGCCCCGAGGAGCACGAGTCGGTCGATGAACTGTGCGCGTCCTCCTCCTGGAGAGCGGCCACTGCACCGCCGCCTCTCGATGGTGCAACATGAGCTACGTCATCCGACTGAACTAGGTCATCCTGTGACCTCAGGCCGAAGCGGCGGCTCAGTTGCCGAAAGAAGCCCAGATTGCGTTCGTAGCGGGGTGTGGGCGAGACGCTTAGGCTGCCGCCGGGCGAGGGGGTTGCTATATATCCCACTTCCGGCTTGCTGCCGTTGGTCACCAGACTCTGGCTACTATGATGGTTGTTGTTCAGGCTTCCATTGCTGGCGCTCTTGTGTTCTTGTTGCTGCTGCTGCTGCGGCGGCGGCGGCAACTCATCGGCGAAGCAGACATGAGGAGTACCCATTGTTGGCACTGCCTGGCCAGCTGGGCGTATGAGTGATTTCCCTTTTAACACTAGCTGCCAGCCGTGCGTATGCGTAATTTCCTGGCTACAAGTGCACCCGGTGCGTATGAACTTCCGCTGCCAGCCGCGTGCGTGTGCGTATGCGTGGTGTCGTCCCGTACCGATTAGAGGTGCACGCAGTGCGTATGAGTAATTTCCTTGTTTATCAAGCCAGACTGCCAATGGCTGCACTTCCGTCGCTCTTCCGCTTCCGGCCAAATACTTGCCGCTCCGCACTTCCTTTGTTATTGTAACCGGTGTCTTTGTCCACTGTTTACCTTTACTTTCCCCACAGACACTGTGAGAGAGAGAAGAGGACTCGAGGGCGAGAGAGAGATAGAGAGGAGAGAGAGAGAGCGAATAGCGAACCGACTGGGCACGTTGTCCTGCCGCTTGTGAGTCGGCAAATCGGAAGCCGCTGCCTTTTATAGCCTCGCCCGGCACTCTGCAAAGCATGTCCTTCGAGAGAGCGGCTAACTAAGAGAGAGAGAGAGAGTTCTCTGCTAAAGAGCGGGCAACTCTGCAAAGGCTATATTCTCCAGAGCCCGCCATGAGTCTTTGTCTTGGCATTGTTGCCTAATAATAAAACGGGAAGCGAATTTTGTTTACCGTCGTCGTCGTCGTTGGTTTGTTTTGTTGTTTTTTGCTTTTTCTGTTTGCATTGCTGCCGCAGCTTGAGCCGCTGGCCGCCAGGTGGTGTCAATGCCTTGCAGTTTGGGGCTCGACTTCTGGCAACTTCTCGGTGGTTTTTCGGGGGTATATGAAGTTGTGGGAGAGGTAATGAAGGGTTCTATATTGAGATTTTAATATATATTATATTTAAAAATTATATTACAATTTTTTTTAATCTTATTAATTATAAAAAAAGGGTTTATATTGCAGGGAAACTAGATTATATTGAAGAAAATGTATATTCTTAACTACAAGTCTTAACAAAATTGAAGCTTTGCCTTTATTATTAAGATTTAAATTGTAGCCAAGCTAAATTATTATTAATTATTAATTATTTCAAAAAAAAATTCACAAATTATGGATTTAGTCTACATATAAGTATGTTTTAACATAACAAAAGTATTCCCTAAACTATAACATATTTGCACTCCCATTCCAACAACATTCGTTGTTCTGCTTCTTATAAATTAATTTTAAATTACAATTTCAAGTAAAACCGAATACTAGGTACTTCTTATTCGACTCAAAGCCCCGCCCCATTGTCTTTCTTCTCCCATTTAATTGTTTGCCTTGCGACTCTCCCCAAAGAGCCATCAATTATTAATCAGCTAGACGTTTTCATTTCCCTTTGTTTCGTTTGACTTTCTTCGGTTGATTCAATTTGTTTTTTTTTTTTTTTTGGTTGAAAATAGCACTGCGATGAGAGACCTGTTCGCCAGTGATTTGCCTAAAAATATCCTTGGCGATGACAGTTTTCAAGGGCCTCTAGGAGCAAAGAGCCTCTAAGAGGCTTCTGGGCACGAGTTGCCCAAGCAAGATTTTATCATAATTTCACCTCACTTTAGTCGAGGGTCGAAAATAGACATAAAACAGAGCCTTATCACACTGTCTCCTGCCTTCCTTTCCCCTAGTTGCTGTTCGCTTTCATTTAATTGCGCCCAAAATTGATTTTAATGCGCTATAAATAAAGCCGTATGCCAATTTTATGCGAACGCATTTTAAGACAAGCTAAGGCGGCGGCGGCTTAATGAAGTCCTTTGTTTTCACTCAGCGCCAGCGAATGAAAAATAACAAGATGAGAAGGGGAGCAGGGGCAGAAATCAGAAGGTGTCGAAATTCTCCCGGATAAAAATTGCTGTCATCTAATTAGAGGCGCAATTGTTGACAACGACTGACGTCAGAGCGGCCACCATGGCCGTTGTTTTGGCCAAAAATGACACAACTCCGAATCCAATTTGGTCCAGTGGGGCCAAGGGGAGGACTCTTTTGTTGCCGTCTTGTTAAGCGCTTGTCGCATCCATTTAGCGGCGCATTAACTCATTTCGACTTAATCAAGTTAGCCAACAGATTAATGAATTAACTCAACTGTTGTTGTGCCGTCCGTGCTGGCCATTGACCCCTAAAATGTTTAAACCCACTTTGTGGGTCTATTTTTGTTTTGGTTAATACTTAATTGGGCTGTAAATAAATAATTAATGATTCTATTTGTAGGTTGCCCCCGAAAAGTTTAAAATTGTTGGTTGACTATTATATTTCAAAGAAGATGGGAAGTTTACTTAGGAATGCAGAAGGTTGTGTACTTTATCAGCTTGCAAATTAACATTCTATATGACAGCTATGTGATAAAGTCAATAAAATTATAGTTTAAACAAAATTCTCTATACAAAAATACAAGAGTGTTGCCAATTTTCCCAGATAAAAAATAGTTTGCATAGAAAGCACACGGGAGAGGCAAACGGAGATATAGACGTGTCTAGACTCTAGATTGAGTTGTCTGTTGATACTGATTTAGAACATACATATATACATATTTAAAAGAGTCGGAAACGTCACTCAACTGCCACACTTTCAAATAAAATGGTTATACAAATGTACAAATATGATAAGTATATATTTTATCATGGGCACTTCATTTTATATCATCAATTTAAATAGACTACAATAAGATTTTTATTTAACACTTTTATTTCACTACTTGTACTTCATGTTATATTCTTTTTTATTTATCTAATAAAAAGACAATGTTTTTTGATTTTTTGTTATGCAATATACTGGGTTTTGTTGTATTAATTTGTTTTTCTAAAGCATGGACCTGCCTTAAATTATTATGTCTTACTGGTTATTATTATGTCTAACATTTTAAATGCCTTATTTGTAGTCACTCGTTTGTCACTTAATTTAATTAAATATTTATTTGTTTGGAGGTTGCTGCAAAATTCATATTAGGAGAGTTTCCTGGAAATTGTGAACACATGCTGCGAGTGTTATTCTAGGAATAATCAGAAACAAAACCCATTTTTCGGTTTCCTGGTAGACATTAAATTAAAACGCAGTTTTTCTGCCGAAACATAAAACATGAAATTCGTTTTCCAACTGCGTCATAGAACTATTCTTGAAAAAAAGGCATTTGTCTCTCTCGCTTTGTTTACTGAAATTCGGGTTAAAGGCTTCTGTTTGTTTACAGATAAATCATGCATTTTAATTTGATTTTCTTAGGACAGGAAGCTGGGCGCAAAGTGTGCCAAGGATGTGATATCCCTTGGTCCGCAGGCTTGTTTATTATTATTCTAAAGAAGAAAAAAAAAAAGTAAAAGGGTTCAAAGAGACAATGACCTCGAGATTTGATGAGACCTTCGGCGTCTTCCATTTGGCGAGCCTTAATAATTGAGGTGTCATCAAATTTTAAACGCTGCCGCTTGTCACGCCCTCCGAGTGCAGCAACAGCGGCAGCGGCAGCAGCAGCAGCGAGCGCGGTGTCGATTAACGTCACACGGATATGATATGTCAGAACTGTAAGGTCGAGTCCTTCGGCGCCTTGATTTTGAGGACTTTGCCTACATCATCGGATGCGGCAGCGTCGCCACCGTTCGCCTCCTGCACTGGCACACTGGCACATTTCTGACGGCTGTTCCCAGGGAACAGTGGCGTCGTGCTGCCGCAGACTGTTACCCAAACAAACGGAGGCCACGTGCAGGACACGGAGAGCATGTCCTGCGAGCGCTCTCTCTCTCTTCAGAGCAGGAGCCAGGAGCTTTTGCCTACGTTAACGGTGTCCTTAAGCTTTAGCGAAACCGTTACGAATTGAAGCTGCCTTGGCCAATGAAATTAAGTTCATTCGCTTTTGTTTTCCCCGTTTACCTTGGCGAAGAAAAGGAATACAATTATCGTTTTTCTTTTTGTTATTTTTTTTTAGTCATGTATATTTTATTTTATTGACAGCTAGACTTAAGTGTTAGATTATCTCTGTTCAGTTAGGATCTAAAAATATATATAGGCTCTAAACATTTTCGCTACGTTTTATTATCGTCTACCATCCAATATACATTTCGTCGTGATATCGCCACCATTATTCATAATAATTTTGCTTTAAAAAAGTTCGGTTTCCTTGGAATGTGAATTATTGTAAAATGTTCATTTGTTAGTGTTTTTCGTTCTTAAAGAATTTCGTTTGTTTGTTTTTCTAGTTTTCTTTGGTTGTATAAATTCGTCATTAGTTTTTTTTCCGGTTTTAATAGTTTTCAGTTATCGAAATAAGTGCAAAGTATAGTTGAAACTATTTGGAAAGTGCAAAATTCTTCGGTTTTCCAACGAATACTTGAAACTAGTTCGAAAATGTGCAAAGAATCGTGTTATTCGTCTCAAATTAAGGTCACTGAATTTGTATTTTTCTAAGAATTACTCTTCAAAGATATGTGTGAGGGCTTCTAAATAACATTTCGTTTTACTTGCAAGCTAATTTTAATAAATCTCCGTTTGTAAACTGAAAGTCCCTAGATTAGCCAAAGACAATTAGATCATCTAAGGTGTATATCGTAGCACAAATATATGTGTGGATATATAGGTATTTGATTTTACGGGGCGTAGACTTAGGTACACTTATTGGGCCCAGTTCGCTGGATTTATTTTGATTCTCTTTCTATTTTTTTTTTTGTTGTAGGCGAACTCAGCTGTGACACACATTTATAAAATATGTTCGTTCGCTGCTACTCTGACCACCCTTTCCCCCCACTTATATCTCTCGGTTTTCAGGCACTACTCGTACATCACTAATAATTCCTATGTATATTTCTCAAGACCCCCAACCAGCTTGCAGCTTTCTCTTGTTTCTTTTCTTATCTTTTTTGACTAGTTTTTCCTAGTTTTCCCCCGGGTTTTTGTCGCCTTATTTCCTTAGTACATGTGCTGCAGGGTGTAGGGATAGCAGACCGCGTAGCTGGGCACTCTGGAGTAGAGTCCCGACATGCCCTTCAGGGACACGTACTGCACAGGCGGCCGCAGGATGCTCTGCTGCTTCTTCTCCTTCTTGGACGCTGGTCCGCCTCCGGAGGAGGACTTGGAGCTGGAGCCGGAGTGACTGCTGCTGCTGCTGCTGTTGGAGTTGTTCGGCGACAGGGTTTTCTTGAGCTGCCGGAGCGGAGTGCTGCTGCAGGACAGCGATCGCATCGAGGCGTTACCCGTGGGACTGGAGAAGTGCTGGAGCATCCGGCTCACCGAGGAGGAGATGGAGATCCGGCTAAGATGCAGGCCGGATGATTTGGCGGAGGCGGAGGCGGCGGACGCGGACCGGGGCTTGCTGTTCTCATTCTCGTCGTTGCCCAGGTCCACTTCATCCTCCGCCTCGTTGCCGCTGCCCTCTCCCTCACCCTCGCTGCTGTCCTCCTCGAAATGCAGCTGCGGATGCATTTGTTCCATGGCACTGCCGGGTCTGTAGACAGCCTCCACGTAGATGTGACCCTGCTGATCGTAGAAGTCCAGGCCGGGTGAATATCTGGAGCAGGCCGAGGCACTGGAGGTCCTGGAAGTGTGCTCCAAGTCCAGCGAAGATCCCCCATTGATGGGGCACTCGTGACTGCCGCGTTCGTAGCTCAGGCTGAAGGAATCGGTGGAGCTGCTCCTAATGTCATCCTGACTGCTGTAGACCGTCTCGTTCTGCTGATTCTGATGGTGGAAATGCTTGCCGAGATGCTTGCTGAGTAACTGCAGCAGACTCCTGGAGCGTGAGAGCTTCTTGGGACCGGATCTCGGGTGGCGATGCAGCTGCTCCTTTTGCTGCTGCTTGCCCAGATCCATGGAGGAACTGGCCGCTGAACTGCCGCTGGAGCTTGACTTGGAGCCGTTATTCGGTGATAGGGTATCCATGGCAAAAATGTTTATATCTTGGGATTTCTCAAGAATTTCTTTGACTTTTTTTTCGTTCACTTGGTGGCACTTGGCACTTGGTATGGTTTTTTTTATATATTTTTAAAATCAGTTCGAGTTCTTTTTAATGGGTTTTAAGGACTTTTTTAGAGGAACTTATTCCAGGCCAACGCGACACTTTGAAGTCTCGATGAAGACTACCAGTGGCAGGCGAATGGCACTCGCTTTTATACCGCTCCTCAATGCCGCGGCAGCTTCGCATCCTAACCTTCGCCCCCGACGAGGACACCCGAGGTGGACTCGGGTATCCGATCCGATTGCGACCGCCATACTGACACACACCCAGCGGAAATCAGTGCCCTGTGCGCCGTCGAGAAGGACACACCGCACAAAAAACGACAGGCACACACACCACAGGCCACGAACGGGCCAAGTCCGAGTCCCCACAACCTGTTGCTCTCTCACCTGGGCTCTGGGCCTAAGCTTTCCACTCAACGTGACTGCTGATGCTTCCCCTTTGGGACAAAGGAGCCAAGTCAAAGGCGAATGGCTAACAAGACTTTGGGCGTCGTTGGTTGCACTTTTGAGTTTTTAGCATTGTTGTGCGTGATTGGGAACGTGATCCGTGCACGTCATTCACCTGGTCGCCCCCAAAGTTTACGCTAAAGTCGATGAGCAAGTAGTAGGCAAATTCCTTAGAGAGCTAAAGATGAAAGCCTAGAGTAATGGATGCGAGGACTGGAGTACAGGACTCAAAAATAATTCCCATGCTAGAGAGTAACAGTTTCAATTGGAAATTAATTATTTTAAGGCACTTTAAATACTAATAATATTATATTCTTATTTACAAGTGGGATTCTCTTATATATAATGTATAATAAAAAGAATATTTCCCAGGGTACCTAAAAGTTAATTAGATTTAAAATACCCTACGGTTTTACGTTCAGTGTAAAATACCCAACAACATCACGTGAAAAACTTGCAAGCAAAACTCAAGAGACGCCGCATTCTCTCAAAGAATCATTAAAATTGTCACATGGACAACGTGCCAGTGAGAAGCTAATTCGCATGTGTCCGGAACTTACGAGTGAGGTGAGACATCGGCCAGGGGTTCTCCTTTAATCCTTGATACCCGAGGTGATTGCAATTATGCGCTTATCCCAAGACAGGCTGCACGTCTGCTGCGATGCCCAACTGAGATTTGGATGCACGTTTTGTCAACGCACTTCGGTTATGCAGCGCATCCCGAAGATACTTTCAACTGCTATAAATAAATGCAATAACCGCCGCGGACATTAGCATAATCGCGAAATGGAAAGGTTGAAGCTTAAAATACCTTATCGATTCTCCTTTTTTTTTAGTTTTAGATTGCTTTCCTTTTGTTTGGATATTGAATAGTTGGCAGTGATTGCCTTACACCTACTCATATTTAATTTACTTATTGCAATAGTGTTCTTCCCTCAGTCACTAATATGAGAGACACCACCTTGAGGCAAGGAAATTCAGTCACTAGGTCAAAACCAGATCCCTATGCGCCGTGCTAGTGTCACGTAGCCAAGCCACAATGTAAGTCCACCTCGACCTGGGCAGAAAATTAAGGCTTAAGAGTGCGTGCCGCGACGGAGAGTGAAAAGTCTTTGTTTAATTTCCATTTTAGCTTTTATTCAGACTCAGAGGAGGAACGGGGCCAGGGATAGGGCACCGATGCCCACGTCTAGGGCGCCGTAGCGAGTCCCATCCGCATACGGATACGGATACCTGTAGGGACCCGGGCTGTTGTTATAGTTGTGGTAGTAGCCACCGCCCTGGTAAGGAGCACCATAGTAATAGGGTCCTGGCTGGGGGCCCAGATACGGCTGCTGATAGCTGATGCCGAAGGAAACCAGTGGCTTGGCCTTGACGCAGCTGGTGGCCGCCATCGCCATGAGCACCGCTAACTGCAACGGAAGAGGGCGAAAGGAGTGGTGCTCCTTTAGTGGAGAAAATGGCAAAGAAAAGGAATATTTTTCGCCTACCCAAAGATAATTGCGCATTTTCTCGCCAATCTGCAAACTGCGTCGTCGTTGTCCAGTGTCGTTTTCACTTTGAGCTCCTCTTGGCATTCCCAAAGACCTTTTATATCCGAGGTTGGGTGTCCACATCCAGAGCCTGTTTTTTACTTTGGGTAAACAACTGGCCGGGGGACTCCAACTGAGTACTCGATGTTGGCCCTTCTAGATTCTGTTCATCCTCTGCAGCTGCACACTGAAAGTGTAGATGGATTTTCAAGAATTAATTAGTTAATTATATAATTCAATTGATTTAAATATAAAATATAAATTCAACTTATTGTGGCATTTTATTTAGTAATAAAAGTACAGTCAAACTCTTTTGTTAGCATATAGTTACTCTTATTCAACATCTATTAAGTCTTAATTATTATTATTATTATTTTCTCTCCGTGATCTTATGTTAAACTCGTTGTGTGAATAGATTTGCCAGCCCGGTTGTCTGGGATTTCCTTAACCATTAATTGGACATTGAAAAACCTTGAACTGGCGCAATCAGATGCCGATGCAGATTCTGGCTGCCTCAGCTGCAGGAACAGGTTTTCATCATCGCCAGTTGGGGGAAGATGGCTTCTAGTAAGCCGATATTGATGCCACCTTCTCGTGGCTACCTCCCAGCCACAGCTAATCAGTGCTATCAGTTGGGCGTTGGGCCAGGAGTAACTTCTAATTTGCCCCGCATAATGAACACGAACTCAATCTGGTTTCGTAATCATTAATCTTGGGTATTAATGGCCATGAAAGTACGCTGTAATTATCTTAAGATGACGCGTTTTGCGATAATGATTTCAAGAAAAGATGGTGGTTTTTTTTTAATGGAAATTTAGGGAAAAACATAATATGAACCGTCCTGTACAAAGTTGAATGAATCAAGGAGTAATGAATAAAATTGATAAACTAAAATATTACTATTTGCTAGGAAATATATTTGCCATTAGTTTTCATTAAACTTTAAAGAAGTTGTGGAAATTAAAGCGATAAAAGTTAATTGTAATTAAATATAAATAAACAATTTGAAACCTTAAAAAATTAATGAATTAATTGAAATCAAATGCCATTCGATGGCAAACATTCTCGGCAATTCAAGCGGAAAGTCATGGCAGTTGCATAAAATGTAATACAATATTTGTTGATTTTATTCAATGTAAAAGCGGAGTGCATGTTAGCTTCGCCTGATTCAGAAAAATGCCCGCAAAGTATCAAATATTAATTAATGTGAGTGATTCAATAAGCATTGCCTCTTCGTTCTAAGCATTTGCGTACATATATCCGACAAGCCGGTTGTGCCATGTGACTTGCCACGGGGTCCCGTTCGATGCCTCTTTGGGGATCTGCAAGCCAGGCAGCAAAAGGCAAAGGTTGTGGGTGGAAAACACAAGGAGCTGACTTCCACGCTGCTTTTCTCTGCGGTCACATTGCAATTTGTGCAGGATCCTACGGCTTCTCCTTGACTTTGTGACGTACGCTGCGACACGAGTCTTGCTTGATTCATGGCCAATTTACGATATGTTTAAATTTAGACAAGCCTCCCATAGGTGAGTATGTGTTCAGGTAGGTAGGTGCACGCAGGTGAATAACTGGCCACAAGGGCAGGGAACCAAGCCGGGTTATTCGATATTGTTACCCATTGTTGGGGCCCTATATCTGAACAATAGGAGGCCGAGTTCAACAGACAGTAGCTGAACCAGGGAGAAGTAGGGAAGTTGTTTTCATAGACAGCCCTCGCCCCCTCCCGAACAGCACACACAATGAGTTAGGTTCGAACTTTATTCAAATTTCACTCGCTCACAATTCGCTACCATCGAAGTTTGTTCACCTAGTAGAGGTACTCGTAGGTCAGGGGCTTGTAGTCGCTGCGATATTGCTGCTGGAAGGAGTTCGGAGTTTGCACGCTGTGATAAAGATGCGATTGCTCGGCAGCCGGGGCAATTAGACGGGAATAGGCCAAGGGCAGCACCGCCGAGGTCCTGGCATAGGTTGTGGGATACCCGTAGTACCCATAGGATGGCGTGTAGTAGGTATAAACCTCGTGGCCCAGAGCCAGGCTCAGCAAACAGGCTAAGATGAGCTGGCAAGGAAACAATCAATTCAATTTAATATCTAGTTATTTTCTATGATTATTCTCTTAGTTATCTTGGGTAGAAATGATTTCCATGTGTAGCCCTTTAATTAGATGGAAAAACCTCCACTTCTCTCACCAGCTTCATTTTTTGCTTCGTTCCACTTCCTTGGCGATCTCCTCTTCAACTGACTTCCCGCTGTTGGGCGAATGGGGCTTTTATAGCTCCTTGGATCAGACCTTCACTTTGGTGAAGGCTCTCTGGTGGTGGCCAAGGTCAAAGGCATTTGCCCAGCAGGCGGCGTATGAAAGAAGCCCTTAACTCACTTTGAATAGGCCCAGTTGCAATTGCACACAGAGCAGCATTGCTCTGCCCTGGGGAACTCGTTCCTGCCACTCAGAATCTAGATGCGAATCGGATTGTCGTGAGTCCGCTGACAAGACAGTGAATGTTGCATTACCGCAGAATCAGGAATAGAGCCTACCACAAAGAACTCCTCTGGCTGGCTGCCTACACCCACTGCTGGGTAATGTTATAGAAACACTGTGAGAAAATATATACTTTTGTTACTGATTGATTTTAAGAATAGTAAATTAAATATGTGAAAAAATAAGAACCGAAGCAGGCTTAGAGCCGTTTTGTTAAATGGTGCCCATTGCAGTTGCTCATCAGTATCAAAAGTTTAACAACAACTTCACAAACTAGTAAACTTTTACAATTTACGTAAATATAGACACCCCCTTGGGAAATCTAGGAAACGCATAGTCCTTATATATATACATATATATTTCATTAATAGAAAACGATAAAGCTTATTTAATTTGACGCTCTCGACACTGGTTTTTTGCTTATTGTATTATGTGTTCTTTATTAATGTGACTCCTTAATTTACAACAAATTATAAAACTACATATAAATAAGTATTTTCCTTAGTGTACTTCCTTTCCTTCGACTTCTCTTAGGCGCAAATGTTCGCATCTCTGCCGTCTGTTTGTTTACTTCCTTCGATTTGGATTCGGCTCGGCTTGGATTGGAGTCTTGCTCTTTGGCCCCAAAAATAAACAATTAAGTGCGTCCTGACTTGAGACGCACTTCCGGCATTTTCGCTCCATCGGTCGAGAGGCTTTCAAGGTCAGGGAGTGTGGGTGGCTGTCGATGAAAATTGCCAAGTTTCCTTTTGTCTTCCAGCCAGCGAAAACAAGCGCCCACGCCAAAATCAATTAAGTTTATTGTTATTGTTTCCATGAATTGAATGTTTTCCTACTTTCTTATTTTGTGGGTTGTTGATTTGTTTATCGCCGGAAAATTGCGCAGTTCCCGCAATTTTTTGGAGCGCTGCGGTGCGTATTTGGCAATATCAATAGTCGCATTTGCGGTGCTGGTTTTAGGTTCGAGTTTGCCAGCCAGCCGGAGGCAGTCACTCACCTGAGCGAGTCGCGAAATCTGATCAGTCGGCGTCCGCTTAGATTTCAGTAAGAAATCTTCTAAGGTTTTGGGTATCGGACCAAGGCCTCAGCAGTCGACGATTGCTGCGGCTTCTGGGCCCTGTTATATAAACTCACAGAACACTCCACAAGCCATCACATCTCCAGTGCGAGTTTCGAGTTCCACAAGTTCGTTCTCTCCACCTCAAAACAAAAAAATGTTCAAGCTGGTAAGGATTACCTTCGGCTCTGGCAGGAGTTAATTAAGTGGCCAAGTATTTTTATTCCCCCCCAGTTCGTTTTTCTTGCCTTCTGCCTGGCCTTGAGCTGCGCCGCCCCCGGGCTGCTGCACTCGCATGGATCGCCCATCCTGACCACCTCGTACCACAGCCTGCCCTCGGTGAGGGTGATCCAGCCCATCTGGACCACCTCGCACAGCATCGTGCATCCCATCAGCTACGGCATTGGCCATGGACATGGACATGGCTACGGTCATGGCTACGGCTGGTGAGCGGTGACTTCACCGCAACTCACAAAGAGTGCGTCCTCGCCTGGAGCTATCCTGCCGAGCTTCGCGGGCTTAGCCACCTTCTCGACGGACATGCCTCAAATAAAGTTCTGAAATTGGTTTGAAATTCATGTGTCATAAATGAAGGGGGTGTTAAGGATGGGGGACTTCGTCTACAGGGCTATTTAAGCCGCTGTTACTGTCTGGCCTGGGTTTAGTCATCGTTTAGATGGGCCGGGGACATGTTCTCTGTAAGTTCACTCGGGAAAATGTAGCTACTAACAAATGATAATTAAAATAAAATCAAGAAAAGCTATTAAATAAAATTTGCAATTATAGTTTTCGAACCTTATATGACTTTTCCCTCCACAGTTTCATTTAATCTGCCTTGCATTAATTGAGCTGAGCTTGAGCCAGCCTGTGTACGTCATCCTGGCCGGAGGAGTTGGCAGGACAGTGGATTCCCAAGACGAAACCTACAACCAAAATCCACTTATTCCGGAACCAATGGAGGCCCTTCAATTTATCGATGATCCCGCCAAGTTGTATGCGCCCAACGATTTCGTTAGTGACCTGCATAAATTCGCCATCGGTGCCTATCAGTTTGTGCAGAATCCGCCGACTTCACTGTACAGTGTGCTCACCAAAAAGAACCACAAGAAGCAGGGTCACGGCCAGAAGCCCGTTAAGCACAAGCTGGTGCTTGACCCCTTCGGAAACATCTCGCTCTTTCTGGGCTGGTCAGTCAACTTGCAGGTGACCAACAGCATCGGCATCAATCGCAGTCTGGCCGGTCGAACACAATGGCTGGCCTAAGGGTTAACACACTCGGCCAACAGCAGAACAGCAGAAGAGGTTACATACTTCTGGGCTGACACATGAATTTTTAATTTGCATTTAAGCTATGCGTTTATATAACGCCAAATAAATGCTAAAGGTTCCTGCTCTGTTCTGTTTGTGATTTGCCGCAGATTACGTATACGCTCCCGATTCTAATTTTACACACGCCGCACGTTGCATTGTCTAAATGTTGTGCTGTGCTGTTGTGTCCCGATCCGAGTGCTCGCCCGCACGCCCGGCAACATGTGAACGTTCCAAGGATAATTATCCTTAATTGTAATGGGCCGCGACAATGTCTCTGCTCATGTAGCTCCAACAATTATGTATGCGATTGGAAATGAGAAGATGCTAAATATAAATATAATACTTCCCACCTTATATTGATTCCTTTTATGTTAGGAATTATAAATGAAAGTGTTTGAATATTTATATGAAGTTGTAGTTATTAAGTGATTTAATATTAATTCCAATTAAAGAATATATTTTAAGTTTTCCGTAAAATAAAAGCTTATATTTTAGATATAAATGAGGGCAAAGGGTATAAAAATGCTTGGATTAATAGAGGGGCTTTATATCAAACGGTTGGGACAGTTTTCAAATTCTTTCTTGATTTTATTTTTATTTAAAATAAGTATTTAAAGTACTTATTGCGGTTGTTTATTTTACTGAATACGCTTCGAAGGTGTTATTTCTTTAATCTTGATTAAAGAAATGTCAGAGCTTTTATTTAAAATCCGGTTAAGTGTGATGAATTCGTTAAATTGGCAGTTGATAGATGCTGAATGCCTAAATGCCATCATTAAAGTTTCTAGTAGTAATTTCAACAAACACTGCTAATGAAGACACATAACACGGAATTTTATGTTTATTTCGCAACGTTTTCTTTCATTGTATAAAACCCAAAAACGTCACAAGCTTTAGTTAAATGTTGCCACTTCGAATTCCTACTATGCTTGATGAATAAATGTAATAAAGTTCTCCATCGTTTCTACCCGCAAATATAACTATTAATAGAAAGTATTTTTAGAAGGGAAGGGTATATAGTTTTTGTGAAAACTTATGTAAATATAAAAATAGTATTATTCACTTGATATATAACCGTTGGAAAGTCCAAGCACAGCTTTGGCGAAATAGTTTAATAGCTACAAGTTCAGTTTATTTTAATTTTTAAAGCACTACCTCAATATATTTAAATGAGATATTCTCCAGAATATTCCCCTGGATATTTAGAAACAGAGCACCTAGTTTATTAGGAGCCATTTATCTAACCTAAGATAAGCATTCCCTTTAAGCAAAGATAAGTACAGGGCAATCCATAGTTGGATCACCAACCTATAAACCTTTCGTTTGTTTGTTTTCCTGGATTTAAAGACAAATGTGTTCGTTTTGTTTGCGAGTTTATTTCAATTTAGTTGCGAGTGTCTATCTTTGCTCCTGTTCCGGTGATCAGCTTCCTCAGTATCTACTTCTTCAGCAGCAGGGGGGCGGTGTAGGCGGCGGCGGCATACGGGGCAGTGTAGGCGGCGGCATAGGGGGCAGCGTATCCGGCAGTGTAGGCGGCGGTGTAAGGAGCAGCCACGTAGGGGGAGGCCACATACGGGGAGGCCACGTACGGAGAGGCCACGTAGGGTGAGGAGTAGGCCAAAGGAGCCACGATTCCGGGCTTGGCAGCCACGCAGGCAAACAGAGCGAAGATGACGGCGACGACGAACTTGAACATCTTGGTAGGATTTGGTTTGGTAGTACTTGTCGGATTGAACAAATGCAACTGATGTCTGAAACAGTCACAGTCCTAGTCTTTTATAGCCGCAAAAATTGAGCGGGCCAAGCGGGGCGACCTTGCAAGGTCTGCGGCCGAAAAGTAAATTATTTGTTTTTGGATAGGCCAGTCACGTAAATTTAAAGACTTCGGCGAACGCATTTAGGTACGAAGACTCGTACGCGCACTAATAGTTTGGCTAATTAAAAGCTGGGACACTAAGCGGACAAGTGCCAGGGTCAAATGTGGGTGGTCGGGTCGGTCGGTCGTCTGCCGGGTATAAAGCCCCGTGTCCATCCAGCACTTGTCATCAGTTTCGTTTGTCAGCCAGCAAATCAAAGCAGCAAAATCCATCAAGATGTTCAAGTTCTTCGCCGTCGCCCTGTTCGCTCTGTTCGCCTGCGTGGCTGCCAAGCCCGGAATTGTGGCTCCTTTGGCTTACTCCGCCTACTCGGCTCCCCTGGTGGCTGCTGCTCCGGCGGCTGCCGTCTACAGCCGGGAGTATCACGGCAACTTCGCGGCTCCCTACGTGGCAGCGGCTTCCCCGTACGTGGCTGCTTCTCCCTATGTGGCGTCTCCTTACGTGGCTTCCCCGTATGTGGCATCTCCCTATGTGGCTGCTCCCTACACCGCCCCTCTGCTGCTGAAGAAGTAGGTCAGATAAGAGCCAACCGACTGGATTCAATGGAACCGCATTTAAGCTGAAATAAAGACAATAATAAATGAAATATGAAATGGTTAAAAATACAATTTTGTTTATTTGTTTAAAGATAAGAAATTACAGCTAGTATTTCGCGTTAAATGAGGAATCATAAAGATTAAGGTTTATTAATTAAGGAATATGTTTTAATGGCATTAACTTATTTAAGAAAATGTTAAAGGAAAGATAAGCAAAGAGTGATATATAATTAGAAATATTATTCTAATATTTATCATAAACTTCAATCAGCTCAGTTGATTGCCATATTTTGCAGAGATTTTGTTCAAAGTAAAACATTTATTTCTCACTTAATATGTATGTCTGCTATTTTATTGTTTACTTTGTCGATCTGCTGGGATTTTCTTCAAGGTCTTACAGCTCGAATTTATCAAAGGCCAGTGGCATACAGGAAGTACGATCTCTGGACATAAAAAGCAATGTCACTTCAGATAAATCCCACAGCAAATTTCACGTTCTATCAATCTCGTTTCCGGCTTTTATCTTATATACTTTTATAATAATATTTTTATTTTTTGAGTAGTTAAATTATCGAGTATTTTATAAAAAAAGATCATTGTTTGCGAACTTATGTTTATCTTTTTATTTCTATTATTATCTTGGCACTTTTGGTTAATAAAAAAAACGATTTTCATGTTTGGTGTCCTTTGTTTTTTAATTGTTTTAGTTTTTAGCCTTTTATTTATATCAAATAGGAAATAAAACAAAATTTAATGTAGATAATTATCCATTTTTTAAGTCTTTATGGAAGTAACTCTTTTTTACACATTTTTTTGTGATTTTTTAATTTAAAAAACATTTGTAGGCAATTTCTGAGCCATCAATTATTCACTGAAGATCACTGTCCAAGGTCATGGTAGCCTCCATGGTGGCGTTCGAGTGGAAGACGATGCTGCTTCGATCATATCTTCCCGATCGGCGATTCTTGAGATGTCGGAGCGTTATCAGGGTCACAGCGGCCACCAGGACGATTCCGCCCAGAACGTAGGCAAACACCTTCATGAAGGCCAGGTGCAGCTCAAGATTTCTCGAGTGGGTTCCTACAAGTTCCAGCTGCTTGGACAGTTTCTGAATGTGCGACTCCAAAGCAGATTCCTCCGCGGTGAAGGAGGCATTTAGCGATTCCTGCGAGCGACTGATGCAGGATACATCTCGAATGTGCGGCGTCTCCTCCAGATTGTTGTCGGGCTCGATGTTCAACACTACAGAATCGGCTAGCGACGGCGGGATGAGCAGGTGATGCAGATAGGAGCAGTTAAAGCGATTCCGCGAAACCCCCAGCTTCTGGAGTTGCGGAAAGGTGTCCGAGAAGGAGCGGTTGCCCTGCAGCTCTTTCAGCTCATTGCCATCCACCAAGAACTTCTTTAGATTCGTCAGATACGGCACAAACATATCCAGATTGAGGTTGGTCAGGTTGTTGAACGACAAGTCCAGTTCCTCCAGATATTTTTGCTTCGAGAACATTCCAAACTTGAGCTCCCGGATGCCAGTTCCCCGGAGATTCAGGCCCCTGAGCCTCTTGAGCTGCGCAAACGTTGAGATATTCAGGGGTCCTATGGGATTATCCGAGACATCCAGATACAGCAGATAGGTGATGTTGGTTATGTTCGAGATGCTGGTCAGGCGATTGGCCCTCAAGTCGAGCGTCTCGATGTGGAGACTCTGGTGCAGGATCAGCTCCGATATATTGTTGTGGCTGGCCCGGACGAATCGCGTGGCATTAATGGTCAGATTGGTCAGATGATTGTTATCCAAATGCAGCTGGTGGACGATATTCTTTTCGGTGAGCTGGAAGTTTCTCAGCTGGTTGAAGGACAACACAAGGTTCTCCAGGCTGGCAGCCTCCGCAAAGGTATCCGGATGGATGTGTATCAGTTGATTGTTGGACAGATTCACCTCCTTGATGCGGCGCATATTTCGAAATACCTCAGGCTGAATGGTGGTCAGGAGATTGCCCTCGAAGGACACTTTCTCCAGGTACTCGTTGTCCTTGAAGATGTCGCTGTGCAGCTCCTTGAGCCGGTTGCCCGTGAGGAATATCTGACTGATTGTCTGCAGACCGCAAAAGGCATTCACACTCAGCGTTGCGATCTCGTTGTAGGACAAATCCAGTCGCATCAGGACATTCGCTCCGATAAACACCGAAGTCTGAATCGCGGTGAGATTGTTGTAGGCCAGATTCAGATAGGTCAGGTTGCTGGCCGCACTAAAGGCATTCCTCGTGAGCTCCAAGATATTCGTATTCGAGACGTCCAGGGTCTTGAGATGCGGAAACGTCTCGAAGAGATGGAAGGGCATGTAGAGCAGGGAGGACTCGTAGAACTTCATGAACTTGACCATGTTACCCGGCGGTATGTTCTTGATCACGATATTCTGACTGTGCGTGACCGTGAATCCAGTTACCGTGCAAAAGGCCTCGTTCACGTCCATAAATCCCATTGAATCGTATTCGTCACATCGCAAGGGTATATCGCCCCCATTGGCTGAAGCAACCGATACCGAGAGAAACAGGATAAGGCTTACTGCGAGGATTCTGCGACCCGACTTATTCATAATTTTCACGAACCGCACGCCTTGAAATAACATCGTAAACTGCCGCATTGAGAATTCGCAGACTGCAGACCAGCCAGCTTCCCAATCAATGAATTCTATATGTACATATATGTATATTGGAATTATCTGGCTGCCTTAAAGATTGTCAGCTCTCAGTAGTCCAGCGTCAAGTTGTAATAAGACAGATAAGAATTGTCGGTCTGCACTTTGTTTTGTTTATACTCTTGAGGGGGATCGAGTTGAGGTTTAAACATTTTTGCCAGACAAATGCATCTTTAAATTCTCGGATTTAAGCTCTTGATATATTTACCAGGAAATAAGCATGATATATTTTCCATGTAAGCCGCGTGTAATTAAATAATTTTCATCAGCAAAATACACTTAAGCCAAAACAAAATGCATAAATATACTTATTTTTGTGTCATAGGTTACTCTCTTTGAGGCTTTTTCTCCCTATAAGAGGTGCATTAAGGTCCAAAAGATTATACAGAATAAAATATAATTATAAATAAGCATTCATGTTTAATTTTAAATTTATTTTCAGCAATAGGATACAACTGATGTTTCTATTAGTAATACGACACAAGGCGTTATGACATTAGGCGCTATAAAATGTGAGATAGCTGCAAAATGTACGCTAAATCAGGATCTACTATTCTTTCCAATTTGTTTGGAGTGAGTAACTAAAAACCTTCGGAATGAACATTACAGCATCGACCAATTAGAGCCACGTAGATTAGCCCCACGAGAATGGTAAGGGTATTTATGCAGTTCCGCTTTAAGACCCAGTATCTGTCTGGTGAGCCCCTCCACCCGGGATGCACAGCCAGGCAGGCTCATCAAGTTGAGCTTCAGCCGATTGCCAACTACACATAGTTCGACTGACTGACGACAACTGGATAACTTTGGGCCCCCTCGAAATAGCATATCTGCATGTGGAGCGTTGGCCTTTGTGCGTAACTGTTACTATAAGCGCCTTTTTTTTTTTTGGCTAGTGGGCTATTTCGGCCAATTTAAATGTTTGGCCCCAGTTGCAGCTGCAATCGAGGAGATTAGATCCGGTGTAGTGTGCGTGGGATAAGATTGCGTAAAGTCGATGGCAAACATAACCCTGAAACGATGCAATCGCAATCGTATTGAGGCAGGGGAAGTTTCATTGATTTCTGGCCAAATCTTGGCTTACTCATCGTCGTTGGCGGCAATTAGCGGCCCCAGGTGGCTACTGGTGTTGCCTTCGCGGCGACAACTTTTATGGGCCCCCAATGCGGACGTGACCGGCATAATGGATCGCATCGGATCGGACTGAAGCGACCTCCCCGGACGGCGGGCACGTAGCCAAAAAAAAAAAAAAAACAAAAAGAAGAAGCTCAAAGGCCGCTCTGCATTCCCATGCAGGCGGCGGTCGCTATGTTATATAGAATCATTCGCCCAATTGGCCATTACGGTGTGTGCCCAGAAATTCAAGCATCCCCGAGTCGCTCTCACGGGGTATAAAAGTTGCATGTCCGATCGTAGCCAATCGTAGTCCAATTTGCTAGCTCAAATCAAACTAAGTCAACATGTTCAAGCTGGTAGGTGTCCGGTGATGGATTTTGTGATCTCTTTGGGAAGCTCTTAATGAGTTGTTTGTCATCTCTTTGCAGTCCGCCCTCGTTGTCCTCTGCGCCCTGGTCGCCTGCTCTGTGGCCGAGCCCAAGCCCGCCGTCTTGGCTGCTGTTCCCGCCGGAGTGGTCACTGCCACCAGCTCCCAGTACGTGGCCAGGAACTTTAACGGAGTGGCTGCTGCTCCAATTGTGGCTCCAGTTGCTGCTGCCTATACTGCTCCTGTGGCTGCTGCTTACACTGCTCCTGTGGCCGCTGCCTACTCAGCTCCTCTGGCTGCTGCCTACTCCGCATATCCTTATGCTGCCTACCCTTACACCGCCGGCTACACCACGGTTCTGTAAGAAGGATTTAAAGGATATATGTATAACGGATTCGACACGGACTTGAAACGGACTTAAAATGCAATAAAAAACATATAAACTAAATATTACAATTATTATTTATTTGGAGAGGGGAGAGTGATCTGAATATTAAAAAAAAACATTATTATAATAGAAATATAACACTATAATAGGATAAAAAAAATATTTATATTAGTTGCAGAAATGCTTCTGTAACTGAACAAGGTGGATATCCTTAGGGACTCATGGGAATTATTGTTTTATGACTCCATTAACTTAAAATATATACTTTTCTAGCTTTTTAATCCCCTTTTTAAGGAATTTATACACATTATATATTTTAGAAATTAAGATCAAAGTATTAAGATAATCCTTAGAGAAAATGTAAGGTCTCGTTGATCTTATTTACACTTGAGAAATCCTTATAAAATTTTTAATTTAAAATCTATTTAAATCTTCTGGAACAAAGTCCCATTGATAAATATGTTTTTTTATGTATTTTTTTAATGCCTTTTAAATCTTATTTAAGATCCTTAGTAATCATTATCCTCTTGGCACCCTCCTCCCTTGAATTCAAACACGGAAATCATCTCAGTAAATACCAAACAATTGGCGTCACCGAATCTATTGGCAATATGCTAATGGCGAAAATTATAGATACCTCAAAAATATAAAGACAAAAGCATCTTCCGTAGGAGAAGCACGTGTTGGCCATTTGAAAACTGGCGTCAGCCATGAGTAAGCTCTCGTAATTATTCATCTTGCAGCTAAAAATATATTTCAAATAACAACAGCGGTAACAGTAACGGGAAAAAACAATTCAACAGGATGGACAGCAGTGTCCTTTGGCGGTGGCGACCACTTGCCGGTGGCCCCTCAAGCAATGATCGCCACAATTGGCTGCTGGACGGGAATGGAGACGCTGAAGCGTCCGAATGGCGGCCACGCAGCTGGGTAAAACAAAGGATAATTGGGCGGCGAAGCAGAGGTTACAGTCGGTGGTCCCAGTGGTCCAAGAGGGGGCGGCGGTGCAGCAGCTCCAGGTGGGGGAACAGCTCGGTGGGCAGGCGGCACATCGATCTCCTCGGCGGCATCCTGAATCTGACCCCCCGTGACCAAGTGGATCAGCAGGAGGAGGAGAGGGAGGAGTTGGAGCGCCACCTGAAATGGCCACCGATGGCGAGGCCTCATCATCTTTGAGCAAGTGCATCGTCTTCTCCGCGGAGAATCGCTTCAGACTTACTAATTTCCTGTACATAGTTAGTCCGAGCTGATAAGATCTGATTTCTAATGGTTCTAAGAGCGGAATAAGCCCGCACGAAGGCGCAGAACCCAGCTTTATAGACTTTTGATTAACCGAAACCCGGCAGCTTTTGTGGGTCACTCCAAGAGCCCCGGCATCTGGCTGGTATTTACTTAGCTATATTTATTATTCCGGGCAGACCTCCGCCATCGATTTGTTTTTCGCTTTTCGTCACGCTTTTAAAAATACCAAACGAAAACGAAATCGAAAAGTGCAAAGCCATAACGCCGGAGATTCTCCTTGGCTGCGTTTAAAATGGACTTGGAACCGATCTGAGCATGGCCTGTGCATATTAATATCCCCACCGGCATCACCTTCGTCTTTTTTGTTTTGTTAGCCTGGAATTTTCTCGACCGATTCTGCTATATATACCCGGGCACCTCGACTCTAGGAGATATCAGTCTAGTACTTGAGAACCAACCGTTCACAACCAACCAACCCAAAGCAAAATGTTCAAATACGTAAGGATCCAGGATTAACATTCGAGGAGATGGAGGATCTTTGCAGAATCGCAGGAATAATAATAATATCTACTTACAGTTCGCCCTGTGCCTGTTCGCCATCGTGGCCTGCGTGTCTGCCAAGCCAGCGGTGATTGCTGCCCCATTGGCGTACAGCGCGTACTCCTCTCCTCTGGTGGCCGCCTCGCCCTACACCGCTGCCTACACTGCCGCCTACACTGCTCCGGTGGCCAGCGCCTACTCCGCCTACTCCGCCTATCCTTATGCCTCCGCTTACTCGGCCTACTCCGCCTATCCCTATGCCGCCTACTACCGTTAAGATCCTGGACACATTATGGATTACGCCCACAGCTCAACTGGACCTGAAATAACCTATATACAAATTACAACAAGGATACTTTCCCTTACACCTTAAAAGCCGTATTATCCCTGCCATTAGTTCGGCAGACTTCATCTTCTGCTGGCTACTCAAAGTGGAAAAATGGGAACAGGACACAAAGCTATATAAACGGAATATAATTGTTGAAATAAATACTGCATTTTGCGCTAAACGTAAAATTTGACTTGGTTTTTATATTACAAACTATTGTAAGAGACTACATACTTTTAGGCTGTTTACGATTTTAAATAGAAAATGTTAAAAGTAGCTTACAAGCTAAAAAGTTACAACGGCATTCGATTTCTTCAAATATATACGCCTTTTAAGGCCATTTGCAACTAGAAATATAATTATTTAGGATAGTTCTTTATGGTCCTTGCAACTAGGAATATAATTCCTATGAAGTTTATTTAACTATGATCCCTAAATAATATTTATAATAATAATTTTTCTGTTAGTTATTATTCACAAAATTACCTATACTTTTCGATATTTTCTTCTACTTAGTTTTACCTTTTGCAAAAGATATAGTATATGAAAGAAAATATTTTTAAAATATCCTTCCCACAAAGGTTGATATATATTTTAATAATTTTCTAGCCCAGAATATAGCGGGATAAAATCTAATTATTATATATTTAAATTAAGGAAACCCTCCACATATTTATGTTAATCTAATAAAAAACAAAACTAAACCAAATTCTATAAAACAATAAATCATAACAAATTTAAAGGAAATTGCGTTCTTTGACATGTTTACCATGAATGCCAGGGGTCAACTATAGTTGGCAGGTTTATTGAACTGCCACCGAGCCCTTGATCCGTTGTTTACAATTCGCCAGCTCCGGATGTCCTTCACCTTGGCCAAAGGGTTCAGACCGCTGACGTCCTTTGGCGGTGGATAAACCGCTGCTATTTTTATTTGCATCTTCGATTAGAATGCAGAGCGGCGCGTTCGAGTGGCTGACAATTGAAACGCTCGCGGAGGAGGGGGAAAAAGCCGGCTCAAGCCGGAGACGAAGATGGCCAAGATGGGATGGCTTGGAGGGATTGGAATGGCACGCACGTCGATGGCCAACAAGAGCGGGGCTTGGGGGAAACGTTAGTGCTAAATTATGATAATTCAATCCGCAGAAGGCAGCTGCTGACGCCAGTTTGCGGAAATGCTTGAGTGGGGGAGGAAAAAAAAAACAAAAAAGAAATACATTCAATGAAAATAAAAACTCACAAGGAATGTGTACAATCTATGATAATATCAAACACTGATCCGGCAATTTAAAGTATGCTAGTAAAGCAGCCGAAATTGTTGGCCCTGATTTCGGGCCATGGTACGTGATGAAAATGTTTCAATTCCAGCGGGCTATGTTTTGTTTGGTGGGCTTTGTCAAGGATAAAATGGATATTTGACTATATAAACGGATACAAGCCCAAGCATTGGCATCAAACAGAAGTCTAGCTTCGAAGAAGATACAACCAGCCCAAGCAAAATGATGAAATTCGTAAGTTGAAGTTGATTTTGATTAAAAAAAAGGTATTTGGGAAAGGATATTTAATAATGAAGTTAAATAATTATAATTTCTTTATGAATATTTCTTCATATTTCCTTTTTAATTCTATAGAAAATGCGCTCGAAAGGAGTATTACAATTTAAATTCTATTTTTGTAAAATATCTTCCAGTTCGCCGTCGTCCTGTGCGCTCTGTTCGCCGCCGCTGCCGCCAGTCCCCAGCTGTTGGCCTACAACGCCCCCTTGGCCTACTCTACCCCACTGGCTTACAGCTCCCCGTTGGCCTACAGCTCGCCTCTTGCCTACACCTCGGCCTACGCACCCTATGTCGCCCCCTATGCCAGCAGTTACAGCGCCCACAGTGTGGCCCATAGTGCCGCCTTCCCCGCCGTCTATGCTGCTGCCCCCGTTGCCGCTGTTCTGAAGAAGTAAGGACCTCGACTGCATAAAAGGATACTGCCAAGACGACGACACGTGTGTCCCAGGCTCAGGCTCAAAGATAGAGATACAACATACAAGCGGAGATGGAGATACACGCTCCGAGGCAAAGACAAATAAAAACGCATTGCATCAGGCCCACGCACTGACCGACTGAGAAGCTAAGCGAGTTTTATTCTTTCCATTCTTAGCTACTCTTGTTGGGGGAGAAATATAAGAAAATAACAAAAAAGGATGCATTCAAAATAGTTTCTTCCTGAAATATTCATTTAGGGTTACGGAAAGGATTTGACTGAGAAATCCCTTCAAAAATATTAAAAAACATTTAACTAAATACGAAAATATTAGCAAGTTCTTAAAATAGGTTTTCTAAAATATGTAAAAATTATATCAATCCTAAAAAAAATACCTTCCCAAAAGGGTATTTTAAACCCTCTCGCCTGGTGTCTTGTCTATTCCGGTTCATCGACATTTTGCCACGTTTCACAGCGAAATCCTTGAGCGTTGTTTACACTATCCCCTACGCAGTTCATACCCCTTTACATCGCGGAGGACACGCACTCATTCCCTCGACTATAGTTTCTATGCCCAGCCCGAGGCAGTGTTTATTATTTTGATTGGAAACTGCGTGTGTCGCGGCTCAGAGGTTGTTGGCTGGCTTCTTTAACTACCAACTACAAACTGCTGCTGCGAATATTGCACTTAATTAAAAGGCGCCGCTTAAATTGCATTTTGCTAATCACGAACAATCAATAAAGCAAACGAAGCTACGCCTCCGCGCCAAACTTTGGCATTATTCAAGCACCGCGTGCAACGTGCAGAAGTATGGAAAATCAAATCGGGAGAACGACATTTAGCTTAAACGAAAATTTTGCAAATTAATTCAAGCCTTTGAGTTGTTAATTTCAAATTTGCTTCGATGTTTTCAACGCCTTTGTCACGCCCCTCCTGAGAAACCCCATCCATTTGCACGTTCTGTCGGTCTTGGAAGTAATTTACTTGTTTCCGTTGCTGCAGCTAGAAAATTAAATTAAAATTTTAACACAAGCTTTTGTCTTGATGGTCACGCCCTAATTAACTGAAGCGAGTGGCGACTTGTAATTGCCGAAGCCCCAGAAAGTGCACCAAGGCATTTAATTTCCCAGGCTGCAGTTGGGATGAAAAATATGAAAGAAATATGAAAATATGAAAATCGGGAAAACTACAAGGCAGTGCCAGAAGACTATTAATGAAAGTAACTATGCAGTGTCATAGGGAATAAAGTTCACTAATTTCAGAATATTTCTTGTAATTAATGAAAGCAACATAACCCTAATATTGACAGCAACAATGCAGTGTCCTAAAGCAATGAAACCAATGCTTTAATTCACAGTCATAACCCTATTGATAAAAGCTTCGATGCAGTTTCATAGCCCCAATGATAACCATTATTTTAGTAAAAAACACCTTGAAAGCTAGGGTATCCCCCATTCGCATTCCCATCCTACCCTGTCTGTCGCCTTCTTCCACTTTGGATATGCACATCTAGTCTACAAACAAGGAGACTTCTAGGCCTATAATGCTCAACTGTATAATTACTCCCCGCTGGCAAGCGACTGCTCCGGCTTTAAGATTACAACAATCTTGTCTAATTGACAGTTGTACACTGTCGGGCGTGAGAGCATTGAAACGATAATAATAATGACCCAGCCAGCGATTAGAACTTGTTGCTATCAATTTGCGGAGACATCAATAAGAGTAAAAAACTCGATTCAAGATCGGATTTCAAGTTGGGTGCCCAATAAATTGCATTTTGATTTAATCGCTGTGTTGCACAAGTGCCAGGAAATTAATTGCCAGCGATTTTTCGCACTGTGTAGATACATTTACCAAGAGCCGGATCTCAGGAGGCTCTTAATTGAAATGCTTGGCAAGTTTGATTTACAGCCCAAAAGCGCAATTCGGGCGGAGAACTTCGGCTAGCCAGTTCGCGAGCGGCCTGTAGCGCCCACACGGCGTATGCGTATGCAAATCCCCTTCAAGTTACGCATGGACAGCCAGGGACCCCATCTGGTCCCTGGCCGCCTCCCCTTTTGTAAGCGCCGCCACCTAGTAATTGTCACCAGTTTGCTGGCTGCCTTTCCATTTGCCCGCAGGCTTTTCTGGACGATGTCTAAGCCATTACTTTAACCCTTTTCCAACTACTATTGTTGTGCCTGTAAAATAATTTCTAAAAAATTAAAAATATAAAGCCCCTAACAAGAGGCAAAAAATGTGGTGTTTATGGGGATTATATTTATTTAAAACAAAGTAAATAAAATATTAAAAACATTAAATTAATTAAATTTACAGAAGGTAAATAATATTTAAGTGTTTTGGTTTTATTTCTATATATATAGTTTAAATATAAAAAATAGCTACATCTTTTTTAAATTTATTTTGTGTCGCACAGAACCTTTTCCTTTACTCCCAAGTCCTTGGATATTTTATTAACCTGGAAAAACGGGTTAAAATCACGCATGCCTGGGCTCCGAGTATCGCCCGCAGGGCGGGGACTTCAACAAGTGCCGAGAGTGCGAGTAGTACCCCCTTTTGAAGTCCCCCTGAAACCCCTTCGGTAAGTGTTAAGTGCTTTGGGCTTGCGTAAAACTTTGTGGAAATTATGCATAGACTGGGCAACAAAAAAAGTCTCCGGCAATTAACTGACAGCCGCAACTCCTTCGGCATTGTTGCTGCACTCTGTCGCTTGAATTATGGGCTCCAGTTCATAAGTTACCCTCGCCAGAGGCGTAGCAAAAACACCCGCACCCCCCTTACAGAACGACCTTGCTAACGCCTCTGCCTCGGCCTGAGGTAGTCTATATTGTTCTAAACACAAACAAGTGCCGCCGATTTGACTTTATGCTCCACATAAAACGCTCTCGAAACGAGTCTGGACTGGCATCGGTCTTACGCACAGGTGTGTAGCTGCCACGCCCATTAATTTTTGCGCTCAGTGTTGTAATTAAGACTTTAAGACTCTGAATGCCTGAGCATTTACTGTGAAAATTTCTAACAGCTCACGCATTCGCTGCGGCTCATTTAAATGATTTCAGTGGAAACTTGTTGGCAGCACAAAAATAAAGAATCGAAAAAAGCCAAAAAACAAAATGCAATTTAAGTTTTTCTCACACACACCTTGTCGTGCAAAATGGTAAACAGACAAAAAAAAACAACAGACAAATATATCAGAAATTATTCAAAATCAAAACAGAGAAACTGAAGGGTGTGTATGCAACGAAGTTCGAATACTCTGACAAGTTTACTCTTCTGCTTATTTTGTTTTCTCAAAGGATATTTATTTGTAGCAAAAAGAAATTACTTAGGAAGTACCTTGTATTACTATTTAGTTGTAGTTGTACTTTAGAGTAGTATCTATGAACTTACTGCTTTTTTTATTTATACTAGAAACTTTAACATATTTAACAGTACAATTTATTTTATAATATTCCTCATAACTTTATAAGTTCAGTTAGTAATTGGAATATTTATTAAAAACAAAGAAGACCAATTAACTGGATATTTAATGGCTTATTCCTTAGTATTTACTGGCTAACTTACTGTGTACTTTCTTCGAACTTTAGCTTCTTAAAGATTACTTCATATTTTCATAATTTCTAAACAACTGAACATCAACAGATACTTTTTGGATATTTCTAGTTTTCTACTGACTAATTATTTATTGGGTTGCATTAGAAATACCTACCTTTAAGTATATAATGCCTATTCGATAAGGAAGCCCACATCCTTTAAAATTAGGTAAGACTTACTGAAAGAGTATGGCAAATCGCAGCCCAGGCCAACATCCGTGTTGTCTGGGGCGGGGCCAGGCAGTGCTCTTTCGGGTCCCAGTCGCAGTCGCTGTCGCTGTCGCCTCCATCTCCATATCTGCCTCGATGCCCGACCGGCCAGCTTTGCATGCCTCTCTGGGCCACCGACTCAGTTTTGGGCCGAGTCTCTCTGCTGAACCAAAGTAAAAGTGCAGTTGGCCAAGTCTCTGGGCCTGGTCTTTGGTCCACCAACTCGGATCCGTTCTCGGGCCACATTTTGGCGAGGTTTTTGGGCTATAAAAGCATTTGTGCTTCTGACAGCGGCATTATTCAGCTTCGTGTTCTTGCCAAGAGTTCAGCCTGCAACAAATTCCAGAATGTTCAAATACGTAAGTGCTCTGACAGTCCTTTGAAGGTGCTCCTTAATTTGTATTTGGATATATCCTATACTTTTCCATAGTTCATGTTCGCCGTTTTGTGCCTGGCCAGCGCTGCTGCCGCTCCAGGATACTTGGGAGGTGCCCCAGGATATTTGGGCGCTGCTCCGGCCGTCTCCTACGGACATGCTCTGGCCGCTCCTTCGTACGGCTCTTATGGACTGTCGCACAGGCTTAGCTATGCCGCCCCAGCTCTAGCCCAACCGGCCATCTACTCCGCGCCTGCCCTGAGCCATGGATCTCTGGCTCTGGGCCACGCTCCCCTGGCCGTCTCCCATGCACCGTTGTCCTTGGCCCATGCTCCGTTGTCCTTGGCTCATGGTCCCTTGGGCCTTGCACATGGTCCTTTGGGCCTTGCACATGGTTCTTTGGGTCTGGCGCATCCTCAGTTGGGTCTTCATGGTTGGTAAATGGAGAAGACTCCCGTCCAGCATCGTTTCCTGCACCGCTTTCGTTTCATTTGGATCGGAGGAAGGAGAAGTTGAATACACAGACAAAAGAGAGAAAGAGAGAGAGAAAGGAGGAGAGATTTTCTTGTACAAAAGCAAAAATATTGTAAATATTGTAAAAGTGAGTTTAAATTAAAAATTGGTTTAAAAAAATCCTGGATTTTCTTTATTATGTGTTGTGTTTTTAATGAAATTAAAAACTAAGTTTTGTTTCTGCTCATTTAAAGTGATATAGAGTGAGAATAATAACTCCCATTTAAGAAAACAACAATGTAGTGTCACAATCCCATAATTTGTGTACTTGTCATTTTCCTATTAGTTTCCGAATCTTTGTAATAATACTTCGTACAAATAATATAAATAAATTATGGTAATGGGCTCTATTGTCGGATTATCCAGAACTTCCTATTAGTGAAGGCAACAATGCAGTGTCATAAATCCATTAGGAGGATTATTTTCATTGTTCCATTAGTTTCAGAAGCTTCTGTATAATCTAACCAAAAAAAGGAATAATTCCAAATTGTTTCTACACTTAAATGGATTCAAATTTTGTGATTTTCAACTTTCAATTAATGAAAGCCCCCTCATAACCCCTTAATTCAATTTGTTTAATATTCATTTTCCTATTAGTTTCTGATATTTTCCACATTGATACATGTTTCTGGATTTTTGTTGCTTTGTCTATTGATTTATTGACTTGCTGAGTGATTGACTGATTAAGGCTATCGTTATGAATGCTTGGTACTGCGAAGTAAATGACTCGATTGAAGCTCTCACATGCTGCACGCTCGCCTTGGCTGCACTTGACTTGAATTTTGAATTGACATCTCTCTACCAGCCATGGCCATAGCCGTAGCCATGGCCCAGTCCGTATCCCAGACCGAGACCCAGTCCATGTCCGTAGAGTCCGTGTCCTCCGTAGCCGCCAAGGTATCCGTGTCCCAGGCCTAGTCCATAGCCGCCCAGGTAGCTTTTGCCAATGATCGTCTTGGAAATAATGGGAGAATGGTAGCCCAGTCCCAGGCCCAAGCCCAAGCCTCCATAGTGACCGCCGTATAGGCCGCCAATGTGGCCACCAATGTGTCCGATTCCTAGACCCAATCCCAGGCCATATCCGCCATAGCCATGTCCCAAGCCCAGTCCAATGCTGGGCGAGGGAGCTGGAGCAGGAGCTGGTTCTGGTGCCGGTTCTGGAGTGGGAGCTGCCAGGCTGCTGGCCGTCAGGCAGAGGATTGTCACTAGTATCAGCTGTGAATTATTATAAAGCTGTATTTATTATAAAAATTATTTGGAGAGTGAGTAATATTTTAGTGATTATTCTAAATCCTAATTTGCATTTTAAAATGCAAACCATACACTTTTGTATACACTTTTGTTATTGCCGGACGATAATTTCGGAGAGGAAATGACACACCCAGAAATCTTGTTAATATATTTAATAAATATCTTTAAACATCTCATTAATGTGCTAATATGACGAGCTAGTATGTATGGTATATTGTTATGAAAAATGCCAAATGATTAATGCATTTATTGATGTTTTTCAAAGGCTTTTATGATTGATTCTCTGCACTTTTTTTATTCCCATAAATATTTCACTTTGGGAATACTCTTTACTATAGTATCCCCTTATCCTGTAGGTATCCTTTGACTACTCACTCCTGTAGACATGTTTCTGGTTATAGTTTTTCCGCTGCTGCTAGAGAGGCTGGACCGAATGTGTTACTGCTGCTGATCCCGGCCTGGCTCTTTTATACCAATCCCCAGTGCAACGGATTGTGTCCCCAATATGGACATCGATGATCTAATGAGCGGTGAGTGCAACATCGCAAATTAAATCTAATTCACGGGACTGGAGTTGCCCAAGTGAGCAGCTATTCAGCAGAGTTCCAACACCTGTTTTCGTTGCGTTTGGGCCGTGGCTTCGCCTTTTGGGCCACCATTGTATAATCTGCAATCGAGTTTGGCATTTACCAGTTTACAATAGTTCCAGTTCCAGTTTATTTCGATTTTGTTTGTATTTTTTTTTTGCCTGTGGGGCAGCTTAGGTCTTGTGGGTGGCCTTTTCCAGCGATTCAGTCATGTGACTTCGATCAGATTTGGCTAAGAACTCTGGCTTTGGTTTGAGGTCAATGCGCCTCAGATGTTTGGTCAGTGGTTAAAAATATAAAACCAAAAAGATTAACTTGGTGTGTTTTTAGCAAGCAGATCATTAAATGCTCTTAGAATCTGCAGAAAGTTTATTAAAAAAATATATATTTAAAAGGACCGGTATTTCTAGAAAATTAAAACAAAATATAAAACCTATAAGGGTATATCTAGGGTATTCAACCTTTTGAATATTTTCAAATCAACTTATAAATAATTCAAACATTGCTAAGGCTCCCATGAATATTTTCAAACTCGATTCAGAACTCTTTAATTTAATTAGAGTCTGAAATTTCATATCAAAGTCAATCCTATATCCCCCATCCACCTTTATAGAGTATGCCCTACTATATTATAAATACAACGATTATAACAGCTTGAGCTTAAAGAGCACCAATCGCCGCTAAATAAAGCCAAACTAATCAATTCTTGACACCTCCGAAGCCAACATAAAAATAGCACAAAAACACAAGATTGGGCAATGATTATGTTTGGAGAGATAATAAAAACGGGGAAACAAAGGCAGATCCGAAGATGTGCGACCAACTAACTCACAATAATAAATAAAAATATAAAATAAAAAAAATAAACAAAAACAAAAACGATGAAATGTAAAAGAGGCATAATTAAGTGCACAAAAGAGTCACTGACACTTTGACAATCTTCGGCGGCGTTGACGCTTTAAACTTGAACTTGAAAACGGGTTTTCTCGAAGAGAAGGGGACAAAAGGCCAAGTGGAGTAGTGTAGTGGGAGATGTGGCTACTACTTACTATATGGATGTTGCAACAGGTTCCCAGCACCGGAATCCAAGGAACTGCACTCCAAGGGGAGTGTCAACCGGTTCCTAACTGTTTCCCCCAGGTGCGGGGAATTGAAAATCCAGCCAAGAAGACGAGCCTATAAATTGATTGGCCTTGGGCTGATTTCTGTTTAGTCCAAGTGCAGTCCCAGCGAGAAAATCACCAAAGAGAATGCTCAAGGTAAACGAGGGAATTAGTCGGATTCTTTGGGAATTATTATCTTGAATCTCTACCCTGAAGATTTTCGTGCTATTCGCCCTTCTGAGTGCGGGCCTGGCCGCCACGGTTATCTACCATCATCCGGTGATTTACCATCATCCTCTGCCCGTGGCCTCCACGCCGCAGGAGCTGGACCACCATCCTGGCTACACCATTGTGGCGCCACTCACCAAGATTGCCCACGTCACCTACGACTCTGTGCCCATCTCACACACGCCCTACGAGCATGTTCCCCTCTTCCAACGGATTGGTCATGTCAAGAATACGCGGTTCTAGGACAATCGCAAGGAGATAGTGCTAAGAAAATATTAGAGTTCGATATAGAAATAGAAAGTAACTAAAAAAGTAAACTATAATAAATAAAGATTGGTTAAAACATACATTTATATGTTGTTATATTTATAAAATAATACTAAGGAAAATCTTTCGCTCAAAGAGAATGTGCCTTAATGACGGGCAATGATTCTATTTTTGATTTTAATTTCAAAATATTAGTAAGTACAATACCGATCGATTTTAGTTAAACAAATAGTTAAATAAAAAAAGAATAAGATAAGCAACTATTTAAATGTTATTTTCACAGAGGCTTTACTCTATTTTTTCTTTTTATTGCCCAATTATTTTTACATTTCCTGGATACTCACAAGTAATTCTTTTCGAAGACTTCAGGGTTGTAAAATTTCGATATTAAATTGATTAACCTTCGTAGAATTCCTTTCGTACTTTTTTTTAAGTAAATATTAGTAACCCCAAAAAAAGACAGTAAATAATTTGATTAATGCTTTAATTATTTATTCGCCAAGCATTGCTGCTCTCTAGGGATGATGATTTGGACTAAGTTCTACAAGCTAATAGGACGGATGGGAGTGAGCTGAGTGATCCTGCGACTAAATCCTTAGAAGAAGTACGGGGCGGGAGCGGCGAACTTGGGGGCCACGGCCAGAGGCGCTGGCAGTGGAGCTGTGAATGGGGCAAATCCGAACTTGGCGGGGGCAGCAAAGGCCACGGGCGCAGGTGCAGGTGCGAATCCAACAGGAGCGGCCAGAGGAGCGGGAGCAGCGAAAGCCACCTTGGGGGGAGCTGCCACAGCAAAGGCAGGAGCGGGAGCAGCGAAAGCGGGCAGACCGAATCCAACCTTAGCCGGCGCAGCAAAGGCAACCGGTGCCGGAGCAGCCACTGGCAGAGGAGCAGGAGCGGCAAAGGCCACCGGCGCAGGAGCAGCCACAGGAACGGGCAGGGGAGCGGGAACGGGAGCAGCGAAGGCCACTGGTGCTGGAACTGGAGCCACTGGATAGGCCACGGCGTGGTTGATGCGGTGGGCATTGAAGCTGGAGGCATAGGGAGCCACCACACCGGCGGAGGCCACAGGGGCAGCCAGGGGAGCAGCCACTGGTGCGGCCAGAGGAGCCGCAAATGGAGCAAACGGAGCCAGAGGAGCAGCAGCGAATGGAGTAGCCAGCGGAGCAGCCAGTGGCGCAGCTAGGGGAGCAGGAGCATGGAAGGGCAGGAGGCCGGCCTGGGCAGAGGCCACGCAGAGGGCGACGAGCTGAAGCAGAAATAAGAATGAAAATAAGTTTCCTCGATGGAAAATCCCCGAAGAAATCCTCGAAAACTCACCACAATCTTGGCGAACATTTTGCTTGGATTTAGGATGGGCTTAGCTAGCTGTGATTAGCTTGAGGGCAGACTGAACTGTGATGTCCAATTGTCCGGCGGGCAATGCTTTTATAATTCTGTGGCCCGCGGATAAACCCATGGACAGGCATACGAAAACACCCTGCAAGACTTTCTATATTGGGCCGTCGATGAAGGCTGGATCGGTGCTGTGGCCATTATGTACTTAATAATCAATTGGTCGCCTCTTACGTCGCAGTGTCCCCGAAAACGACACTTTCATAATTGCACGCAATTCCCGACCATAACCTAGGCCAATGTTGGGCAAGATTTCGTTTACGACTCGAGCTTCTTCCCAACATTTTTGACTGCGCTTTAGCCGCCAATATTTAAACAAAATATGTACGTACGTGTAACCAACCACCCTCAACGGCCGCTTGGTTAAATCATTTAATTGAATTGCCACTCTTTTACCAGCTTTGCAACAATTGTCGCGTGTTGTGGAATTTCTGATTTGATTTCTTGTTGCGTGCGGTTGGAAATTCACTAACAACATTTCTGTGTTAAACGAGTGTGAGTGTGGAGTGTGTGTGTTAGCCAAATTTGGCGGCATTACGACGCGTCTGGCTCGTAATGAGAGTCTGAATCAGATATCCGTTATGTTTCTTTTGGCTAATTTTTGCTGTGCCTATGATTTTATCACTTCTGGTTACATTCTTTCGTCTTTTTCTATCAATGTTGGGTTATTTTGCTAGACGTTGCCATATATCTAAAGAAACCCAAGACTTTACGCCTTTATTTTTGTAAATTAAATGCTAAGTGTAGAGTAAAATTCCCAGTTTATGTAACCCCTTAAAAGACCTCTCAGATTTATATACAAATATTCGTTTTATTTAACTAAAAATATTCGATAAATTATTGTTTTTATTCGTAGATTAATATTTAACATTTACTAGCTGACTTTGATGATTCTTTGGTGCGTTCTTCATCATCCTTATGGGTTTCTAGAACAAGGACCAGTCCTTGTGATGGGCCCACTTCAGGGGCAGGGCCTTCAGGTGGACATGCGGCTTGGCCAGGAGCTTGGGAAAGGCGTAGCCAATGGATACTTTGTGGGTGGTGGTCTTGGGTCCGGGAATGGCACGGTAACTGGGTGCAAAGGGAACTGCCTCCAGGACGGGTGGCAGCACATGATGATGGACGCTGGGCAGGTGGAACTCCGGCAGAAGTGGGGCAGCAGCGGGCAGGCATGCGGGAGCTGGTAATAATTGAGGTGAAACTGGTAAAAGTTGTGCTGGGGCAGGTAACAGTGAAGCCGGAGCAGGCAAAAGTGGAGCTGGAGCAGGCAAAAGTGGAGCTGGAGCTGGTAGAAGCGGTGTCGGAGCAAAGACTGGAGCTGGAGGAGCATAGACCGGAGCTGGAGGAGCAAAGACAGGTGCTGGAGGACCATCCACCGGAGGCGGAGGACCATAAACCGGAGATGCAGAACCGTAAACCGGACTAGGAGCAAAAGCCGGTGGAGGAGCCAGTGCAGGAAGCAAAGGAGCTGGAGCTGGTGCTGGCAGGACAGCTTCCTGCACCGCGTAATCCAAGTGATGAGGCAGGGCATGTAGCGCATCCAAGTGATTGTAGTGGTGCCCATCGAAGTGATTGAAGTGCGAATTGAAGTGGTGATGCGAAGGCTTCGCTTCAACAGCCGCCACCAGAAGGAAAGCCAAGGCAAATGCCTATGAAAATAAATTGTTAAAATCAAGAATCTCCGTAATTAAGAGTCCTAATTAAATCCTCTCACCCGTGTCAGCGACCACATCTTGCTTGGGGGATGATTTCTTTGGTTTCTAGGGGGAAATGAGCTGCTCGATCGATGTGCTCGACCTGTTGGTTCGACTGCCAATGTCTTTCCATTGTTAAGAGCCATTAATATTTATAGGGAAATTCAGTCAAAAGACTTGCACTTGCATTTCTTCACTTTCATAGCCTTTATGGGCTGGGTTGGGTCTCTTGACGGTGAGGTAACCCAGTCCCAATCCGCCTAAGTTGGTCAGCAAGTCGTGACTGCGACCGATCGATCGAGGGGCCAATAACTTCTTGGCCGATTTGAAAGCACGGCCCATGATTATATAATAGTATTAGGCCAAAGCCAGCCCAGACATTGACAGTTATCCAAACGTGGAATATGATTATGATAGGCCATAAATAATGCTTTTACCATAAATAACAATCGATTGCGCCTAAGGTGGCAACGCAATCACAGACAATTTGCTTTATTTACGAACTTCTTTAACCTGATTTCCCTAAGTCGTATTTTTGTTCCGATTGAGTCTACATTTTGTTTCTTTTATTTAAATAAAATTATCTTATAAGTAGTCTGTCTGTAGTGAAATAATTATTTAGGAAATTTTGTAATAACTTTTTATGAAATTGAACAATTTTAGGAAAAGATGTTAATCCACAATTTAAACTTTCAAAATAAAAGGAAGATATTACATATTAATAAGTTTTGTATGACTTATTATTATTACTAAAGCTTAAGCGTTAAAAAAAGATAAAAATGTAATTTTTCAATTTAAAAAATGCGCTTCTTTGATACGAAGGCTTAGCTTTCATTGGAAATAATCTCTTAGACTAAATATAAAAACATCTCTTTATAGAACATTAAGTCCCAACTTATAAATAAAGATTTAACAACGACGGAATCACCTATCAATCCACCCATAAATCCTCTCATACATAGATATAACATTTTTCTGCAAGTAATTATTTAAATTACAAACATTTCCCAATAAAAAAGAAACTGCATAGATTGATAATTATTTGTTCCTTTTTTAATCACAAAATTGTTTACAGAATTTGTCTAGAGATTGTCTTGATTTACAGGTGCGTCCTTAGACCACCACTGGAGCTGGGGCAGCGGCGGCAAAGGGAGCGGTGTAGGGCGATGCCAGGTAGGGCGAAGCGTAGGGATAGGCGGAGTAGGCGCCTGCATAAGGAGCGGCATAGGGAGCAGCATAGGGAGCAGCATAAGGAGCGGCATAGGTAGCGGTGTAGGGAGCAGCAGCCAGAGGAGCAGCCAGGGGAGCAGCCAGAGGAGCAGCAGCCAGAGGAGCAGCCAGAGGAGCAGCCAGAGGAGCAGCAGCCAAAGGAGCAGCTAGAGGGGCAGCTGCGTACTTGGCCACCACAGCGGGAGCAGCTGGGATGCCGGACACATAGCGGCTGGAGTAGGGAGCGGTGAACTCGAACGGAGCCGTGGTGTAGGAGGACAGGGTGCCGTCATAGTTGTTGCGGACATCCACCTGGCTGCTGCCGCCGGCGGCATATAGCGGAGCGTTGGCATAGGCCAGAGGAGCAGCGGCCAGGGGAGCCACCACACCGGGCTTGGCCGCGGAGCAGGCAATCAGAGCGGCGATGACCAACTGCAAGTAAACGAATCAATCAGTAACATAATCCTTTTCCTTCTGCAGCTAATCCCCTCGGTTGCTTGAACTCACAAACTTGTACATATTGCTGGCTGGGGGGTTGGTTGTTTCTAAAGCTCTTGAGCGATAATGTCCATTGGTAGCCAGCTCAGAGGCTTATATAGCTCGTGCCCATATCCGTGCTCTTTGGGGGACATTCTGTCTGAGTCGACTTTTGGTCGCTTCTTCTTGGGCTGTTGCTGCTGGCCCACCTGGGCGAGTGCCAGTCAGCATACATGATCGCCATTTGGCCAAGACGTGAGCCGCCTTCAATTGCCCAATTGTGTATTGTCGGAAGTTGTCCAAGATGTCGCTCAAAATGGTGCACAGGGAGAAATTCGTAGCATAACCTCTAAGAGAGTCTATTACAGGCTTCATTCTATAAATTAATTGGTATTTCTCGAAGTATCTGAGTATTTAAAAGCCTTAATTAAGTGATTCTTAAGGGCCTTTGGTATTACCCCTTTTGCTGTTAATTCTCATAAGCAAAAATATAGTTATGCCTAATTTTTGCGAGTGCACTGATCGACATTTGTATGCAGTCGGAGGCTTCCTTGGTGGCCAAGCTGTCTATGCGTAATTTGCAGTCTGTTTGGGCCATCAATGTGTGTCGTCTTGCATTGAATTGGACGCAAAATTGGCTATTAAAAATTGCCGTTCCCCGCTGGCCTGCCATTCCGGCCCACTAAATGTCTCATTAGTTCGCTTTTTAATGGCCAGCAGAGTCGCCAATAAAAGGCGCTCGTAAATTTCCCTCTCATCCTTGCCGCTTTGTGGCGTTCGGTTTCATTTGTTTTCGTGTCAGCCCAGTTTGACCTTGACGCCATCTGGCCACAGGATGTGATGGAGGTGCTGCCCTGAATGGATGGAGCTGTCTCAATCATGTCGAGCCGGCTTAATTGGACAGCGGGGAGCAAGCGAGTGAAAACGATCATGTGGCCGAAACCGGCTTGCGGACTTAATGAGCCATCGACGTTGCCGCTCTCTCGGTCACGTGCTGGCCTGGTCAGCATCTTCGTCATCTGATGAACTGCTGGCCAAACGATTTTCGTTGTTTTACCTTTCAGCAGAAGGGTAATGTTCCTATATAATACAGATGATTTTTAAGATCCTTTCAGAAGGTTATAAGCAGAAAGAAAACCTATAGTGGAATGATTAGGATTTGAGATATTTCTAGAGATAATATTTATTTGTTTAGTTTGTTAAATACTCATCAATGATAAACTTCGTAAATTTGCCTTAAAACATTCTTTATTTTCAACTTGGACAGAGCATCTTAACAGCTTCAGCTGCTTCTGGAATCCGATCCGATGATGACGACGATCTCAAGGCCGTTTTGGTGACGAGTCGAGAGGGCAAAAGATATATACTTTAACCGACCATCCACAGATCGAGTTGCCCCACGCATGTAACTATATACTGGGGACTGTATCCGCATTGGATTGATCCCATCTTGGTTGGCTGTGACACAGTTGGTGGTACAGGTAAGGTCCAACTACTTGTTACGATCAAGACAATTTCTGGGCTGAAATTCTCGACCGATGACGCCGCCGATTTTCCAGTGAGTCAAGCACGGAAATACAGCGCTGCCCATCATCATCTTGATTATCATCGTCAGCACCTTCTTGTCTTCGGCACTCCACTTGAGATCGGTGCGATCCGCTCACTTCCTAGTCGAGATTTTTCATTGGAATGCAGCGCCAAAACTGATTTAGAGCCCCTTCAGTGGCGATGATGTCCCCTTTGGGAATTAAGAATTATTTGGCTGTCGTCAGTACCGTTTGTTTTAATGGATTTTTCGGAAACCAAAATTTATGCAGATCATATTCGAATTCCTGTTTGTTGTTTTCGCGGGAAAGCAGGTTCTATCCCCCCTGCCATAAACATCTATATAGATCCAGCTCCCAGTTCCCAGTTCCGTTCCCAGATCTGATCAATGACACTTGACTTTAATTGGCTTTCATAAATAAACGCCAGATCTTGGACGCTGCGCCTTAGGTTCGTCTTTTTTCTATTTCGCTTTTTTCACAGCCATTTCCAATGCCAAGTTTAAGGCCCCATTATGAGGAGCGAATGATGGAGATCTCTTGGCCCGATTGATGTCTAGGTGTATGTAAATGCCCAGCCATTAAAGACCATCCGAGTAGAGAGTGAAAGGTGTAAACCCAATGGACGCAGACCTCTTTTTTTTCTGAGCTGTGTCTGCGCTCGGCGACCTTCAAAACATTATGCAAATGCAGTCTCCATCGATGGCAATGAGACGAAAAATGGCCAATAAAAAAGCACTCACAAGTCACACCGAAAAGCTAAGCTTAGATGGCAAGTTTATTATCAATGTGTTTTGTTTGTATTCACTAGGAGGAGAAGTCACCGCAGTTTGATGATCAGTCGGGATGGCACTCTCCTCGTCTCGTTTAAAATTATTATTATTCTAGGACCTATAGGATGGGATTCGGGCTAACGCCTTTGGATCTGCGGTGTGCCGTACGAGGTGAGTCCTGTGGTCCTCGGCACACTGGCATAGGGTGCTCCGGCCTGCAGCGGAAGTTGGGCCACATTCAGGGGAGCAATGCCAAAGGGCACCGGCAGCTTAAGATTCAGGGAGTTGGCATCCACAGCCGCCGAGGGTAAGGCTCTTCCTGTGGCCACACCAGCACCTGGAGCCGCCGCCAGAGCCTGTGGAGCTGAGGAGGCCACTTGGAGGGGCGCTGAGGGTGCTCCGAATACATAACCCTGACTGGTCAGCGCCTGGGTAAAGGCAGCCTGCTCCAAGGCGGGCTCGGCGAACTGGCGGGCCACCTGGTGATACTGCTGAGGTGGTGGCTTGACCGCTGCCACCTGTTGGTACCTCTGCTGGACTACTCGCTGGACAGCCGGCTGCTGCAGCCTGCTGGGAGCGGGGTAATGATAGTAGGCCACCTGGGAGCTGGGCGTAATCGAGTATTCCAAGTGCGAGACATCGGCCAGAGCCAGGCTCAGCAGCTGCAGCAGCAGAATCCACAGGCAGGAGAACTGAAAGTGGTTTCGATTAAACCTTTGACCACCATTTATCACAAATATTATCACTCACATTGGAGGCCATTGTCACAGCACGGTTTTAACGTTCTTGTTCTTAGTTTGATATATTTTTATATTCGATTTAATCCAGGCACCGATCTTGTCACTTAATTCGTTGATGTTCGCAGGCGCAGCTGTGGCAGCTGATTAAAATTGGTGAGGCCGCTGAAGATGCTTTTTATATGCGTATTGAGGAGCTCTGCGATCGGTTCTCAGACCTGTTGCCCTCTCTCACTCTCTGCCTGTTTCTTGCCATCTTTTATTTCGAATGTTTTTGAAGCCACAACGCTTGAGTGCAGGCCAAGACGAAGCTTTTTGGCATTTTGTTGCTTTTGTTTATTTACTTTGTTTATTTGTTGGCTTTTCGGTGGCTTAACAAAGCTGTTGCCGAGCAGTTTTGTCTATTGATAATATTGATATTTGTCTGCCTTGCATATAAATCAATGTTGGTCATTTTTATTGGCATCCAAACTATGCAACTAAACAAACTAACATCCAGTGGCTCACTGTGACTTTCCGTATTCGCAAGGGCCAGTATCTGAATTTTGGCAAGCCCCCCTTCTGGCTGAGCCCCTGTTCTCTGAGCCATTCTGCATGTCGACAACATTTGAGCTTATTAAACACTGAGCGTCATGTGACTCCTGCCAGAAATGCCGCACAAACATAAAAGCCATTAGCCCCCAAGCCCCAAACTGAGGACTTTGGCGGGGATGAGCGGCAACGTACGAGATTTGCATGCTAAAGACCCGATTGTTGTCTATATATCTCCTCTATCCGACACACTGAATTTGATTGGCTCTCTTTCTGTGCGGTGCGAAGCTCTCGTCAAAGATTGACCTCAGCCGGTGGGGCATAATCACAATCTATGCGCATCTAATTTTGAATTACACTTAACGAAAATGTGCATTTTAATATTTATTCATTAATATTTAATTAATAAAGATTTCGTTAAAAGATACATAATAAATAAAATACAACAATTCCTAAGGTGCACTAGAGATAATTATAGAAGCTTATTGTCTATATTTCCAAAGTAATGGGGAAATTGAATAACAACATACGGCACTCGGGATGTATGTCAATCGGAAAGTCCGATATGAATATCTACAACAATTTCTCTCTTAATATCTTATAAAAAATATCGTTACCTTTTAAATATAGAATCTTTTAATACCTAAAAATATTATTTATCGCACATTTGAGGTTAAATTATAGATTAATATATCGAATCTATTACTTGGAAGTCGTAACACTATAATAATAAACATAAATCAACAAATTCTGCTTTAAGAAATAAGCGGAAAGTATTTATTTTTTAGTTTCGTGAAGCTTTTTAAAATAATATTTATTGTTCTTATAAAGAAAAGCATTTGCTTGCAAATTAAAATAATAACGTCTTCTTATATTATTAATAAAATTCTTTTCGGTTTTTACATTGAACTTTATAATACTTTAATTTTAATTAGCTGCCTCGTCTTCCATCTAGGCATCAATGAATTAAACATTTTTTGAAATTATTAAATGTTTATGCAGGAAACCAGTTTTTGAACTGGCAAATATGACACCAATTATTCAATCGCTGAACACGGAAATGATCAATTTATTTGTCTTTCAACCTATTTCCCATTGGTTTGAAGTGTAATTAAGATGTTTATCATTTGTCTACGAAGCTTGTTAAACTATTGACCCAATTGGCTGGGAACTTGGCTCTCTGGTTCGCACGTTGAGTTAGGTCAGTTGGTCAGGAGGAGTTAATAACCGTTGATCGGACGGTATATGTGTCTGGGTCTCAGTGTCATGCCTCGCCTTTGACCAAAATTGGCGATGCCGAAAATTGCTCGAAGCCATGAAAACATCTGAATTATTTATGGATTTTTCGATATAAGCATAATTAAATCGCTACGGTGCGCGTTCTTCGCATAAATTTACGACTCGCCGATAATACGAAACATAACAACATTATTTAGATTTAATTAATTGCTAATTTGAGGAAATTATCATTCATAGTTATGCATAATGAGCTGCGATGTCTGGCTGGGCCCATCTGGGGTTTCTCGAGTCACCAGCCCTGAGTGTTAAATGCGACGGGAGAATGATGAGAAGGAGGAGCTCCGTAGACAGCAGCTGGGGCGTGAGGAGGCGGTGACCCAAAGTGAAGTTTATATCTGCCATAGGACGGAAGAGCTGCAAGCTGGTAACCAGTTGGTGGGGCAGAAAATCTGTGCAGGAATTGTGGCGGCGGTGCAGCGGCATAGTGACCCACAGCTGGTGCAGCATAGTGAGCCACTGGCTGTGGTGCATACTGAGCCACTGCTGGTGCTGCAAATCCTGAGTAAGTGGTGGTTGTGGTGGTCACTGGTGCTCCAAGGGAATACTTGATGACAGGTTGAGGTGCCTCATAAGCTGTAGCGTATTTAAAGATTGCCGAAGGAGCTGGTGCTCCATAGGCAAAACCATGATGAGCACTAAAGGCTGCAGGAACAGTCACAGTATCCGAAACAGGAACAGCTACGGGAGCGGGAACCGCCACAGGAGTGGGCACGGCCACGGGAGCTGGAACCGGAACTGGAGAAGGCACCGGAAATGGCACTGGCACCGGAACACCCACAGGCACACCCACGGTCGATGGGCCGTGAAAGAAGCTACCCAAAACGGGAGAGCCAAGCCACAGCAGAACACTCAAGAGAACACTCTGTATAATTAAATAATACATTAATATATAATTATTATTAAGCGCTTTTCATTCACTTTGCCCTTACAGTTTTGTACATTTTTATCCGTTATGCTTTCTTTCGTTTTCATTTGCCGTATTAAGTCACTTCTCTTCGACACTTTCACACGTAATGAATCGATTTTGGTTGACCATTGCAGGTTTATATACCACGATCCGTCGCTCACATTATGCTGATTTCGGTTAGGAGTACGAGTACGAGTACGGGGTACTAGAGGTACGAAAAGTAAAAACTCCATTAAGGGATCTGCGCACGACGTGCAATCGACAAGCGAATCGTGCGGCAAATGCATGCGACAAGTTTTGCAATGCCCCATCTTCAAGGGAAGTCTAATTGGGGGGTACCCTACTTATAAATGGAATAATTAAAGAGATTCCTTAATTAATTCCAGAGTTTTTAAAGTGCAAAAGTGTTGCTGTAGGGAACTAAGGGCTTTAAAGAATTTATGCTGCATTTATTGTATCTAAGATATTAATAATATACCAGCAGCTCTCCTCCACTGCATAAAAATATTATTTACAAGCCAATAAATTCGAAGAAACTACACATAGAATAAGGTGCATCCTAATAATGTCTTTATTTTGTCACCCCATGAACTTATAAAGCCCAGATAACCCCTTAATCACAGATTAACTTAAGCTCCTACAATTTTATGTCTCTGCCAATGGAGTTCAGGTGTCATTAGCATAAACACACTTCATTCAGCCATATATCCATGGATCACATTTACCAAGTGCAGCGCGACTTTTACTGCCATAGCCGCCGCTGCTGGCAGTTGCAACAACCCATTGCGATCACGTTCCAGGCACCTTTTTATGCCTTATGACTCTGATTGATGGCCGTTGCCGAAATATAAATGCCAAAATATCACACGCCAGTTAAAAGTCGATTTATTACCGCCGCCAACAAAGCCAGCAAAGCTCTCAATTAGCCGGGCCGAGCCCGAAAGTTGGCAGCATAAATCAGGGCTCGGTGGCACAGCACAAAAGTGGGCAACTCGTGCAACCATAAAAGACTGAATTTGAGACTCGGAATCTCTGTCGTAAACAGGCGAAATTCCCGCACGGGTGGCCAATTAAATTGGCTGCCAAATGCGCGACACGCGCTCATCGAAATTGTCAACACAAAACAATGAAACGGAGGGGGGCCTGGCCCGGGCCGGGCCATAAACCGGAGAAACCGGCGAAATTACCATAACAAAGTGGCTAAATCAGAAATCGATATGTTCACCTTCGCTGAACCGAAAAGTACCGAGCACCGCGCATCATTTTCACAAAGATTTCCCCGTGCCGCGCTAAGTGGAGCACACGCCCAGCTCTTGAGAGCTTCTCGAGAGGTTGCCTCGCGACTTGCCACTGCCGATGGCAACAGGTGCTCTCGAGGAGGCATCATCATCATCACACACATATAATGTAATGCGTACTAAATCGCTGCACGTGTTTCGCGGCAACAAATGCGAGGCCTCCTCCCACGAAAACCAAACTTTGTTGCAAGCTCTTCACGTATCACCTGTTTTGATTCACTCAACTGGTTGGATAAACTCTGAGTGTATGTAAGCTGGAAAATATGCAACAATGTGTCTGATTTATTGAGGAAAATCTACATCAATATAGGAACTTTCTTAATAAAGTAAGGGAACCTTTAATCAATTAATTTACTTTGGTAAACTAAGTTTAATTTGTGACAGAACACCATGGCCATGATTGCAGCTTCATTCTGAATATCAATTGTCACTTGTCACTTGCCACTTGATATTTATAGAATGCATAATCCCTACCATATTGCTCATACGCAGTGTGGGGAGTCAACGAACTCAGGGCAATGCAAGGACACGCTCCCTGGCCCGGCTGCATTAGATTATCGACTGCAATTCCCTTCTACAAACAACAACGACAATTAATTAAGAGGAGGCAGAGAAGTGGGTGGCTTGTGCTCCTGAGCAGAGGAGTCAATGTCCCTGGCCGAGGTCAACACGATAGAAACGTGTGCATTTCCACTGTACGTGCAGTTCCATCTGCCAGGGATCAGCTTTCCCGGGAAATGACTTGTCCCTTTGAAATTAATTTTCCATCTTGTTGTGTCAACTGTGCTCGGACTCATGTTTCCTCTGGCCAGAATCCGAGTTCAATGCGGGTTTTAATTGCAATGCCCGAGGCTAAAACGCGTACTGCTGCTCCATGCATCCTGCGGAAGGTCCTTGCCCTGTGTGCCGCCAAGTCAATGGCTTGTTAATAATGCTCAGCAGAAGCAGGGCAAAATGCAAGCCACTTTCCGCTTGAATAATTCAATTAAGCTTAGCATACTCTTGGGCTAACCGGAAAAGCTGAAGGGAAAAGCGTAGAGCTCAGCATGAGATGGATTTACACTCGAAAACAACAACAGGTGTGTGCGTGTGTACGAGGTTGTGGGAATCGGCTGAGAGTCGGTGCATTTGTGCCATGAGAGCAGCTGCTACAAAATGCATCCACTTAGTGTCACTCGGCGGACGGGCTTGAATGAATATTCAATGGAATGGGAGATGTAGGAAGCAGAAGCTTAGCCCACCTTTGTCTGCGAATATCCGAGTCTCCGAATCTGCGAGTCTGTGAAGGCTGTTGCCAAATTATCGCTTGACTGGCCAAAGGCAGCGATGCCTTTGTCGCTGTAACCATAATAATTATGACATGGTTTATGATCAGGCGGCATAATTTATTCCCAACCGAACTGAGACGAATTAAACTTGTCTTGGGCAAATTGAGCTGTGCACTTTGTCAAGGTCGAAGAGCCGCCAACAATGGCTTATTGTTATTATTATATTATTATTACGCTGCGCGCTATGAATTATATTTAGCAAGCCCCACCCGTTAACAAGGCATTTCCACTTGGCTGCTACAAAAAAAACTCAATAAATTAAATTAAATCATAAATCGATTTCGAACTCGCCGCCGGGCAAATATTAATACAAGACTTTTCAATTTTCGCATGAATTATGCGTGTCTTTTTTTGGGCCAGGATCAGCTGGACGGCTGAAAAGGTAATTAAGTGGCTCAATTCACTTCTGAGCAGCTCTTGATGTGCTCCAATTTTTCACTTGCGAAACCAGGCAAAAAGCATTTAGCTGAGACATTTGGCCGGGCATTAATAAATAGATATTTCAACGCACTTTCCCCCCCTTTTTTTCCGGCCAACCTGTTGACGGGCGCACGCGTTTGTCGCTTGAGTCTTTCGTTTCTCCGCGATGATAATTGTCAGGGGGCGGGCGGAATGCGCACTCGGCTGGGGCGTTGCAATAAAACAATTTTGTTCGCTATTTTAATAGTTGTTTTTTTTTTCTTTTGAAAATTTCAAAACCACTTGACGGCTGCCGATATGAATCGAGCGAGTTGCTCAAGTCGCTAAATTAATTTGAAGTGCAATTGAAGTGCCGAATGGGAGTTGAAAATCGTGGGGATAGCGTTGCAGTGAATTAGCAGTTCGGTGATGGAAACACAAACAGGTGGCTGGGTGTGAGATACTCGTGACGAATCGGCTTAGTAATTCGATCTTGATGTAATAGAAGAACTTTTGAGTTTGAACTTAATAAGCACATTATAATGAATAATATTCATAGCTTAATTTATTAAAGCTTCAACTTGATTTCGCTTAGACATTTTAATAAAAAGAACAAGTTTATTTAAGTAAAACCACAATGAAAAAAATCATTTTAAAGAAACTGATAAATACAGTACGTTAAAGGTACTTATTATCCTTAAACAATATGAAACTATGACGCACTTAAAACGTACACTGCAATTTCTTGGTTAATGACTTTTCTTAAATATTAAAAATATTTTTTTAAGTATTTTCAAGTAAAGTCTTCTTTTATTGTTCGCCTGAAACCTAATTTATTGTTAATATTATTTTATTTGTTTTTATTTCAGCTATCCTGTATGATTTTATTTTAATTTATCCATATTTTAAGATATATATTATTATAAGAAAAAAAAGAGAGTTGTTTTAAGAGTCATTTATATTTTATTTACAGAAAGTGTCAAAGCCACAAGGGCAGGGAATTCCACCTTTATAGCAAAATCAACGAAACTTGATCCTTCCTTCAATCTCTCGCTATCGCCGCCTCCCGTTTATATGTCCTTAGTTCTCTAATTGTCTCTGTCTCTAGTTGAGTTCTTGGATGTTTTGGGGGTCTTGAGGGTTTTTGGAGTTTGTACACAATTCAAGGTTTTGTTTTTCTGCCTCTGACTACGAAATGCACATGCAAATTCCACACTTTGACGGCAGCAAAATGCGAATTATCCACTTCAAGGGTTCGTCAACGGGGGCTTGGTTTCCTTAGGATCAGATACTTAGTGCAGGTATCCGTGTCCACCATAACCAGCGTATCCCAGACCACCATAGCCGGCGTATCCCAGACCACCGTATCCGTAGTTGCCATATCCGCCGTGGTAGGTCGAGGTGGTGTGCAGGGCAGGAGCGGCATGGACCAGAGGAGCGGCATGGACCAGGGGAGCGGCGTGCACAACAGGAATGGCCTTGGTGGCCACCTTGTAGGTGTTGGCATAAGAAGTGGCCACGGGGTGGGCCACAATGGGAGCGGCGTAGCTCTTGATGATCGGGGCGTGCGAGATCACGGCCGGAGCAGCGTAGGCCGGGGCAAGGGCGGCACCGTATCCCAATCCATAGCCATGGCTGTAGGGCGAGATCACTCCGGCATTGGCGACGGCGCACAGGGCAGAGATGAGGGCAATCTGGGGAGCACAAATCGTATATAATCCCTGGGAACTTTCGGTATCCTTTTCGGTTATCCCCGCCTTACCAGTTTGAACATTTTGCTGGCTTTGTTTTGGGTTGCTTTGACTTCTTGAGTAGTCGAATGTGTTATGCTTAGACGTCTCGGATTGCCCTCTTATTTATACCCGCAACATGAGAAATATTCTGACAAATCTTGGCCCAAAGAGAGGGAGAGCAAATCGCAAAAACACGCCCGAAGCTTTGTGCATTTGCCGACCAGAGAGCAGATCGCGAAAGAGATCAGTCGCGATCGGTCACGCGGCGGTTTCGGCTTAGACCAGAGTCCCCCGGTCCCAGCGCTTTTCATGGAAAACCTCTATGGGCATTTAATTCAATTTGCTTTTTTTTTTTTTTTTGTCAGCTATTGTTGGCTACCATGCGGCGGCAGTTGCTCTAACGGAATATTTTTTTTTAAATTTCCATTCATGTCGGTGGGGAAATAGACAATTGTTTACCACCACCAGTTTCTAGCTGGGAAAATGCCACTTTTAATTCTGGTTCTAGCAAAGTATTACTTAAAATATTCTTTAGCTGTAAATTGGCAACTAACTGTGTAAAATATAGTATTTTATTCTGAAGAATAACGTACTTTTAACTTGAATTTAAGCTACGAAAAAAATAGTTAATCTATTAACACTTTAGAGAAAACTAGCGAGATTTAAATCTGAAAGATATATTTTTAATAGAGTTATGACACTGCATTGCTGCTTTTATAAATTTAAGTTACCTAACGAAAGCAGAAGGACTAAGACGTATATAATCTATTTACATTTTACACAATATTTCAAAGATTTATAATTGAACATTACATTTAAAATGGAATTATGACATTACAATAAATTTGAATCATTTATCCCAATAACTTAGAGAAATGATAAATGCATAAAAAATAAAGATGTATTTATAAACAAATATACATTATGTATATACACAAATTTATTAGGTAAATTTGTATTGTATATAAGAACATAAGTATCAATTCAATTGGTAGAAAATTCCAAGCAAACATCCTGAATGGCCACTTTCCATCAATACAACTAAGATTGTAGTGTCATAATACCATTAAAATTTAATCAATATATATAAATATTCCGATGTATAAATACTCTAATTCCTAGAACGCACAATTTCCTATTACCAAAGCCCATTAGCCCATTACACATATCTTTTTTCCAACTAAAGATCTGCAAATCCTTTCTAAAAGCAAAGCACGCACTTGATTATCAATCAGCTTGACCAGCAGCTGACTGACTGACTGACTGACAGCTCATTACTGATATAAAGATCCGTAGGTGTGGAAAATGCTGTTGCTCACAGGCAAATGATCAATCGGAGCTGCCTCTCCACGCACCAAATAAACTCGGGCTCCGGTCTGTGAAAAATTACTCACTTTAATAACTGACAAACACACAGAGCCTGGAGACTGGCCGGGCTAATAGTGCAGTTGGCCAGTTGCAGCTGCTTTTGACTCTATTTTGCATGCATTAATTTTTAACTGATTTGCTATCGCGCGCACACACGGCGTATGCGTAACTTGGGTGGAGAAATCAATTGGTAACAGAGGTAAATCATATTTACTGGCTTTGGAATGGCCTGCCAGATTTCCTAATAGCCATGCTTAATTCCTATCTCATATCACAAGATCTGCCGAGAACACGAGGCGTGAAAAGAATTGCAAAATGCTTGTTACGGGCCTTGGAATCAAAATGTTTTGATCCGAATTTTGTATCGCCAAGTGTTGGTATCAAACCTAAAGTTCTGTGTGTCTCCCACTGCGAACAAAGCGCGGCTTAAAGTTTATGACGCATAAATCAATAAACAATTACGATGGCGACAATTCTGTGTGGCTTTGACCCTGGGCATCGTTGCTGATTGGGGGACAATCTGCATATCAACGCGGCTTAGTCGAAGCGAGAGTGAAACCAAGTCGGAACCCTTCACCAAAGCCAACACCTAGTGATTTGGACCGGACCCGGGGCGTTATGCAAATGCTGGCCAAATTGTCGCATAAATCTAAATTGAAGGCGGCTTGATTGACACCGGACACAGGATGCCAAATTGCGTGGCTATCTAACGATCGATCGAGCGACCTGCCCAAAAACCGCAAGACCAAAACTGCCACCCACTCTGTTTATTGAGATTTCGACTGCAATGGACCGACCACCGACCACTACCTAGCTCCACTAGTGTAATTGCATTTTAATGGCCTCCCAATTGGGAAATATCCATCCAATTCGCATTTCCCAAGCAACGCCCAAAACTCTTTGATTGCCAACAAATCATTCAAAAGTCGAAATTAAAAGCCGTCAATTTTCCAGAGCTCCAACTCAGCTCAATGGAGCTCAACTCAATATTTTTTCCCCTCTTGATTTATGTGATTTTCATGGGGAAATAGTCGCTGAGTCCCGGGACCTGAAATTTGTCCGGCTATCTATCTGGAATTCTGGTTAAGGAAATTTCACAAGGGGTCTATATGGAATGCCAGAGCATCGAGGTGGATTAGTTTGACTCACTTGCATTTCATTAAACCAGCATGTGACCGCAAAAAGTTATTATTTAAGTTTTGTTATAGTTTTACATAATTGTTGGTTGGGCGGTTTGCAATTTGCATAGCATGGCCTGACGACTCCCATCTGTGGCTCTGACTCGATTGTGGCCAATTAAGTATTAAGTATACCACATGTTGGACGCTACGCTACGCGGTCAAGGTCGTGCTTACCCCAGTACCCCCAACCATTGTCACAATGTCGTGCATATTACACTGTAGCGAATTGTACAACAATTAGACGTTTTTATAATGATTAATAACAAGAGAGCAACAGCAGCAGCGGCGACAACTAACAAGTGCGAAACTGTAACAATGGCCAGCATAAAGTCAAGACTTCTAATAAGGTTGAGCTGGAATGGGTACCCTGGGAGTATTTTATGGAATTTAATGCTTATTTTTAAACATAAGGTTGAATTTATATTCATTTAGGTATTTATATATTATGGAAAGTTAAAGTAAACACCCTTTTGGTCAATAAACAAATGTCTTAGGCTAATTCTGATCTATATGTTGATGTTTTCATTATAACAACTTAGTCTATATTTAAGTTAGCCAACATACTTCTTTTTCTAATTAGCGTATAGTTCACCTAACATTTAAGAATCAAGCTTAAGCTAATTATAAACAAACTTCAGCTAATTAAGCAACAATCTTCATTTGAAGACTTTTGCCAGCCATATTTTTTTTTAATGAGTCTCAAATATCATTCCGTGATTATTTTCCTAGGGTACCAATCAATGCTGGGGTTTTCCACACAGACACCGATGTGAAAAGCCATGGAAACACATTCGCCGACAGTGAGCCAAGTTTTCATTAATGGAATTAAAGTGCGCTAAGGTGGATTAGCCCCATCCAGCCCCCTTTTTGTCCTCCCTTCCGCGACTACTACTAGAGCTGGCTGCTTTACCTTCGGCTTCGGCTCAGCTCGAGGTTGGGCCAACAATTATCATTTGCAAAACTTGGTTTCATTTCGCTTTGAAGTTCTTTTTGTGCGGGGACATTGCGCAATGTGGCTCATAGCACGTAGAGCGTTTCTGTTTTTGTTTAATAGCAATTTTTGTTGCTACGGATCAACCTGCTGCTGCCTGTACATACAAGTATAAACTATTTTGGTCACAGATCATTTGACAGCTTCACTGACTGTGCTCGCGCTCTCCCGGCCACTTCGGGCTGTCAATGCAAATAGACTGAAATCTGCTTCATAATTAAGTAGTTAAATCGCAGCTCGGTTGCAACAATAACAAGCCGAAAACCGAAAACAAAAAAAAAAAAACTCTGCATGTTGAACAAGTCACGCCCCTTTTCCGAGCTCGTAAATTAAAGTTGTGTGTCGCCAAATTGTATGCAAATGGCCAGACTCCCAGTTGCTTAGATTTATGCGAGGGGCTGTCCAAATTATTTGTTATTCGATTAGTGCTTTTTAATTGAATTTAGTTCTCGTGTGGGTGCGCATGCCCCTCTGGGAGGTACCTATTTCTGGCGAATTTCCAGTAGGTTCTAATGCATCTAATTTGACTTTCACTTTTTGCCACCGCTTATTGTTCGCCGCGATTGTTCTAGAGCAAGTCGGTGACTTGTGTGGTTACTCACCCTGAACTTGAGCTGAAATCAAATTACCGGGCGAGATCCCAGGCATGATTGCACACACCTGTGGGGGCAGTATCTATATCTAAATCAGAGGTGGCAAAGGAATTAAGTCACGAGAATTTAAATTGCTACGGCTGAGCTCCTTTCGATTGATTTTAAGATTTATCAGAGATTCTAACAGATCAAAACATTATTATTTAATGGCCTATAGCTTTATTTCCTTAACTGTACAGGGAGTATATTATTTAATCCATACACCGATTTATACAATCTCAACACGACCATAACTTTGCCATCCCTAAGTCGCGCTCTATGAACTGCTAACCCTGATCAAGTTCGCTCTGCTTCGGATTTCTCACAAAACAAAAGCAGAAATAAGCTGAGAACAGCGATAACTATAAAAAGTCAATTAGACTTAATGATAGCCACAGCTAAACATTAAATTCATGTACGTAAATTACATTTAAGAAAACGAAAAAAGCTACAAGAAACCAGCCACGCCAAAACGAATTCGATTTGAGAATAACAACGCCGATCAACTCCGCTGGGAGTTCTGTGCAATCAAGGAAGTCGTTTCCGAGCTGCAACCGACAAAAAAATGTTGCTTGTGCGTCGGGTTTTGTATAATTCAGTCATTAAAATTAATAAGACAATGCAGATCACACGCCCCACAAAAAAGGCGGCACAAGAAGTGGCCAAACCAGGCATTTCCCAAACGTTTAGGCCTGAAGGCGGATGTGGTTATTACAGATCTAATTACATGGCGTATGAGCGATTTTCAATGCTGTTTTCGGCCAGGCCAAGTCGCACCGATAACACTCGGATAAGGCCAGCTTAAAGTGTTGCTACTTTGCACGAATCTGGTAACTGGAAACTAATTAAGTTGCATGTTCCATGCTGACAACCTCCAAGATACAGAAACAAATGCAGACTCGAGTTGAGTTCGAGCCAGTCCCAATGGACAGCGTCAACTTCTATTAGCCAAACTATTAAAAACGCTTGTCCATTTGTCAATATTTCAACTAGCCGCCGAGCTAGGCGATTGTTTATTTGCTGGAAATCCAGGCTTAACTTCTCCATGAACACATTCATTTCCTTATAGAATTAAGCCACACAAAACCTGCCCAATTTAATCCGTATTAAAGTCTTTAAATAAATTGATTGAAGTATTTACTGGCTCCTTTTGGTTAGGCCTAATTGATTGCAAGAAATTCTGCTGTTCTCACATTTGTTGGTAATTAACCACAAAGGCCAGCATGGGTTAAGTTAAGGCCTAAAGCTTGTTTAAGCCACAAAAAGCTCGAAGTTCAGGTTTCATTTAAAGACCACAGCTCAAAAGTCGGCAAGCATTTTTCTATACAACTCAAGAGTTTTCCCAATGCGGGTAATAAAATTGCTTGAAACGTAAAAAGAGCTTGAAAATTCCACTTGCCGCTTTTTATTTTTATTTATTTATATATTCTTTTAGCTCGGTGGCCATTTCTGCAACTGGAAATATTACACCCGGCGGTAAGTGCCAGTCAAAGATTTATGCCAACTACTGCTAAACACTTGAGTGATTTACACGTTTGAGTCGGGGCATTGGTTTTGCTTGGCCAGAAGGCAAAGTGGACCAAATTCAGTAACAATGGCATTCTGCAGCAACACCGCCAACAATAAGAGCAACTTGGCCAATGATTAAATCGTTGCGGGCCCTGTCAGCGTCTTGTTATATCTCTCGCTTCTGAACAAGCTCATTGTGGTCTTTATTTTCGCTTCTGTTTCTTTTTTGTTTTGTGTATTTTTCTTCTTAATTAAATTAGAGCCAAGGTCGCGTCAAATGGGCTGGGAGTCGCTTGGCGTGTATGGTTAATTAAAATCAAAGGTAGGAAAATGAGCCACCTACGCGACGCGACGACATGTGGCGTTTGATGCTCGACGAGTTGGTGGCGCCCAAAAATAGTTGGTGAAAACCCACTCAGGCGGGGAAATAGGCAAGGAAAGAGGCTGGAAAGGGAGTTTTTCGGTTGCCAGTTATGCTAATGGTTGTCCCACATTTTCTGTGCCAGTCAAGTAGAAGAAATGAGCCAGGAACTCAAACCGAAACTGGATTGGGTGTGGGAGTGGGTGCTACGCCGCCAGGTAGCTTTTTTGTGGGTGGCTTGACTTGGCTCAGACTTTCGGCCTGAACAACAGCCTCGACTGGGTCCGAAACTGCTCGCTCAGTTCCGCCCAAATGGGTCACTAATGAGCCATCTGGGCCTGGGAATTCGCTAGAGGAAAAACTAAAAAAAAAACTCGAGCTAAGGAAAAAAAAACATACAGACAGACAACATTTTGAGATGATGGCTCGATTGTTTGTGCCAATTCTAACGTAAAGTAGCTAATTCCCTTGGTTCGGGGCCTGTATAAAACCCCAGTGACTTCTTCAACTGCCAAACATAGTAGCAGAGTTCACCCAGCGAAGAAGATGTTCAAAGTTGTGAGTTTGCCTCTGAAATAATATTTAAAGGAGTCTCTATAAGAAATATCTCCTATATCTTTTATAGGTGTTTCTTGTGTGCGGATTATTGGCTGTCCTGATCCAGGCTCGTCCCAGCTACTTGCCCAGCTATGAGGCCGTGGAATATGCCCCCAGTGTCGTGGGCTATGAACATCTGGCCCTGCCCGCCGCCGTTTCCCATCAGAGCTCCACGGTGGTGCACGAGAAGCGTCCCTATTGGCGTCCCATTGTGGATCACACTCCGCTGCTGAAGACTGCCTATGCTCCAGCCACTTCCATCTCCTACGCTCCTTTGGGCTATGCCGGCAGCAGTGCCGGCTGGTACGGTCCTGAAGTCTGGGGTGGAGCCAGCTATCCTGGCATCTACCTGAAGTAGAGGTTTTCCTGGGAAACCAAAATCTCATGCTGCATCTAAGCTGTGAACCTTTATTCTTTTTTTGCACAATATTTCAAATTCTGGATAATGAAAATCAATACTAAGGGTCAAAATCTTACTTGAAGATACCAAAAATATATTCCGTGATATTCAGAATAAATCAGGTTTAATTTGGTCAGTTTTTAAATAATAAATATCAATAACTGAAAGAAAAACATATGTTGTTTTTTTTTATATTAAAGGCACAATACTGTCCAAATAAAGACGTTAGTGATTTTCTTAATACTCAGAATAAATAATATATTTAATAAAATATGCAGAATATCCTTTAAAACAGTCTTCTAACTATTTTATTAATAACCCGAAACATAAAAGGGTCTATTATTATTTAAATTTAAATTAATATATTTACTTTTGTTTATCAACTTTAAAATCTGTTTTATATAACCTCAGCTGGAAGCAAATAAGTAATGCTGAAATGCTTTTGGATACTATTATTATGAGATTTATATTTTTATTTACAATACTTTCAATTCTGATTAAACTGAATTCCTAATGAGAATATTCTGCATATATTTCCCAGTATATCTTCAGTTTTGTTTTCTAGCTTTGTGGTAACCTATTGTTTTTGTATGTTAAAAGTCAGCAAGCTAAATGTTAAATTTTAGAACAATTAAAGTCATGAATAAGTTATTGCATTTTAAACTGCCACATTAAATCCCTTCGCTTCTATGGAAACACATTATTATTTTGGCATTCACATTTAGTTTATTTTTATTCGTTTTTTATTTAAATTTTGTCGCTCAAATTCTTTCGTTCTCGTTTGATGGCTTTTTTTTACCAGGCGCTGGCGGCGTAGGTGAGGGGAGCATGGTGCAGCAGAGGAGCAGGGGCGGCATAGGCCACCGGCGAGGAGTAGGCCACCGGTGCGGAGTAGGTCAGAGGTGCGGAGTAGGAAGGATACGCGGAGTAGGCGGCCACAGAGGGGGCGGAGTAAGCGGTCACAGAGGGTGCAGAGTAGGCCAGGGGAGCAGAGTAGGCGACTGGGGCGACGGTCTTCACAATGGGAGCGGCGGCCACGACGGGAGCGGAGTGCACGGCAGTGGTCTTGACCACGGGAGCCACCACATCCTCGACAAACGGAGTGCTGTGCACCTGGGTCACGCTCTGGTGGCTCACGGCGGTGGGCACGCTCTTCACCACGGCGCCCACTTTGGCGAGGACGGGCTCCTGGACAATGGTGGTGGTGGCAGGGGCACTGTAGACCAGAGGAGCGGCGGCCAGATGACCGGGCTTGGCGGCGGCTACGGCCAGGAGAGCGGAGAGAACGAACTGCGGGAAGAGAAAGGCTAATAATAATCCATTCCTGGCTACTGGTCCCACGGATCCTTACCAATTTGAACATATTGGCAGTGGTTACTTCTTCGACTTGTGTCGCTGCAAAGGGAGACAGACTTCGAATGTGTTGAGCTGAGGGACTGTCAACGGCTTTTATACGTGAACTTCACTTTCGCAGCTCCCACACACAGGTAACACACAGGTACACGCACCACCACGATGCCTCTGGGCCATTGAGGCGGATACAATAAGCCATAAGTCGAACGTGCCTGAACGGATTCTGGCCGCTGTCTCCGAGTCTCCAAGTCACCGAGTCTTGGCCATAAACCAGATTATTATTCGCGGCCAATTCTCCACCGCTCCTACTCATTATTTCACTTATTTTCGGCCTCGCACTTTTGGTTTCATTTCACAACTCACTCGCAGCCATTGCGGACTCATTAGTCGCACGTACTCACCTGGCATTTTTTCTTTGCTTTTATTTTTCGGGGAAGCGGGAGAACCAAGGGTTAACTTCTAATTGCCAGTCAATGGAATCCAATTTCCGACTCAAGCCAAGGTCGGTAAAGCTAAAACCAGAAACTGGCTTTCATTCTGCGTAATCCTTACTGGATTACCAAGAAATTGCTATGTAGTTTGGTAAAATAAGCAAGATGAGTGGCTTATAAACAAAAATAATAAGTAGATTACATAATTGCATCAATACTTCATATTAAACTCGCGCCATAGAATGGAAAAATATATAAAAATAATGATAAACTTTAGGCCTTTGTAAGTTTGAATGCAAATTGCATAGATTGTCACTATATTTCAGCCTAACATCTGCCAGAAAGCCTGCCTTATAAACAAAGTTTTTTGCTTTCTAAGAAGCCTGGCCTTCGTTTCTATAGAACCTGAGTGCACTTGTGCGCCAGGTGCACATGTCCCTAGAAACAAACACAATTTCTTTCTATAAAAGCAGCCATTTCTTTGACGCTGCATTCATTGCATTTTGAAAACTCTGAGCTGACATAACAGACATGAATTTCCCGTGGAAAGTGGTAAGAAAAACCCATTTAAGGATTAATAAATAGTTTAAATATTTGAAATACTATCCCTAGATATTGACTTGCCTCTTGCTGGGCTTCCACTTCAGTCGCGGAAATGTCTACAATCGGCACGAAAACGTAAAGCGATCTGTAAATGACACCCTGAATGCGTGGGGGATATCACCAGCATTCATAAAATCCATTCTGACGCCCATAGCGGATCTAGCTGACAAAATCGACGTGGACATACCTGTAATATCAAACTATCGCACAGACACTAAGGATGATTAACAATTTTAAGCCTGAATGAGTTTTAATAAATAAATTCTTACATAAAAGTAAGTTGGCGTATTATATCTATAAATTATGCAGTAAAAACAAAAGTTCATTGACCAGGAATTCCAGCCATTTGCCAACCAGCGGGATGCCTATTTGTCACCCTCCCAAATGAGGTGTCCTTGTGTTTGAATGCTCGACATATGTCCTGTGTTTACCCAAGGAGCAGCTGCAGCAGGAAGTAAATACGTGACTGGGGGAATGAACCAATGTCCTGGCCAGAATAGAAAGCTAAGACCGCTATGCAGTTTCCTCCTAATTTTGCTATTCTGATCACAGTACTAGGAATGGGAGCTTCACTGAAGCTATAAATGCACTGCAATTTAATTTAGTTTTGATAGTTTAATTGCAGCTAATTTTAAAAATATATTTATTTTAGAGAAATATATTCTAATTTCTTTCTGTTCTGTTCTGATAATTTCCTTTAACATAATTGAAACAATCTTCCTAAAGGGTTTTTCCAAAATAAGTTATCCTGTTAAATATATTTAAAAATAAGTCCATGTACCCCATAAACAAAGAGTAATCGCCTGAAAGTCAAGCTGGCAAGAAAAGTGAACACCTTCGCACAATTTTTGAAGCAAAACATGTATTTATTTAAAATTCGTATCACAAAACCGTCCAGCGATGCATCCTGGTCACCTGGAAGGGGTTGGAGGAGTGGGACTAACACTGGGAGTCGTAGGAACGCTCTACCACACACCGGTGGCGGTGTAGGTCAGCGGCGAGGAGGCAGCCACATGGGCGACCGGGGCCACGGCAGCATAGGAGCTGGCCAAGACGGGAGCAGCAGCGGCATAGGTGGAGTGGACAACGGGAGCAGCGGCATAGCTGGTGTGGACCACGGGAGCAGCGGCGGCATAGCTAACCACCGGGGTGGACTTGACCACAGGAGCCACGATATCCTCCACGACATGCGCCGAGCTGTGCACCACCGACTGGCTCTGGTGGGAGACCGCGGTAGGAACGCTCTTCACCACGGCTCCAACTTTGGCCAGAACGGGCTCCTGGACGATGGTCGTTGCCGGGGCGGCATAGACCAGCGGTGAGGACTCCAACAGGTGACCGGGACGGGCAGCGGCTACGGCGAGCAGAGCAGACAATACCACCAACTTGAACATTTTGGAAATGGGTTTTGGTCTGTATTGACTGATGGAATAGAGCGAGTGTTCGGATTGAGCTTCTTGCGAGAACTGTTGCCGAATGCCCGGCAGCCGTAATCTTTTTATACGGCAGCCACAACAGGCGGTGACCTTCCGACTTTGACGCACAATTCGAGTTGAAATGAAACCCATATCAGATTCTGGCCGGCGATCAATAAGCAATTAGCGTCGGTGGACGGCTCAGTGGAGACAAGCCAGCCAAGAGCATCGAGTACACAGGGAAATAAACGGATTAATTACAGGCATCTTTTAATGAGAAACTTCAGCGAAAAACTAAATAATTACTCTTTGTAATTAGATCTTAGTTTAGGTTTCATCTTTATTTCATATCTCATTATTTACGGACTAAATAGCATAATTTTAGCACTTAATAAATAAACCATTTTCTCTGTGTATCGAGCACAGCCATTAGGCTCCCCCTTGACTGCCATTAGAGGCTGGGGGACTCCTACTCCGCGAGTGCATTACTTGCACTTTGAGTGCGTGAGTCAGGGTCAGCGTGCAGTGCGTGAGCTCTTGGGCTTCGCTTTGGGCATTCGGACTGATTTAGGGTCTCAAAGTGACCAATTGCAAGTCTCATGCTTTATTGTCCGAGCGAGGGCAGATTTATACAACTCATTTCAATTCATTTCATTACGTTTTGACTGAGCACTGGCCACCGGCTCGTAAATGTTTTAATTAAACCACACTTTGCGGCTTTTGCAGCTGCGGCGTGAACCCGACGCGATGAACAATATTTTTTTTAAGCATATATAAGACACCAATTTCGGTTGTCCCATTATCAGTCAACTTTGTTCGCTTCAGCAGCACAACACAGACCAAGAAACAAAAATCCTTCAACATGTTCAAATTGGTAAGTAAACTCGAAGGGAAATAAATGAATATTAAAATATGAAAAGTTAAATTCCATCCTCTCCTCTCTTGAATTTCCTGGAATATTGCAGGTGGTGTTGTCTGCTCTCCTTGCCGTAGCTGTCGCTCGTCCTGGCCATCTCTATGAGTCTCCTCTGGTTTATGCCGCTCCTGCTGCCACTACCTACGTTCAGGAGCAGGTTCTGGCCAAAGTTGGAGCCGTGGTGAACAGCGTTCCCACTTCCGTCTCCCACCAGAGCCAGTCGGTGGTGCACAGCTCGGCGCATGTCGTGGAGGATATCGTGGCTCCTGTGGTCAAGTCCACCCCGGTGGTCAGCTATGCCGCCGCTGCTCCCGTGGTCCACACCAGCTATGCCGCTGCTCCCGTTGTCCACTCCACCTATGCTGCCGCTGCTCCCGTGGTCCACACCAGCTATGCCGCCGCTTCTCCTGTCCTCTACAATGCCGGCTGGTAATCCAGGCAACTGGAATTCCATTGGAGACTCTGATGAGCGATCTGGATGGTTAGAAAAGAAGCTATTCCTGTTGTAAATAATGTTTAGTTGCGAGTAAAATGTGATTTTCTATAAAAAAAACAACTGGTTATTGCTTGGGGATATTAAGGATTGTTGTATTATTATTATTAATTAATGTGCACCCACTGTTACCTTCAGTTGCCTGTAAATTGAGCCATATTAATTCAAGGAGCGTACAAATGAAGAATTTATACAACTGAATTTTTCCAATTAACTTTCTTAATAAATGCATGAGGCAAATATTTTCAAATGGATCTTCTTGAGTATTATTTTGTAATGTATTTTGAAACCTATTTAGACCTGGAAACTCAGTTTATATTATTAATTTATTAGCTTCCAGTTATATTTACATTTAACAGTAAATATAGTTATTTCGAGAAGATGTTTAGATTAATGTAAAAATCCCTCTTTACCCTCAAGTTGCTACAGAAGCAGCAGTCTATATAATATAATGTGTAATATGCACATGGTAATTATGACCTCTTTCTCTTTAAGTCAGCATTAAATAACAAGTTTATAGTGGTTTCATGTCCGAAATTTTTCTGTGAAGTAATTTTAGTTATTTTAAACAGTCATAGGTATAATATATTATTTTGCAAACATAGTTACAAATTTGCGAAAAAATTCGTTTAAAAATGTTAAGCATACTGTCACGATTTGTGGTTACAAACAAGAAAAGAGTTCATGTTTTTAGCCTGCTCTTCCGAGGGGTTTTAATGGCCTGTTAAGTCTGTTATTAAATGTTAAATTATTTAAATAATAAATAAAATAAAACACCATCAAATTATTCTGAGCATGAAACATGGATTTATTTACATCAGTCGAAATGTGTAAGAAGAAAAAACAAAACAGCTGGGTAAGGAGAACGATTTAGCATCGGGTTGGGTGGAAGTGTAACTGATAGCTGTGTAGTTGCTAGCCCACGCAAAGACATCATCCGCAGGACCTCTACCAGGACGGGGCCCAGCCGTGTCCGGCCCACGAGGGCGACAGCAGGGTCGTGTGCAGAGCCGGAGCCGCATAGGTCTTGATGATGGGGGCGGCATAGGTCTTCAGCACCGGAGCCACAATCGGTTGGATGATGTGCGCCGAACTGTGCACCTGGCTGATGCTCTGGTGGGAAACGGCACTGGGTATGGTCTTGATAATAGCGCCCACCTTGGCCAAGGCGGGTTCGTGGATGATGGCCGGAGCGGCGTAGCTGTGGCTCCAAGGATCAGCATCCAAATAACCCGGTCGGGCAGCCACCACGGCGAGTAGAGCGAAGAACACCACCTTGTAAGAGGAGAATTTATGAATTATTTCTCATATAATTTTGTAAATATATTTGAGAAATAAAAACTGCATAAGGATACATCGTTTCTTAATTCGGAATATTATGTATTTTATAAGTAAATCCTTAATGTATAGACTTCTTACCAGGATGCAAAGACTTGGGCCAACTTTTATAAATTCCCTTCTCAATTATTCCACTTACCAACTTGTACATTTTGCTAATCCTGGCGATCCTGGTGCGCTAGCTATTGGCTGAACTACTGAACTGTGGGTCTGTGTTGACGCCTCGCCGAATTGTGTTGCCAGCTTGCAATTTGCAACAGCTTTTATACTGCCAAAATCCGGGCAGGCTAGCAGGCGGCCATGTGCAACCGAATCTTAAAATGCAGAAAACACAATAATAATATTTTTTTTTCTTTCCTCCTCCTTCAAAGATCGTTAGGAAAAGCTGAAAACTAACGCCAACGGCCACGGCAACAGAAAAGCTGCCAAAGTTTGCATGTGCAGTAACAGCAGCTGATTCGCTTTGTCTTCGCTGGGAGTTTTTGGCCAGGCCCCCCCTTGACAGCTCCCCAACTGGCCAGTACTGGCCACTGCCCACCTAAGACATCGTACCCCATTAGGTCGCAAAACTTAACAACAAAAAAAAAGACCGAGAAGAAAACCAGTCAAAATAAAATGTTGGTCTGCTTCTGTCGCTGTGTCGCTCGTCGAGTGGTGGGCTCTTGGCCCACTCGGCCAGTTGGCCAGCAGCCGCCACTTGCATCACTTCAGGCCCAGTGACAGGCGTCGCAGAAAATGTGTGTCATTTTCCTCAAAGTTGACCGTGAAAATCGTCTCGTGGCTGCAACACGCACACAGCACCAACAACCCGCCCAAAGTAGCCCAAGTTCAATGCTAACGCACTTGCGTGTGTTTCTGTCATGGCCATAACTGGCTCCAAGGCGGCCATATCCCCGTCTCCATCTACAGTTGTTGCGTCTGCGTTTGGGGCGGGAGAAGGCCGCTCTTTGGAGGCAGCGGAATCGGTGGCAATCGTCACTGGATTGAGATAGGAATGTGCGCAGAGTCACCAGCCGGGCTATTTGCTTGCCCATCACGTCGGCCAGCGAACGCGAAACGAAATGAAAATGAATTTCTTCATATTTTTAGCAAGCTTAACACAGTGTCTTATATTTGCTCGTTTTTTTCTTTTTTCTTTTTACTGAATTTATTTGTCTCAGAGGAGAGACAAGTGCCCAGAAGACTGAATTTTTATGGAGCTGAACAGTAAAAGGAAACTAGTTAGAACTTTAATGGTTACTCATTATTAAAATAAATGTGGGAATTTAATTAGCGCCTTTTATAAGGTTTATATATGAGTTTTCAAGTTAACTGTTGTCATGAATTTTGATAGTTAAATACTGCCTAGGCAAACTATAATGCAAGTTTAATATTTTGTGATAAAACTAAGAATATATGAGTGGAAGATTTTTTGTTTTGTTTAATAATTATATCTATATAATTATAAATTTAGTATAAAATCATTTCAATGAAGATGTATTTAGACATATTATAAATATGTACTAAATTATATTTATAAATAATCTAAAATCTATGAATGTTTTGCAAATATCTATAGATTTCCCAATTGTATTCTTCAAATATCCTAAATAGTATCTAGGCTTTCCGTCAGGCTCCATATTTAACAACAAAACTCTGTCGCGTTTTTGTTTTATTTATTTGGCAGCTTTGGTATATCTTTCTATTTATTTAAGAGATGGCATAGATGACACAAGGATTCCTTGCTGCCAAACTAAGCCTGGTAACTCTGATTAATCACCGCATTTCTGTACTTTATTCCCTCTGGCAACGCCGCCACTCCTTTCCTTTCTCCGCCCCGTGCTTTTTTTTCTAGTTATGCTAATCTGGAATTGCAATTGTCTGGCATAACAATGGCCAGCTAGACGGCAAAGCGATAAACAGCCAGAGTTAAAGCCAGAGCCAGCCACATCCCACATAGAACCGCACTCGGGACTGGAACTGAAGCTTGGACTGAAACTGGGACTGGTCTGGAGTTCCGCTTTGTGTAATAAGCAAACATCGACAGCGATGGCGATTGCGCAGGCGCGCAGATCACACAAACACACACAGGTCCAACTGTACTTTCTGGGCACAGTGGGCAGAGAAGCTATTAATTGGCATAAATAAATAAATATTTATATTATAAGCTAAAAGAGAAAGCGTAAAAGCTAAGGCGTAGACTAAAAATATATTAGTATGTTTAAATAAAAAGTTACAATGTTATTCATTTGTACAAATTTTAAACATTACTTTTCAAATTATTTGTAATTTTGTTCATTAATGTTTAAAATGTAAACAGATTTGAATACTGTAATATTTTAATTAATATTGTTCTATATTATACCATTGTGCACTGTTGGGTGTTTGAGTTCGGTAGTATTTGCCGCCGTTATGGTGATTTGTCAGCAATTTTTAGCATGATTAATGAAGGCTTCGATCTGGCGACATAACTCCGCTCGCCTTCCGCTCCGCTCTCCTCTTTGTTAGCCAAAATTCTTGAGTGACTTTTAATAGATTTGAGTCTATTTGTGGTAAATTCCTTGACAATATCCGGGCTGTGTTTTTACCAAAAAAAAAATATTAAGAAAAATACAAACCAAACACCAAGTGCTGTGTTCCGTTGTTGTACTCGTACTGTGGTGTGAGTACGAATATCTCTCGTGGGATCTGGCTCCGGGGGTAATGTTCCCCATGTGGCCACCAGCTAAGTGACAGTTCTGCCTCTGTTTCTGTATCTGCATCTGTATCTGTTTCGGCCAATGCATTGCATAACAACAGCAAGAGAGCACTGCTAGCCACATTAAGAAATTGCCAGGCAATTATCATGCATACAGTGGAGAACCAGTTCCCCGGGCAAACTTTTATCGACAACGTTTAGCACCAAACTCAATTTCGCTTTTAATTAGAGGCACTAGCGTTGATCTCCGACTTAGCGTAATGAACAACAATTAAGCCGTGCTTAAAGATCAATTACTTTGCGAGCGGAACGCGGTAGAATGGGGTGTTGACAGTCTTTCAGACGTCATTACTTATCGGGCTTGTTCTTTTCTTGGTCGTAATTAGCTCCGTCTCTTCAGTGCTTCCGAGTTTTTATCATGATCAGCCTCTGATTTCTCATTGTGTAATTCTGATTTTTATAGAGCTAATTGCCTTGAAGGTCGGTGTGTGGGACAAACATTTGAAGCGTATGATGTAAATAATTTATGAACTCCCTCAATGAGGAAGTAGTTCTAGGCATTCAATTGGAAAACCTGTACCAAATGGCACATGATGATTCAATTGTTTTATTTTATTTGTATAATTGGGCAAGGATTCAAATACCAAAACCTTTCCTAACCGAACCTTTTGTTTAACCCAATCACTAATGTTACTCAAAAGTTAACCCATTAACTTGTCCATAAACTTTAAGTACAAAATCACTTCGCTCGCAGCCAATACTCCACGCAAGACCAAAGACCCAAAATTAGTTGACCATAATGTTACGTGAAATTCAATATTTCGCCGGCTAGAAAAGAGCTTTGTTGGCCAAGCCCGATCTGTCGGATCAGAAGGCGCCAGAGCCAGCTCTGTGTTGCCAAACACTCCCGGCCACAAATGATCCGACCTGTCCCGTTGCCACAGTTCACTCAGATGTCAGACCGCTGGATACTTACACGGCAAAAAAAAGGGAAGGTATTTGTTTGGAACTTCCAAAATTGTAGAAGGGAATTTCAAACTTCATATGGGGTATATTTTTTAGAAAAGAAACTAAAAGAATTTATGTTCTTTTGTATATGTTTCTTTATACAATATTTCTGTATTTATTTTTATAAAAGAAAATGGCAACAAGGGAAATTATTTCAGGCCTTACTTTCCCTTGCATTGGTACAAAGAAATCTATATAAAAAAGGAGGAAACTTAAGGATTTACGTTAAGATTCCGATAACTAACTTTGATTTCGTGATATCGTTTTTCTCTAATACAAAAAAATACTTTTCCTGAATATGTTTAATCATTAATAAAGGTTTTCTACCAATAAAATTGTATCTTTATTCAAAGGAAGACTTTATTGAACGCCTTTGCCTTGAAAACACTTTAAGACAAGTTTTTACAAATCAATGAAAAATATTACATGAAACAAGATCACTTTTTCCCGTTAAAAATACATCAAGCCTAAGATTACTGAACTAATTTAAAATCAATAGTTTCTTAGAGTGCATTTGGGAGTACTCGAAGCCCAAGAAGGAGCATTACGCAAATGGCGACCGGTGAGAAATGTGCTGCAGCTGCGGCAAGTAGAGCGGCTGGCAGGCGAAATAAAAGGTGGCGGCTGGCAGCATATAAAATTCATTTGCTGAAATGCTTGGCCCCCCGAGTAATTACGTTCGACTAACTGGCTGCCACTCTGGCGGATACTCAACGAGCCCATAGCTCATAGCAACCATAGCAGGTGGCCGGCAAATGGATGGAGCCACCAATTGGCCACTGGCCACTCACTAAGGTCAGATGTGTCCATCAATTGAGCGGCAGCAGCAGCATTCTCGGCACAGAATCGCCAGTGTGTGCTGCTGAGTCAGCGGATGCCCGACTTGGCTTGCAGCTTAATTGCAATAACATTGAAAAATACTCGCATACAGATTCCTCGCCAGAGATTGGGGCTCCCACTAACCCACTGAACTGAATCGAACTCTTTTTGGGTGGAGCATACCTCGTGGAGAGAGAGAGGTTGCAACACTGGCTGCAACTCGTTTCAGTACCAGCCAGATGCAGTGCTTCCTGGTCGCGATAAGCCGGGCAATTGAATTCATTTTGGGCCCCATTTTTTTCGGTTCGGGGAGTGCTGTGCTGACCAGGGACCGCCGCAAATTGTTGTGTAAATATTTACCCGGCTAAATGCAAATCATGATTAATTTAAGAGACCCGACTAAGGCTCTCCTACTAGCCCAAACACTGACATTTCAGCACTTGCCGTCCATGTTGTTGCCTGTCAAAATACCAAGCGACATTCTAATGAGCTCGTGCTCGCGCTCGGATCTCGGAGTCAAGTGTTCTAGTTTGCCATGGAGTCATGGAGCTGAGCTGAGCCGCCGTTCGTGAACTTTTCCAGCAGATGACAGGGCACAATTGGAAGCCTTAAATATCACAATCGATGGCAGACAGCAGCGAAGCCTTGCAGTGCCGGTGAAAATAATAGCATTGAAGATGACAGCCAGAAATTTGGTTATCTATTTTTCTATTTTATAAATTTATTGGGCTTTGGCTTGATTTGATAGAATTTAAATAGACATTAGCTGGTAGTCTCTGAATTAGGGATGTTAGGGAATTATATTAAAAGTCCTAGTCTCTATACTAAATAGCATTTATTGATATTAATTTAACAGACGAAATTGATTGACAAATTGTTGAAATTCGGTGTATTTATGCTGGAACGTTGTTAAATCGAAAATATAAATTAAAATTACAAGACTAGACTAAGCAAGTCAAGGAAGGTAGACAACTACAATAGTTCCATAGTTAAGAAGATTTGTTTGGTTTATTTTAACAGCAATTGTTTAATATAATAATGCATTATTTAATTAACCCAAATATAATTTCAAACCAATGATATAACTCCTCATTAGAGCCAAATTCCATTTAATTGGCATATTAATTTCCCAATTTATTGGTTAATAAATTCTTTTACTATCGAAACCATTCCATATTACTGCTATTATTCTGATCTCAATCGTTGGTATTTATTTTATGATGGCAATGTCTAGATCTCGATTCTCACACACTCAGAAAAACAAGGCACTTTTTGTGGCAGCTTCCCAGACTTGCAACTAATTTCCACGACCAAGAAAAAAAAAGCGGCAACAATTAAATTGGCAAGTGTGAATTTCCGCTGACCAAGAAACCAAAGCTGAGGAGCACCAAAAAAAATAAATAGCGATGCTGTAAAGCCAACAGCAATTTGCAGGCCGAATTGCGAGTAGTCAAGGTCGCAGCGTGCAAATGTAACACTGGCATAAATTATGCTCTAACTGCGCACCAATACAATGGCAGCAGCTGGTCTTGGCTCTAACGGTACGAGTGCAAATTGCAACGAAAATCGCAACAACTACAACGGCAATACCAACAACACGAGCAGAAGCGGCAGCAATTACAATTACCAGTGCCAATTGCTGCAGAAAAGACATCGAGAACAGCGAGCAGCGCGGCGACAATCGCTGGGATATTATTATAAACTTGCTACAATAACAACAGCAGCAACAACAATACAACAATACAAACAAACAAACAACAATTGACAACCTTAAAGATAAACATTCTGAATGAACACATAAGCAGATACGCTACAAGTAAGCTGGGGACATTAGTTTATTCATTAAATGTAACATGGTAAGTGTGAGAGGAAATGTAAAAAGGTAAAAATACATATTAGTTAAAGCTGGATTAAAATCGAATACATTAATTAGCTTCCTTGATATTTATAATAACTATGTTTAAAAGGTTTTATGAATTATATATTACACAATATATATTACCATATAAAGAGTATAATACTCATTAACCCTCACCTGAAATAAAGTTATTTAAAGTATTTCAATAAATTTAAAGACATTACTATTACCATTACATTGCCAACAAATATAGAAGTGGAAATATTAAAACTATAATTATTTTATAGTTTTTTTAACTAATAAATTTACAATGACATTATATATATTATTTTTGTGTCTGATATAAGTCTAAATTATCATACTTATATAAAATATATTGTACTTTATCCTAAGAAGCCAAAAAAAAGGGCATCTCCTGTGGTACTTGAGCTTCTCCTGCGCCACCACGTTGAACCCAAACCGTGGCAGAGTTCAGCGCTTGGGATCGGAAGGGGTCGATGGATGGATCTCGTCTCAGACGCTGCGGGTAAACAATGCGGCGCTTGACAAAACTGTGTGCGAAAAAAGCAGACAACGCAAAAACAACCATTGAAATGGAAACGAAACGAGGTGCAATTACAACGGCAACAGCTTCAGACTGCAGACTGCAGACTGGAAACGGGCAGACTGCAGACTGCAAACTGCGGATGCAGACGCGAAGTTCCACAACATTGAAGCCTCGCAGCCACGGCGGATATGGCAACTGGGCTTCAGCTTTAGCCTCGGCATCGGAGCATCTGCATCTGGGGAACAGCAGCAGCTGTTGCAGCCGATGGGGCCAAGTGGCAAGTGAATAAAAGCCACCTACAAGCCATCGAGTGGCATCAGTTGCCAGCAGCCGCCGAGTCACCGAGGATTAAGCCAACCACCCACAGCATGATGAAACTGGTAAGGATCGGGGAGAATAGATACCACTCCAGGGGCAACAAGGACTAAGGATTCTCTTTCCATTCCTCAGATACTATCACTGCTCTCCGTCTGTGCCTTGGCGGCGGCACGTCCTGGCTTCCTGCATGGCCACCATCATCACTATCCGGAGTACCCTCTGTATCCGCACCACCACCATCATGTGGAGCCGCTGCACGTGGCTAAGATCGTCCACCTGCCTGCCGCCGTATCCCACCAGAGCTCGACGGTGGTGCACAGCGTCCCGCATCACATCATCAAGCCAGTGATCCTGCCCACCGTGGTGAAGACGCTGGTGCATCCACCCATCATCAAGGCCTATCATCCTGCGCCGATCATCAAGGCCTATCATCCGTACGATCCCTTCCACCTGCACCACCATCATCACGATTTCCATGATTTCCATCACTATTAAGCAACAATTGATTGACAATGCTGACCTGACTGATCATGATGATGATCGATTGCGATAACGATAACTGACTACGAGGAGGATGAGGATGCATACCTATGTATGCTGTGTATGTATGCGTGTGTGTCGATTGCTGAACTGTTGAGTCGAAAGGATGTTTCGCTGTAAGCTGCTGGATATATATTCCGCCTAACATTAGTATAATGTAAATAAAAAAGATACAATATCTGAAAGTTTAGTTTCGATTGCTTGACGGGGTTGGGAGTCCTATTAAAACATTAATTTAGATTACATTTCATGGAAATCATAAGGGAAAAACAAAGGGGAGATGTATATAAACATTTCTAGAAGATGATCTGCATTAGAAGAATGTTTTAAAGACCTTATAGATGTAGAAAGCAGATTACAAATCAGTAATATTTATTTATTGATTTATTTATGCTTTGGTATAAATATATCCAAAGCGCTTTCATGAAAATGATATCTTTCGCTTGTATATATTGAAGCATACTTTTGTAGCAACAATTAATTATTTGTCTGCTTCCTCCTCGAGCTCAGTGGCAAATCGAATAGGAAATGGATACGGGAGGTGACGTCAAATGAGGTCTGATCTCTCGATGTCGCAACAATTCGCTTTTGCCAACCGCACAGACTGACATAATTAGCGCGTAATCACAATTAACCGAAAAAATCATTCGATACATTCGGCCCGGTATTCGGTTTGACGGGAGGATGGCACATTTCCCATGGTGACAACACACGTTGGCTCTCCATGTGGCAACCAAATGCATTTTCGCAGCGTTATGCAAATCCAGTGCATAAGCACCATGATGAATGTCTGCAGAGCGAGGAGGTGGAGGAGCTACTGCATCTCTGGTGTGTTGGCCAAGCGTGGCGATAAATAGTCACTGTTGTGTTGCAGGCATCTTTGCCAGTCCATTGTGAGCCAGAAGGGATCCCAATCTATTTCAAGTTCAAGTCGGTTTTGCCTTTGTAATTGGCCCGGCTCTTTGCATAAGCCAGAATGCAAATTGCCCCCGTTAAACACAGTCACACACACATTCAGTCAGAATTATTCACATTCAGAATGAGCTCAATCGGCGAACATTGCCATAAAGCCAGGCAAATGCGATATTCGAACATTTAATGTGACATAAACATCTAATTGATGTATATATTATGGCCAATTTGCAATGAATACGTTAGAGTGTTGGGGCTTGGGCGTAGTTCAGTGGATTTATTTCTCTCGTGGGCCAAACAAAATAAATACCTACAATACTTCCTTGTTTGGTGCATTAAAAACAAATCAAAATCAATATCAATCAGCGGCTAACCCTGAAATGTTTTTGGCTTTTTGTTTTGGCCTGCCTTTTCATCGGCCAATTTGGCCGCAAATCGGTTATGCTTTAAGCTAACTTTTCAGAGTGCGGTCACCGACCGGCAAACGAGGCAAACAAATAAAATAAAAGAAATAGTAAGTAAATAGATTTCGGCAAGGTAACTGCGGTTTTTGTATTATTTTAGAGACACGTGATTCGGTAGCTCATTAAAGGTAAACAAACGAGCAAATGAGACAAAGACCACGAAGTGAAGACAGGGCTAAAAAGGTGCGGAATCGATAGCAATGGGAGGTTGTTTTATGAGAAATTATCTAAGATATTTAACTGGTTTTCTTAAAGAATTTTAAGTATACAAATAGAGCATCACAGTACTCATTAAATTATTTATTTAAATTAAAGAATTTATATTCTTACATTTCACAATTATAGTATAAACTTGTTCTTCATTTAAGTATATAGAATCCACATTAAGTAAGTAAATCCTTACCAATGATGTCAAAACTGTTCTGAAGCTTTAAAAAATAATCCCTTTAATATGCATTTTATGATATTTTCTTAAAAGAATATTTGAACATCTTTACCAGCATTAACAACTTCTAAAAACTGCTAAAATTAAGCAATATGATCTGCTGGCTTTAAGACAAAAGAGTTTCACTTAAGCTTTATCCAAAATAACCTCTCCCTCAACTATAAATATATACATTTCCTGATCATTGCTACATTAATGAAACTATTAAAATGTGTCTGATGTGCAAGTGTCGCACTATTGCACAAGACAAAATCGTATTAGTTTTGTAGATTGGCCGAGCCCCGAGGCAAGTTAGCTGAAGTTAACCAACTGAACTACCAACTGGCCGCTGGCCGCTGACGTTATTGGCAAGTCACATTAATCAACGTTTCGCCAAGTTGGGGACGTAATTTATGCAAGCCAAAAGTGCAAAGAGCAACCCCTCGCAAGTCGCTTGAGTTGATTCTTTTGTGGAGCTGAGCTGAGCTCTCACATTACATATTTTCCCCCTCACATGATTCTATTTATTTGTCTGCTTAATTGTGCGACGCATGCAACAGTGTCAAGTATACGCCGCATAGTCCGCGAGCTGCCATGTAAGATCTGAGGCAGGGGAGGGTCTGGGACTGCAACTGGGGATTGGGATAGCAATCCACTTAGAACATGTCTCGCATTGCATAAATCATAAGGCGGCAAAATCGAATAGAAACGAATCAGATCGCCGCGAAGTGGCCAGTCAAGTGAGGGAGAACCTGTGCCAGTGCACTGGGAATAATGCTAATAAGTTACACATTTGTTAACAAGAAGAAATACTGAAGAAATTTTTAAAAACTTTTAAAGTTCAATAGTATTTTCTAATGATGTTTAAGGCAGCCAAGCTTTAAAATGTTTCAAGATTTCGGTTTTTAATTCCTTGATAAGGTATTAATACTTTAATTAAATATTACAGGCTATTATTCAATTATGTGATCCAAATATTATCTCTGATTTGAATAATTAATAATTTAGTTGTAAGTTAAGTTTCATAAATATTCTTGCAGTGCTCGTGTGTAAGACGAGAACCTGCCCCCGGAAGGGTTTGCATTTGGTTCTATTCGCTTTGGTTCTATGCGACTTAACTGGGCTCAAAAGGCTGGCCTGGGTAAACTGTGTGTGTTTGTTGCCAGGTTAAGTGAGTGCAGAGTGCAGAGGCGTGTTGGCGACCCATTTAGAGAGCGACAACTGCAGTTCTGATCATGAGTATCTGTATAAATAGGCCAGTCGCAGGGGCAGTTCTATGTCAAATCGTTCTAAGCCATCGACAAAACAAAATGTTCAAGCTGGTAAGGAAATTGCAACACAGTCCAAAAAATTATCGACATAATAACAGGACTCAAAGGATTACCTAGAAATTGTACTCTAATATCTACACCCTTTCCAGTGCATCTTCGTTGCTCTCTTCTGCCTGGCTGCTGCCGCCCCAGCTCCTGCGCCCGTGCCCGCTCCTGGACTCATTGCGGCACCTGGACTGATCGCACCTGGACTCTGGGGACCTACAGTTGTCGCCGGACCCCATCTGGTCGCCGCCGCTCCCCATGTGGTCAGCGTTGTGCCAAGCGCCATCTCTCACTCTGCCATCACCCAGGTGCATCCTTCGCCGCTGCTGGTCAAGAGCGTCCACGGTCTGGGACCAGTTGTGATTGGTTAATCTCCAGTAGATTAGAATCGCCACCAGAAATATCTCACCCACCCACGCCAGCCATTTAACTCCTGTTCAACTCTCCAGCATTTCTGGGACATCACACATCCTGTCTTCCGCCAAGCCCTGTTTATAAAGCAAGCAAATCCAGCAATGAGTACGAAAAATACACAAAAAAATGTTTAGACACTAAAATACATTCCAAGCAATAAAATACCTACCATACTTGTTATAGCGAGCGAAATTTTGTATTTGTTTTATATTTTTGCGAAGCAATATATTGGTTTTGAGTGAGCCTGAAAGTAGGCAGCACAAATAAGTTATTTTAAATTGAAATCAGTATAAGACTCGTATAAGATGGCTGATTTAACGAAAGTTCTTACTTTTTTAGGGTAATTTCACCTAAAAACTTATTTTAAAAGGAACATTTCTATTCTAAAAATATTTCTAAATTGATATTTAATAAGCTATATTTATTCATAAATAAAAAAAGTAGCAGAAGGCCATACCATCCACTTGTAAAAGTCATAAAAACAAAATAAATCTTTTTACAAATTAGCTTAAATTTAATCTAAAGAATGCCTCTTTAAGCAAAATATATTATCAATATATCAGGTATAGACGCTCTTTGAGCTTATCTTCTAAAGAAATATGAAAACTTCGTTCAGTATTTATGTTTGAAAGCTATTTTAAATATTGTATTTGGAATAAGAATAACACAAGAGATTAACTTGTTATGGCGAAACGAAAAAACATTTATTTAAACAAAAAATCATAAAAGCTGTATCACATTTGGCATCCTTAATGGTGCAGGGTGTAGGCCAGGGGAGCAGCATGCACCACCGACTTGACGAGGGGAACAGAGTGCACCACCGGGACGGAGTGGACCACAGGAGCGGCGTGGACAACCGGGACGGAGTGAACCACTGGAGCGGCATGGACAACAGGAACGGAATGAACCACGGGAGCAGTGTGGACAGCCACGGTCTTCAGGACGGGAGCAACCACGGGCTGGATCACGGCCTTGCTGTGTACCTGGGTGATGCTCTGGTGGGACACCGCCGAGGGAGCGGAGTGCACCACGGATCCAACCTTGGCCAGGACGGGCTCATGGACCACATGGTGGGTCTCGATCAGACCAGCGCTGGCGGTGGCGACCAGGAGGGCAACAATGGCGACCTGTGGTAAGTAGTGGGTTAGTTTTTAGATCTTCTGCTTCCTGCTGAATCCTCGCAACTTACAAACTTGAACATCTTGATTTGGGTTGTTTTTGGGATAAGCTCAGAGAGATGACTGATGCTGGTGGAGTCCGCAGATGAGGCTTTTATAGCAACTAACCAACGCAGGCTAAGGGCTCAAACAGAGACCAACTTCGTGCGCGAAGCTGTCCACCTTGAGGGGCTTTTGATAAGAGCCGAGATACTTCAGACCGCAGACTTCAAACTTCGGCTTTTGGATCTCGGATCTTTTAAATCTCCGATTTCGGACTCACGACCTGAGCTTTTGGCACTCGGCTGCCGCTGCCTCTGCTGCTGCAACCAGAAAACATAATGAGCCGAGTTCGCCACGGAATCGGCCCTCGATCCGATCAAAGTCGGGTCATGCAGGGGCGTACTGAAGGTCAGCGTTTGGGTCTGAAGTACCAGCTTGCCCCGGGTTCTATATAAGCTCAGCTGATGGTCTCCAGACATCATCAGTTAACCCTCGAATCTTCTCAGGCCAACAAGCAGCTTCAGTCGCTTTATACAACAATTACCAAAATGTTCAAATTCGTGAGTAACTCAAGGAATATGTATTCTGTGGATCCGCAATTAACCATTTAATCCTGAAACAGATCGCCATCGTTGCCCTCCTGGTTGCCACCGCCAGCGCTGGTCTGATCGAGACCCACCATGTGGTCCATGAGCCCGTCCTGGCCAAGGTTGGATCCGTGGTGCACTCCGCTCCCTCGGCGGTGTCCCACCAGAGCATCACCCAGGTACACAGCAAGGCCGTGATCCAGCCCGTGGTTGCTCCCGTCCTGAAGACCGTGGCTGTCCACACTGCTCCCGTGGTTCATTCCGTTCCTGTTGTCCATGCCGCTCCAGTGGTTCATTCCGTCCCGGTTGTCCACGCCGCTCCTGTGGTCCACCACTCCGTGCCGGTGGTGCACTCTGTTCCTCTCGTCAAGTCGGTGGTGCATGCTGCTCCCCTGGCCTACACCCTGCACCATTAGAAATCTTAAATTGTTTGTTTGTTAAAAAGTTTAAAAGAACGCTAAATAAATAAATTCCAAAAAGTATTATTGATCCATAAACACACAAAGTCTTGTAATAATTCCTAACAGAATGAAAACCATTTTATAGGAAATAATAACCAAATCACAATAATATCATTTTCATCAGTAAACTTTAATAAAAATAAAACATTATAATAATAATAGAATAATAATAATAATTAAATTTTACAGTATATTCCATTGGGAAATAACACTTTTGTTTGGCGAACTTGTCTTTAAAATCTAAGGTTGACATAGGACTCACAAAACATTAAATAATTATGAATATTTGAAAATATTTAATCAGCGTTTCTAATTTAGAAAATATAGAGAAATATCTTGTAGGATAATTAAAAAATATACAAAATATAGTCAAGGCTGAACTATTTTTGCTAATACTAATTTAATATTTTAAATGCAATATCGAAAGCGAAAACCTCTAAGACAGAATCTTAAATAGAAAACTGCTCACATCTATATATATAATAATAAGTTACTAATAAAAATATATTTAGCTTAATTCACAACAGAATAGAAACCCAAGCACAGCTAGGACAACTAATAAAAACTTTAAATAAAATGTAAAGCCACCAATCTAAATTTAGATACGCCTTCCTCTCTGTCTGAACGATAAGCTCCATCCACTTCAATTTGTTTTATAAATAATTTATAACAGTTTATTCAAATAACAAAAGCAAAAACAGTGAATGGCTAGTGCCTTAATGTAATAGGTTTCCCATAGCAGCAAAGTTCAAGTCGAGATCACATCGATGTAGCTGTGTCCATGTCCGGGGTTAATGTGGGCAGATCCCTCGTCAAACTCCGATTGCTGAACGAGTATCCAAAGCCGTGGCTTTTGGCAGAACAGTCGGCCACTTGGCTGGCAGCAGGAAACGTCAGATTATGATGGATTTGGGAGGCCTGAACCAATGCAAGGGCAACAACGATTACCAGGGTGTAGAGCAACTGTTGGGAGATTTTTTAAAACACAATTAGAAAATCAAAAATAAATACGGGAAACCAACCATTCGATGCATGTTGAAGCAGCTGAAATCTGGATCTAGTCTTAGTTTGAATTTGCCACTGCGAAACTCCAGTAAGAACTCATGACCCAATGAGGCCTACTCACCGTTTATATAGCCAAATTGTCAATAGATTTTTGGCCAAATGACAAATGACACGCTCAATTTGGCGAAGGTCTAACAACGGGCCTACTTAGCAAAGTGATTGAACCACCAAAGAGTTGTTGACCTGGTCAGATAACAGATCCATACAAATTTGTGAGCAAACACGGCTCAAATAATGCATATTAAATTAAATGTAGAGACTTAATGCAGAAATGCTGAGAAAGAAAATTAAAACAAATTAAACTCTTGTAGGAATAACCTAGAATTATCCTACCTTAGAATTATAAATAAATTCTATGCGCAATATGTCGATATTCTGTTTGATATATTATTGTATTTAATAAATATGTAAAGAGGTTATCCAGTGGCACATAAAATCAGATATTTTAAGAATCGATATGTTTCGACATTTTAAATTTCCATAAACAACATTAAGATCTTTTTTTTTAATTATTCTGAATCGCAATATTGTTGTCGATATATACTTTCTTATTTCTTATAAAACCATTACATGTAATGTAAGTTATAATCGTTACTACTTGATGTAAATACTATAAAAACAAGTAAATAAATCACATCTGTACCTTATCCTGCACAAGTCTCCGTTCCCATCTTCCCATCCTTCGATGCCTTAATGATATTCCACGAAACTTGAACATATTCAATAATAATCAGCAAGCAACACTTCATAAAATTACATGACACAAGCACAAATTAGGATTTACAAGAGCAACGTTGAAAGCGAAACCGCATCTCGATTTGTGCATAATTTTCTGGGTATTCATTTTCCACATTACGACCGACAGATGTTTATCTTAAGTACGTGTAACTGTCGCTCGATCCAAAGCCGAGCCCCAAAAAACACGAAAAGCAAAAAGAAAAAACAATGACACAGTCGCCGTCCAGCTCGAAATTGTGGGTTAAGTACGCGTGGGGCTTGTCCGGCGGCTAACCTTGACATAGGGACTGAATCTGAGTCTGAGTCTGGGTATGAGTCTGGGGGACCGCATCTGGGACCGTATCTTGGTTTCAGGGCAGGAGGGGTCTTTATCTGTCACTCGAAGTGGGCACTTAACAGCTGCTGTTGCTGCTGCAGTCGGTAGCTTTGCCGGACCGATGGCTTTATGACCATGAATCACTTGAGGAGCAGCAGCGCACCGCGTCCATCAACTGGACCCGTCGCTGTTGCAATCCCTCTTGGCCAGCTCCAGCTCCAGCACCGATTTGAATGCAGGGCAGCATATATAATTTATTGAGCTATTGTTTGTGACCCGTTTAATGAAGGGCAAACTGTATCAATTATGGGGGGTTTTTCGGACGTTCTAATTGGGGTCAAGTTTTAAGTGTAAGACTAAAGATTTATGTCCTACATCTTAAATAATTTTAATATATTTCAGCACTAACTTTAGGAATAAGTATTTAAGGTCGACTTTACTTTATGTTGTCTTAACTAACTTCTAGACTTGATTTCTTTTTTAACATCTTTTAAAGGGTCGCGTCTTTAATTTTAAATGCATTCTTAAATAAGTTTAATTATAAGCAAGTTCCTTCTCAGTCTGAATTATTTATAAGGTCCACTTCTATTCTTAGCTCAGCTCATAGCCACATCAAGGTCCTGACATATTCCAGAATAATATCTACACACCTGTCTTCGTGCTAACCTTTAATTATCTTAACATCTGCTGTTGCTCATATTATGTGATCATTCCTTATCGAATACCCATCGCTGGCATTTACACTTCCACATGAGGCTATAGCGATTCATTAGCCAAGGAATCTAATAAGACGTTATGTGCTTAAAGGTCTCCCCTGCGTCATGTAACTTATTGAGGCAACTGGGAGATGCACATCCACATGATGCCCTTTGCTGCATGGGCGGTATGCAGCCAAGACAAGACTTGAATGCAACTCAATTACGTTGAAGATGCGGCATCCGAAGGATAACCCACGCATCGTGGATGCTCCGGAGTCCGGAGGAGAGCCTCATTTGCGTAAGCGACCGCATCTAAGGCCAATTACTTGGCCCATTGTCGATTGATTGGCCTGGCTTGTTGTCCCAGCTCAGCTCGGCTTAGCTCCACTGCCACTGGAACAGCAACTTCCACTTTCTCACCCACACACAAAAGGCAGGCGGACGGAACCTAGGTCAGTTGACGAACTGCGTCTTTGATAAGCGCTTAGAAGCCGCCACCGAGAGCCAGCTGGAAACCCGAATTATATTTATACTTCAAACCCAAACCAGTTTGGGGCTCAAGTTCAGCCAAGTACTTAGAGCGACAAACAATTGAGGCTTGGACCAAACTAGGCAACTATAAAAGCCGCCAGTTTGGCCTGTCATCATCAGCAGTTGCAATCGATTCAGCAATCACAGCAAACCCCCAAAACCCAATCTCCAAAAATGTTCAAATTCGTGAGTGCCAAAGATGAAATGACTTAAGAATAAGTCCTTAACCAAGTGTTCCTTCCACAGGTCGCGTTCTTCGCCTGCTTGGCCGTTGCCGCCGCTGCTCCTGGCCTGATTGCCGAGACCCACTCTTATGTGCAGCCAGCGGTTCTGGCCAAGACCGCCTACGTGGACACCAGTGCCTCCTCGGCCATTACCCATCAGAGCAACGTGAACCTGGTGCGCAAGGTTCCGGTGGCTTATGCTGCTCCCGTTGCCTATACCGCTCCCGTTGTCCATGCCGCTCCTCTGGTCAAGACCGTCGTTGCTGCCCCCGCTCCTCTAGTGGTGCCAGTTGCTCCCGTTGTCAAGACTGTGATCCCAGCTGCTCCCCTCTACAAGACTGTGGTGGCCGCCCCCGCTCCTCTGGTCCACAGCGTCATCCCAGCTGCCCCGATTGTCAAGACTGTGATCCCTGCTGCTCCTCTGGTCCACACTGTCCTGCCCAGTGCCCCCGTCGTCTACTCCGCCTACCACAAGTAAATCGATTGAAAGCGTGCTGAAGCCCTGCGATATAATGGTTAAATTAAAGAATGTCAATAAAATTAACTAATTGAAAAGAATAAATAAGGTTTTTTTAATATATTGGGATTGATTATATGTCAAAATAAATGCTTGCGTTAATAATGCATTTTAGAGCAGATAAAACTATTTATAAATACTTTCATTACACTATTACAACATTCTTAAAATTATTAAAAAAGGTTTAATATCAAATTTACAGTACAGAAAATCAAAATTAAATTTATTTAAATTCCTAATTTTATTTCTGAATTTAATTTTAACCATTTTTGGCATTGTTTTTGATATAATTATACTCCTATTTGTATTTGCAATTATTTCGTATTATTTTCCTAGTGCTAAAGGCTACAGATATTCCAAAATGTACCATTTGGGAAGTCCAAATTATAATTTCTTTAAAACCAAATCGTACGGATAAACTATGATTAAAATAATATATTTTAAGGAAGTTAAGGGACAGAATAATTAGTCCAGCAATAAAAGTGCGAATAATATGAGTTATTTTAAGTTTGTCTGCACTTTTCTAGAAAATTAAAGGGTACTTAAATAATATTTTAATAATATAATTGAATGAATTTAGAGAATATTAAACCCTAATAAAAAAAAATTCTCCCTTTTTAGTTAGCATATATATATTTAGTTAGTTCATATCGTACACAATCATCTGACTTTGGATTTTCAAGACAGAGACTCACCGAGAGATGTAAATAAAAATACAACAGATAATTGCTTTGCATAATTTATTTTTATCATAGCCGCGAGCATCTTTTGCGGTTTTTGTTATATTTCCTTTTATTTGGCGAATCGGCACTGAGCTACCGATTGGGCCAAGACTATGAATACTAATGAGTTGCGACCAAATAAAAGTCATTCAAATTGATTATTTAAATGCTAATTGAGTGTGATCGAATCGATCATCTATTCAAATTATTGGGTGTCCAAATTTGAACCCTAAACTAGATGAATTCCCTCCCCTTAAATGGAAAAATTGCACAATTTCTAATGTCAACAATTGAGTTTATTCACAAAAGCAACCATAACAATCCGTTGGAGGGAAAAACAACACGTTCCTTAGTGGTGGTAGACATGGGCGATGGGAGCAGCCACGGCGACAGTCTTGACTAGCGGCACCACCGGCGTGGCAATGGTCTTGACCACCGGCGCCGTGATGAAGGCCTTCTGGTGGATCTGGGTGTGGCTCTGGTGGGAGACGGCATGGGGCAGGGTCTTCAGCACGGGCACAGCGGCCACCTGGTGGACAACGGGAGCCACATAGGTCTGGTGCTGCACAACGGGAGCCACATGCTTAACGACGGGCACAATGGGGGCAGCAGCCACATGGTGGACAACAGGAGTCACATGCTTGACCACAGGAACAATAGGAGCCACATGCTTGACCACAGGAACAATGGGAGCCACATGCTTGACCACGGGGAGCACTGGAGCCACGGCAACCACTGGAGCCACAGTCTTGATCACGGGAACGGCTGGAACCACATGCTTCACCACGGGTGTGAGCACAGCCTGGTTGTGGAACTGGGTGAAGCTCTGATGGGAAGTGGCCACGGGAGCAGAGTGCACCACAGCGCCCACCTTGGCCACAACAGGGGCCGCCACGGCAACGTGGTGCTGCTCAATGAATCCCGGAGCGGCGGCGGCAATGGTGGCCAGGGCACAGATGGCAATCTGTTGGGTGAAATAAGATATTTAGGATCCCAGATCCTCCGCAAACGAACTCCTTAGATACTCACGAAGCGGAACATGTTGAGATAGTGGTTTTTGGTGCTTTGAAGTCGGCGAAGTGACTGATGCTGATTCGGAGTCACATCAGCGGCTTTATATGGCCAAAAAGACACATAGACTGTCCTTCAGCGGAAACCAACTAACGAGCAATTGGCAAACTCGTTTGCTTTGCATTGAACTTGAACTAAGCATCGGTGCGAACCCACAATTAGAAATATCAGCCACAATCGATTATGGTTAGGCCCGAAAAGGTCGCGAATCTCCAACAATGGCCCACAGATTGATAGTAAATTCGATTGATCGAACCTATTCAGACCCATGCTGCCCAACAGTGAAGGTCTCGCCGATTTATGTCAGCAAAAACAAGATGAAATGCATTTTATTTTACAAGCAAAGTGACCAAAGAGTAGCTATATAAAGTGGTTGACTTGCCGGCGCGGATCCAGTCCGGAATCAGTTACCCGGAGTTTAAATGCGATAGCGATGCGGCCGACTAGTTGTATCTTTTGCTATTGAGAGAACAAGAATAACGATCAGATGGTATGGTTAATTTTTACTACATCAGGCTGTCACTTCGAACTAACCTAGAAGATTCTCGTCCGGGGACTCGACAACTGTGAGCGCTGACAGTGGCAGTCTACGCTGGGTACAACGGAAGGTGGCATTACCTTTTTTGAACTCGACAACCTCGCCGGACTTATCTTTAAGCTTGTGGATGGTGCGCCTTTCCTTGTTCAAGCGCTCGTAGTATTCCAGCGCCGTCATATCAGCCGCCTCCTCCATTATCCGGAGGAGGCTGAACATCATCGACGCACTAGGCGTACGTCCTGGGCGGTCATTGGCGGTCGCTATTCCCGACATTGCGATCATTGTAGCACTTTCTTTTTTTTTATGGTGTATTCGATATAATGACGTTAATCATAAAAAGTTACATAAAGATATGTTAAAGGCTACTAAGTTTTAAAAGAAGTTTGAGGGTTGCGAAGCGTTGTCCCCCAGAATAATTTCCTATTTGCTAATGTTTATTGAAACTGTTATACAATAGTCATTGCTTAAAAAACTGTAGTACCAATAATGATACTAGGGGATTCAACTTCCAAGAAACTGGTATCTTTTCATACTGACAGAATGGCAGCCTTTACACTTTTATACAAGCAGACTTATTTAATATTTTACACAAAATTCTTGGTTAACTATTATTGAAAAGGAATCGGCGCCATTTTCCCCTAATTACCCTCCCCATGTGGTAAGTTTTCAGCAACTCTATTCTGTTATAATACAACTGTCAGATTTCGCCTATAGACAGACACAATCTATTTTTATAAATTTGTTAGTAAAGAGTGCAATCTTTTGAAAATAAAAGTATGTACATATAGTACAACTGTACACTGTTTTAAACTGGTCTTTACACTGTTACTCAAAGCTTAATTCGTAGATAAAATTAATCAATTGTTCACCAACTGTCATACTGTTATACAAGCAATCTTTATTAACACATTTAACTAATTAATACTACGCGTATCCATGGCCTAACTACCCGGCACATACACCGGACTCAGATTGAGTAGCTCGTAGCCCGTGCTGCCACCATCCTGTGTGGCCTTTGTGTGGAAAGTTCGATTAAGGTTTGTGGGTTCCACGTAGCCCAGCGCCCTTCCCATGGGCGCGATGACGAAGCGCGTCTGAGTCTGCGCCGAACCCTGGTAGGAGACCACCGATGGGGCCGAATCGATGAGCAGACGTGGTGCCTCCGTTGCCGGCTTGGCTAAAACCAAAACCAGCGAGATAGCCAGAAGTATCTGAAAGGTGAACATAATGAAGAATTAGTAAGGATTAAAACTTGATTGATCTATATTCTCATGTAAGGGAAGTAATTAAAAGAGATTAAAAATGTAACACAAAAACTATTCCAAGTCAGTTTGTTAAATACAAAAAAAAAATAGAACGGAACCTAGCTAGATATTCTGCAAGCCTAGTATAACTTGTATAACAATTGGTTTCCAATTCCTTTTAATACAAGTTATACTAGGCGTGCAGAATATAAACCTCTCAAAAGATACTTTTTCTTTTCTACCGAGTCCCCTTAAGTCGAGCCACCCTAACGGAGGAGCATCCACATCCCACTCACCAGATGCCGCATGGTAACGATTCAAGCCTAATAGGCGATTACGGAGACAGTCGATATAATAGGTAATAAACACTGAGAACACCACAGACGACGAAGAGCTGAGCTGAGGTGGGCGGATCGAAAATCGGTTGTAGTCGAGCTGAGTTCCCCCCTTCTGAGCGAGTGGCAAAGTCAAACTGAAGTGCTGTGTGAATTGCTGTGCCATGAAATCGCGGTGAAGCAGTTGCTGGCCAGGACAGGGGCGGGCTTGGAGCATGCCAGGGGGGTGATTCACTAGATACACCCCCCAGCACGCAGCCCCTGAAAAAACAGCACGATCTCCGATCGAAGCGATGGAAACACGCGCGCGCAGTCGCGGTTATCTTGCAATTGTGGGAGTGTCTCAACTTGGACGCAGCTTTACGTAAAGAAATAAACCGAAAAAAAAACAACAAAAATCAAATATAAATAAATACCGACCGCCGCAAATATTGTAGTAATAGTTGGCAACAATAACAACTCCGCAGCGATCGCAGCAACAAAACCTACAACATGCGACGGTACGGCGTCTGCGCAACTCGCTCTGAAGGTTGACCCACTCCACTTCGCACCTCCGCCGCTCCAACCGCAGCGGCTTGTATGCTTGGGCATAATTTATAAATACTTATATACAGATATACTCTATCTATCGGGAGGAATTCACTTTCAATCACACATTTATCCCGAACAAATAGAGGGATTTAATATTTCGTAAGAGGCTTCTTACAGCTTAAACGGCAAATCATTTCAGCTTACTAATAATTATAAATGACTTGCCAATATTACGATTCTGCTAGGCTGTTAAAGTTTCTGTTTTACCAGATATTATATTCAATAAATACTTATAATCTAATAAATATATATTTACTTAATTTATATGTTAAGAATCTCCTAATCTTTCATATCTTCTGACACAAAATGTATGTTACTTAGCTTAATAGATCACATAACCTTGGCAGTGTATCCACAGCTTCGATTCTAGGCAAATATTCATATATCGCTTGACGTTTCAATAGTTTCAATAGATATGAAAAAAAAACTAACTGCCGTCGTGGCTTCTTACAGTCTCCGGCTCTCCGATGATGTTGAGTCAGCCGGCTGACCGGCGGCCGTATGATTCGGCGATTAGCCGGAGGCGCGTAATGGAAGCTCTAATGGAAGTGCACATGGCCCCTGAGAGGCTGTCGGATTGGAGTACTTTTTGATTAATTAATTAGCTGCAAGACTGGGTGACCTCTTGGTCAAGGAGTCCTCTAAGAGTGTGGCTATAAATGGCGGCGGCACAAGTCTAACGGTAATTAGTTGCCCACTCAAGTGACCATCATGCACATCGCCGTGGGTAATCTCCGAGTCAGCGCCCGAGTGCTTCTCCTAATTCCCCATTTCAATTCCCATGCCCACAGGTTGCTTGCCTCCTAATCGTCGTGGGTCTCAACCGCAGCCGGGCAGCCACTACAATCCTGCATGGCAACGGACTGGATTCCAGTGCCATTTCCCACCAGAGCTTCACTCGATTGTCGTCAGCGCAGCCACTAATCCTCCAGCATCACAAGCAGCACCAGCAGCAGCAGCTAGTTGTTCCCGCTCCTGCTCCGAGGATTGTCAACAGCCACTACAGAGCCATCGAGGAGCAGCAGCAGCAGGTTGAAAGGTTATCCCAGGAGGAGCAGCAGTTTGCACCCGTTTCCAGCCACCAGACACCCGCCCATCTCACATACTCCGCCCATCCGGTGGTGCACCAGATGTTGCCCCGGATTAAACCTGTGCGGAACATCAGCTTTGCCTCACTAATCCCCGGACCACGCAGCCTGGCCACTCAACGGAATCTGTCACCAGTTTAGGGTAGCAAAGCAATCTACGGAAAAGCTTCTCATGGGATGAAAAAAACATCGGTAAACTCTAGTATTTTAAACACTTTTTGTTGAGTTAGTTTTGTAGAGGAAGGTCCTTAAAAATTAAATCTAATTAATTACATTTAGTTTCAACTAATATAGACACCTGAGATTCGCCTGTCAACATTTTCGTGTACGCAAAATCTGTTTATTATTATTAATTTTTTATTCCCCATTAACTTTTACAATAAATTAAAAACATTTGAGAAAAAATTAATCAAGGAAGACCAAATTCTGAGTCAACCAGAAAGGGATTTTCCAATCGGAAAAGGCCTCATAGAAGGGCAAAGAGTGCTGAGTGGAAGTGGGAGGGCCATGAATGACCGGTCTATTTTGAAGCAGCTCCCCAACCATCTGATCTTCCGCATCCTGCACTTCTCCCTGATCTCCCAGCAGTTGCGGGACGAACTGGGAGCTCGTGCAGGGGCTGGTGTGATCGGACCGAAGGGGAGCTTCTCCAAGGCCCTGGAGTGGCAGCCCTTCGTCCTGTGGATGTCCAATCTCCTGCTGAACTACGCGGGCGACATCATGGGCAATCTGCTGCTGGGCCTTCTCCCCCTAGAGCCGCTCTGCAATGCATCCGACGTCCTTCTCAGCTCGGGTATCTGGTGAGTTAATTCTCCTTTCGAAATAAATATCCCAGAAATATGATAATAGGATTCTAACTCTCAAGCAGGTACTGCATATTTTATTGTCCCTTTGACCTGGGCCACCACTTGGCCAGCTCGATGGCCTTTCGCATCCTGGCCACCACAATGTCGACGATCAGTCAGCTGCAGCTCATCGACCGGGGCGTTCACTATGCCGGTCAGGTGTATAACAACGCTGCCGTTCCCATGCTTATTGTGGGCACTGTCATGGGCAGTGGAGCAGAAGTTCTGAAGCCGGTGGCCGGGCTCCTAATCAACAGGTGTCAGCACAACCAGTTGGCCTACATAAAGCTGAGCAAGTGAGTGGAGATAATCTATAAATTATGAATCCTTATTAGTCCTTAAAATAATCGATATTTGAAATATATACCATATATATTTATATTGAAAGAGAGCCACAAATAAACCTAATTTACTGACTACTATTATTTTCTCCAATAATTAATTAGCAACTCCAAGCTGGCTCTGTTCCTCTCCGGCCTCTTTGTGCTGGAGATCCATAAGAGTCCCCTGATCCTAGGGCTCACCCGTCATCAGCTGCTGGTCTACTCGCTGATGATGACCATCACCTTCAAGTTCATCTCGCTGGCCTATCGCACGGAGCACTTCATCTGGCTCCTGGAGCACCGGCTGCGTTACACCTTTTTCGGCGGTCTATCGGCGGATCTGAACAAGTTCTTCAAACACCAGCGAAAGACCCACATCCGTCCGGGTTGGTTATACTCGGAATTTGATTGAAGCTGCTGTTTTGCGCAATCGTCCCCACCCCAATCTCCTCCGTACGTGAATAGAGGGAATGGGTTGTGTGGATGGTTGGGCGACGAGTAAGCGGCTTAGGTTACCTGCCCGTCCAGCCAACCGATGGAAGAACCGCGGCAGATGCCTCGCTTGATCGGGTTACGTATGCTAATCAGCTTAGAAGCATCCGTGGGAGTGGACAAAGCGCGAGAGCAATGAAATGCTGGCGCAGAGGGCCGGGTTACTGCCACGGGTTAGTGGATGCTCCTCCTCGAGTCTACTTGTCATCCAGCTGTTCTGTGAAATTTCTGTTTAATAATAAATCCCTCTATTATAATATAAATTAACAACACGTCGGACTTAGGGGGAAAATAATGCTGAAAAACCATTGCTTTTGCACCTTGAAGAGCAACCTTTGACTTTTATTTTATCTGAGTAACGTAATCAGATGAATCATTTTCAGTTCCCCAACAAAATGTCAACCAAACGAACTGTGAGTCCTCCCAAAAACCGGAAAATCAACATGAACAGGGCCAATAGGAGACCATCCGCCATAAGAAATGTACTTTCTCCGGACGTCGGTAAGCCCAAGAAGGAATCGGTGAAGGAAGGACCAGAGGGCAAGGATTGTCACCGACCCGAAGGCTACAGCTCCCCGGCTGAAAAGCGGCAGTTTCTGGAGACCGAGGTGGTGCCCATTCTGATGGAGGGCATGCTGGGATTGGCTCGTGAAATGCCACGCGATCCCATCGGCTATCTGGAGAAGTTTTGGCTCCATAACAAGCACAAGTGCGACATCGATCTGCCCGAGAATATACTCTGATCGATGTCCAATGCAGTGGCAATCAAATTTCAAATTATCCGATGATTAAATAAATATTTACGGTGCGGTGTTGAGTTTAGTTAGCGATGCATTTCTCTGGTCATTGAGGCGAGGAGAGATTGGGTCTCGGTTTAGGGGCTATAAAAGCAATGTCTTAAAATCGGCCAGCATCATTCATTCGTTAGCTTACGAATTTCGAGGAAGTCTATCGTCATGTTCAGATTGGTGAGGCTATTCCTAGAATTTATACTTAAATATGAATAAATATTTATTCCTTCTTGACTCTTTTCCAGTACCTGTCGCTCTTGGCCATTGTGCTCGCCGTTGCTGGAACCTCCCAGGCGGCCAGCTTGGAGTGGCCCTCGAATCTGTTGGCTCTCAGCACGGGAAAGTCCTCCCAGCTGCTGCCGATTGCCAGCGAGGATTCCGTTGAGCTGACCGAGAGCGGTGCCGGATCCATTGTCTCGTCTGCTGGCCAGCAGCAGCCGGAGGAGCAGTCGCAGGAGGAGGAGGAGGAGCAGGAATCGCTGTCCCAGTCCGTCATTGGCAGCTCGGATGCCATCGATTCACGTCTGCTCTCCTCCAGCATTCCCATCTCCGTGCCTCTGCCCCTCATTCTGGCTGCCCGCAATGGACTGCGAACTGTACTGACCATCCAGGAGCCAGCTGTGGCCAAGGTGGGCGAAGTGGTGCAGCATGTGCCCACCGCCGTGTCCCATCAGAGCCAGACGGTGGTGCACGACCACCGGCGTTTGGTCACTCCCATTGTGGCTCCGGCCGTGCGTACCACCCAAGTGGTTCGCCAGCAGCCACCGCTTGTGTGGACCGTTGCCTCCGATCCTCGCCTGGTTCTGATCCGGAACTAAGGATGGCTGGAAGTTAAAGATCAACAAGATGAACTCGCCAAATCTACGATACGCTTCTTCTTTGCCTAATTCTTAATTTCCTTTTCTGGTCTTGTTAACCCACAAAAAAATCTCTGTCTCCCCACTGTCTTCTGTCTTCTTTCTTCTGCCATTTTCTGTAGTTTTCTTCTTCTGTAGTGCGCTTTTAATAAATATTTTGCATTTATACTTAATGGGTTTTAATTCATGGGGTATTCTTCTTAAAGTAAGTTTCCTAGCCTTACTAAACCTGATTACCTGCCAGATTGTGTACCATTTTTGTGTGAAATTATTGTCCTTTGCATTTTCACTTCGCTGGCTTGAGTTCTTGGGGCGTTGGCGCTGCGACAGGAAATCAATAAAGTTAACGCACATCGCCTGCCCACGAGCACAATAAATATGCCATCTCCACCCCGCGGCTCCCACTGAACACACCGATTGTGTGCAATCAAGATTTCAGGAGGATTAGGCAGACACCAGGGTCTGGGTTAACGCCCAAGACTCTTCTCATGTTCAAGGGCTCTGGTGGGGCCGGCCACTCATTTAGAATGGTTCGTCCATTCTCCAATCTGGCGTTCTTTGCTGGACTATAAAAGCTGAGGATTGTCTGGCCGACCAACAACAGTCAACTGAAGTGAACTGAGCCAAGAAGATGTCACAAAGAATGGTGAGTCTTCAAAAGAATCTAAACGGGAAGTTTATAGAATCAGGAACATTCTTTAGACAGGCTTATTCAATTTAATGAGACTATAGCTCCATCATTTGTATTAATTAATTAATCAAATAACTTGTTATTCTTACAGAATTTATCTTTCGTCCTCCTTTTCTGCCTTTTGGCTTTGGGACAAGCTGAGCTGCGACTCTACCATCCTTTGTTGACCCTGCATCAGCAGCCCCTGCTGGCCAAGGTGGGTCATGTGGTGGATCATGTTCCCACAGCGGTTTCCCATCAGAGCTCCACCATCGTCCATCGAAGCGCTCCTAGGATTACGCCACTGCTGGCCCCTGCTCTGCGGACCACCTATCTGCACTATCCTAGCTGGAGCTATCCGCTTTACGAAGGAACCAACACCCTGTACAGAAAGTAAAGCTCTGCACACAGCAGGATCCTTAAATCGGACTCCATTCGGCTACCGATTTTAAGTTGAGCAGCAATAAAGCCTAAAGTTGGCCTCAATTCATTTTGAAACTTATCTTTATATTGTTTTTATTCAGAAAGAAAATAAATTCCAGAATTGCATTGGGAATTACTTTGTCGTCCTTGCACAGAGCCTTAAGTCTAATCCCAATTTCCCAAAAAGGGAGACAACTGCCAATTAGATTTCATGCTACGCTGCACTCCTGATTGAGTGTTGGGTGGCTGGATACGAGTATTATCCAACTGACGTCACCAGATATGCAAACAAACGCACGAAATCGGCATTGCTTTGGTATCCTTTATTTGAAGGGGAGTTTGTTTTAATGGTTTATTGAATGTTAGCAAGGGAAACACAACTTAGGGCGGGCTACTTGTCAAAATGATTTAAAAGTAGGATTTAGTGCACCTTTGAGTTATGTATTTCGTAATTCTTCTTTGTACTATAAAGGGGTTTTCCAAAGCTATTCAAAAAATCGTACAGTATCCAAAAGAAAAGTAGTTTAAGTTGATTTCGGATCTGAGCATATTTTACATACTTATAGACTCTTTTTATTCATTTTTTTTTTTATTTTTAAAGGATAATTAAATCCATTTCCGCTTATTTTACCTCCTATATTAAACATGTAACAAATAAATATTACTTTAAGCCTGTATTTATTTTGGAAAATAAATTATGATTACAAATAAACAAACATATTATTAAATACATTTTATTAAGCGGTACATTACGAACGAAATTACTTTAAAAACGGCATAATTTCGAGTGCAGCGGTGCAAGGATGATTGACACGCCATACGCAAATCTTTCGCCATTATTCCGTGGGCTCGAAGGCTGTTGTTCTCCATCAAAATTCTATGAATGTTAGCTTTTCCCATGGGAATGACCCCGGGTCAGTAGCCGAAAACCTATGGAGCTGTTTTCCCCACAGAAAACGAAGGATGTGAGATGTATGAACTGAAGCAGGTCTTTCAACCAAGAGTGTGAAATTGCCTGGGCTTCGTCTCACAAAAAAAAAAGAAAAACAAAACGATGGAGAAGATAATGGAGCAGCCTAACAAAAAGTTTCAAATGACACAATGCAAAATTCTGACACAGAATACCTTGAACTCCGCGAAAGGCCAAAGGTTATGTCCCCTCGGTGTTAAGTCCAACGGCGGTTATGCAATTTATTGATGCCACTTAACCGGTCAGAAAATGACGCAGCAAACTGAACTGATTGGGCTATAATCCCCCTGATCGTATTGCACAAGACTGCATTCACAGTATCCGGCTGCATTAAGGTTAAAGCATCAAGGCCTTGGCCAGGACAACCTATCGATTGGCGTACAATTACATTGTCTTTGCCGTGCATTCAATACCTGTCATTCGCAGGAAGCCCAGCTATCCCAGTGATGCAATTGCAAAGAGGCGTAGTTGCTCCTCTCCTCCATCATCGTCGTCATTGGGGATGAGTGTGTGCGTGTTAAGTGTGTTTACAGCAGCCTTTTGGGCTGACACCACTTAAGGCCGAACGGCCTCCCAAAAGGCTGCTCCAAAGAATTGGACAATGAAAGGCCCCCATCTCGACCCCGTCTCCAATTCAATCCGAGAACTCTTCCCTCCTAGGGCTCTCGGGTTCATTGCATCTCCCTGGGTCCGGGTTCGGGTCTGGGACTCTGATTGGGCGTTTATGGCCACTCTCAATTGGCCCCGGCCCAGTGGGTGACCTGGATGGCTCGACTGCTGGGTAATCGTTTTGTTTGTCTACCACAAACGCCATTTGAATGCATCGTTATGCTGTCATCTCGGTGCCCCATCGTACCGAGAGACTCCCTCATCTTCATGGGTGGTCCGCAGTAAATTTAATAACTTAAATCCTGAAAAAAGGCAGAGAATTTTAGTCGATTTCAGTGCTGACGCTTGGTCCCTTATTTATATTTTATATTTAACAAAAGTTACAAAATAAAAAGTAAGAACTATAATTTCCCCTTTTAGGCAGTTATATATACTTTAAATTCTATTATTTCATTAGTTCGTATTATATATTTTGTACAATGTGGAAATAAATAAATAAATAAATACATAAGTTGTTATTAATATAGTCCTTTCCCAACAAACAAGAAGAATTAATCAAAAATAAATCAATGAACTATTAAAATATTTCAACAAATTTGTATCAATCAATTTTACCTATAAAAATATTTAAAAATATATAAATAAACTAAGAGATATGTACATCTTTCTTAACGTTATTCAATTGCCTGCATTATTAAGTATCTTGTTCTAAAAAATTGCCTTTTGGCAGCACTGTGAAAATCAAAAGACAGACCCCACTTAGCATAAGTGGCTTACACACAAAATTGGCTAAAAAGTTCCTCAAATTTTCCCCGAATCGGGCTTGCTCGAAACATATTAAATATTTTATGTAATCCATAAGTTTCTGCTTAAAGCGCAAGTATTAACCAAAAAACAAACAGTAAACAAACTTTTTGGAAGAAGGCTTTCACTTAAAGCCAACTGTTGGGGAGGGAGAACGGAAGTTTTGCGGCATATAAATCCCCGCCCATTTTTCCGGTGTGGCAAGCAACGGTTTTCAAATTAATTTACAAATGTTCAGGGCGGCGCGTAGGTAAATCTGTCTGGGCCCAAAGAGATGAAGACAATAAGCCGTGTTAAATGAGCCCAGGTAGTGTAAGAGCAGTGAAAGGGCATTTGATGCGGGTGAAATAATTCGGGTTATTATGTAATAGCCGGGGTAACAGCCGCCGCTGTCTGTTCGGGACATGACTCACTTATCTCCGCCCTCCTTAAATCTTAATTTGCTACTTGCTACTCCATGGGTGAACGACCTTGACTATACTATGATGATTTTAACAAATAAAACGCATCGATTTTATTACAGGTAATTTCGCAAAAATAAAAATAAACAAACCGAAGCTGCGACGAAAACAAAAGCGAAAAACTCATTCAAATGGGCAACGCATAAGCGCGATTCGAATACAAGCGAATAAATCAAATCGGCACCGAGTACTCGTATGAATCATATGAATCACAGGCCGCCACCCGACCAACTGCGCACGAGTGCATTGTTGTTACTATTTATTATTATTATTATTATGTAAGCCCCAAGCAAAGCCAGCCAAGCGATGCTATATAGCCCCACCGCAAACTCAAACTCGTCTGGGGTTTCCCCAAGGCCCACCAAAATGCGGTTAAAGCCAATTGAGCCGGCAAACAGTCAAGAATTGAATAGGCCAACACCAAAAGCAAAACCGAAAACTTCATTGCAATTGCGTTTTCTTGGGATTTTCCCTATGCTGGCGAATTTTCGGGAAAATCCATGGCACAGTTTCGGTTGCACTCAACTGGCGGAATGCAATGACAACCACGGAAGAGGATATACATTGAAATAGAGGATAAAATGGAAGGAATTGTATAATTCAAAGTGAGTCTTGAATTTTCCCAAAGTTAACAAAGGCTGGGAAACTCGGAAAATACATAAATGAAGTCTGGCTTTTAAATAATCGAAGCCTTTCAAAATATATGAAATATCAATACAATTATTAAGTACATAAGTACTATATATAAATAAATGTATTATAAATATTTTAATGATTTATTTTTATACGTTATTTTTATTAAGGAAATCCTTTCTGACACATCTAAATATTATTCTTTCAAACTAATTTAAAACGAATGAATTTATATAATAATTAAACATATTATTATTTTCTTACTCCTAAAAAATAAATTAAAGCGCACTTTGAACTAGTTTAATTTGTTTCTTATTCAAAATTAAGCTCTTAAGCATATCCAACATTATAATCGAGTCAAACTTGGCTTAAAGAGATTGCCAAATTGCTTTTGGCCAAATGGTGGTGCGTGTGGGTGGAAGACCTCAACTTGTTGAGCAATTGACACAAATCTAAGCCGGGGAGTAGCCAGTCCAACCTTGAGCCAGTGACAATTTTTGTCAGTTTATTTTTTTCTTTTTGGGTTCGAAGACAAGCGCTTTGGAGTTGAACTGCTTTTGAGAAAGAGCAACAGAGAAAGGTAGTGTAAAGGTAGGAGATCTTCGCCCAGAGGAAGCTAACCAAGTGGAGCAAACACGATTCCCACTCAAATCCATTTGGGCAAACAATTAACAAGTTGGCCATAATTAACATAGACCATGTTGTAATACCCGAGCCAAAAAAGAGTGCAAAAATGTTGGAGCTCGCCATAAATAGAAGCAAATGTCTGAGATACGAATATCTGGATATCTCAAATTAAGTTCCAATAGCGAGCCCCTGAACCTGTAACCCCATCCGGATTACACACTCTCCTCAGGCTGGCATTAGCTGTCACCAGCCGAGGTCCAAGTTCAAGTTCAGTTCATCAGCTTCAGGGGGATTTACCAATAATATCTGAACTTCAGCCAACTGACAAAATTGCTTTTTAGTAGGAAAATAGTGTTGGGAAATAGTATGACGAAGAGTGCAATACACTTCGAGAGCTGAGGATAATTATGTATATTTATATTGTAAATAAAACAGCTTAAGGAGTGGAGGAAACTATATATATAGTATATGTATATATATCTAATACATAAATGTTTGTTTTATTTATATTTAGATATTAGTTGGATAAATCAATAAATGTCAATGTCGGTTGAATATTTCTATCAGAACTTCAGAGAAAGAAAGAAATTTAAGTCTGTTAAGACATTCAGAAAGTGAGAACTGAAAAAAGTCTGGAAAATAAAGTACTTAAGTAGTAAGGAACATAAAATATAAATAATTCGGGTTAGACTAATAATAGTTTCAGGTGCATAGTAGTAAATAATCATAAGTCTTTACTAATAACAAATACAAGGCCTATTATTTATCTTTAGCAGTATAGAATTTAACTGAGGAAGTAGTTAGTAATATTTATTAAATAATTCCCATATTATTCCATAAATGTATATACCCAAACAAAGGGTAAAAACAAAACTATCGTTAGCGGAATTATAACGATGCGAATCAGGTTCGACGCACCTCCTTCAAACAATACTCGAAAAGCCCAAAGGCCTCAGACACCAGCCCGATAACGACGATGAGTCATAAAAAACCCGATGGTCAAAAACTACGACACGGCCGATTGATAAAACTCCGCGAATTAATCACGAACAAATGGCCGAAAGGTGTTTGCCAAACAGCCAAGAGCCGCCACAATAACAACTCCAGTAAATCAGAGTGATTAGCATAATTTCCGAAGATCTGTTCATTATCAACTTTCTTGGAAGTCAAGAGTATTTAACATAAAACGCCACTTAAGTAAGGGGAGGGAGAGGCTATCGAACCAAGGTCAGTAACACACAAATCGAAGTCACTGGATCCGCTGGAACCGCTGGATCCCCAACGAGAGTCACTCGAACAACACTGACCACACACAACACCAGCTAAATAATGATCGTGATTGTCGGCGGCGGTGGCACGCGAACGTGATCATCGTGAATAATAAGTGTTAGGGGGAATGTCTCTAATTTTTATGAACTTCGGGTAATTCCGCTTAGCACTACTGATTCACAATGAGCCAGGTTTTTGGCCGCAGCTGAAATACAAAAAAATAAAAACAACACCAACTGACAGCTGATGACGTTTGCATTGACCATGGGTTAAAAACCAGACGATATTAACCGAAATGCACCAGTAAAGAGGGGGGACAGCTAAAGACGAATGTATGCCAAAAGATCCGGTTTGAGGCAATGCCCAATTTTTACCCCTTTTATGACGATTTTATTTCTTTATTTTTCAGCGGCTTTTGCTCCTCTCTGACCCAATTCATAATTGCGGAATTGCATAATCCCGGTTTCTCAAGCAGCGCGCCTTTCCGGGAAAGCTCTCTGTTTTGGATATTCAAAATGTTGTTGGTCAAAGCCCCCGCCTGAAAACAACAAACTAATTTGGACATTTACACATAAACACTAATTTCTTAATGGGGAAATACATGTTTTATGACTCAAAGTAATTGGCTGCCGAGTGTTTTTAATAATGATAACGGAGACTTTTCCGGCTAGAGGCTTGCATTTGATGACCTCCAGTAGTTAGCAGAATCGGGGATTTGAGAAAAAACCCAAAGCGAGAAGTTATTACCCACAAAAATCAACGCCGACGACGAGAAGAAGAGGTTGCCAAACATTGTCGCCGCTGCCGCTTTTATGCCTTTTGTTTTGGGCCCTCGATTCGCAAAACTTATACCAACGTCGGTAGACAGAGCGATGGGGATGGCTATAGCCATACAGAAAGAGACGGGGCAACGTTGGAGCTTGCTGCGCATGCGCAGCTTTTGTATAAAATGTGAGCGACCAACGAAAGCGAAATCAGTCAACGATCTGCAGACAAACGAGAGGCACACATTTAGTGCAGAAAGTGAGTGAAGTGAAAGGATATATCCAGGCACACAGACTCTGCAAATTGCATAAGGATTATCGAAAAGAAACCGCAATAACCAATTTGGATTAATTTTAATTTAAATCACAAAGAGGTGAGTAGTGTGTGAAGTGAACTCAAGTGAACCAAGAGCGCCCACTAATTACAATTAGTTTCGTTTCAATGTATGGATACTACATAACATATGATTTATAAAAAACTGATGGTCAAGAGCCGACGCCTCCGCCTCCTCCGCGATCATAAAGCCAATTGAAAAAGCGAAACTTTCACTGCGAAAACAAAGGAAAAACTTTAATTTTCCACACCCAGCGATCAGTGTTTAGCATCGCTTACGAGCATTTCTCGCCAAAGAAAACGCCAAGCAAACGAACAAAATGCTTGCCGGTAATTTGCAATGCAACGCTGCACACAACTTCCGCTCGAAAAGCAGGGCCCAAAGAGCTGAGCATCTCGCAGTTCCTAGATTCATTTACATAACACGAAGATACATTTGGAAGGCACTCGAAAAAACTCTCTAGAAGATATAATTTCCAATGGAATGTATTTTTGAAAGAAGAAAGGAAGTAGAGTAAATAATCATTTTTATATATTAACAAGAGTTTCAAGTAACTCCCTAGTTCCGAAACCGATAAAACTACTTGAGAATTAGCATAGGATAACTCTGCGATGTTTTGTTGGAAAATTAACTAAGGGTTATAATATGGTAAATTTTGAGTCTGAGGACCTGAGGGTAACTTTTAAGTTAACAGAGGGAAATTTCCATCTATATGGATTTCAGCTTAACGATAATCTTTGATGATCTTAAGTCAACAAAGGAAAATATTGATCTTTAAGGATATTTCTTATAATTACACAGGATCGATTATAAAAATATATATTTTATAGATCAGAGACAGGCTTATTTAAATGAAAAACTCCAGTGTTTTTATTTAAATTAAAAAGTTTTTAGTATTACCTTATTAAAAATGCAAAATATAAGCAGGTTTTTATTAAAGTGTAGCGATCTTTGGACTAAATCCGCCCCCGCTACGATCCCATACGATCCCAAACTCCGGTGACATAACTGCAATGCAAACGAGCATAAAAAGCGCAGAAAAGCAGAAAAGAAAAGTGAGTTTTATTTCGTTTTTTACAAGAAAAGATACACGAAGCGGAAAGCGGCTGTCAAGGCGAGAGATCAACTTGAGCGATGGTCGCCGTAGTCCGATTGCAGTCCGCGTAGGCTTGCCAAATCCAGAGGAAAATTACCTCATAAATTACAGGGAGCTCAGAGAGACCTCTCTTTCTCGCACTCTGAAAGAAAAGTAACGTACAAAATCAAGCAATTAAGTGCGACGGTCTGCGACCTCCAACGAAAGTAAAAGTCTTATACGGAGGCACCGAGTCTGAGTCACGGTGAAGATTTCGTGATGAGGACCGGTTTCTCGGCTTCGTTATGGATTGGTTAAGCCAAAGATGGCATGAGAGGTATAGGTGGATAGGTGGAGAAATGTAAACTGGCACAATGACTCTCGGGGTAATGGTGTCAAGCTTGGCCATTGGTTATGTCATAACCGATCATGATCATGACTAAAAGCCATTTGTTTCATTTTATTTTCACTTAAAACAAAACGCGAAAAAGTCACGAAACATTTTGTTTTGTCAATAAAAATCAATGAAAAATTGTTATTGTAGTTATTTATTAAAATGCACACTATTATGAAATATTTATTTATTAATAATCCAAAATATTGGGTTACTTTCAGATCTCCACAATGAGAATAAGAGCAAGCCTGTTGGCAGTTGTCCTGCTGGCCACCGCCTCCCTGGCCGAGGATTCAAGCTGGGGCAACGAGTGGGCGCCCATGGAGGATGCGAAGCCCAGTCGCCGGTCGGTGGACACCAAGCCCGCCGACACCGCCGACATCCAGGGACGTTACCTGGTTCACGAGCCCATCCAGAGTAATAGCACAAACAGCCAAATCGACGAAGTCATCGAGCAGCTGATCAACTCCCGACGCGAGGGTCGCAATCTCGGCGAGTACGACGCCGTCTATGCCGATGGTAACATCGATCAGGCCCTGCAGCAGGGTAACGATCTGCAGGCCCGCAATCTCATCCGGGACAAGCTGTGCGGTCTGGGTCTGATGAGCTGCGATGTGGAGGAGAAGCGTCCCTTCTACTCGACCATTTATGCTCAGGGTCCGCCGCCGCCGTCCGGCTTCGGTGGAGGTCCCTACGGTCCTGCCAAGCCCATGCCGCCGCCAAGTTACTTCAGCGGTCGCCCACCCATGGGTGGCCCTCCCGGTCCCCTCAACTCCTTTGGACCTCCACCCAGCTCCCTGAACTCCTTTGGACCGCCCCGCAAGGTCGGCTACGAGGGACCATACAAGCCAATGTCTGGACCTTACCGCCCGACCGGACCCGGTGGCTATCTGGAGCACCCTCCACCGTCCGCCATTGATGGCAGCTCTGATGGCATCACCTATACGAAGCCACCACCCGGCGCTCTGATCTACGACAGCAAGCCACCAGGTCCGATCTATACCGGAGGTCCTTCGGTGGGTGCCGGACCCGTTTTCACTGGTGCCTCCAACGGAGTTCCACCGTACAACTTTGAGAATCCCGAGGGTGGCATCCAGGGTGCCAGCTCTGCTCCCAATGGCTTCTACTCGCAGCAGTCTTCCGCCTCCTCGTCGTCGGCCACTTCCTCCAGCACCAAGGTGGTGGTGGGAGCACCCCTCGATGCCGGACTCCAGCAGCATGTGCATCACCACTACCACCACGTGGAGGGTGGCGAGGGAGCCAAGGTGCCCAGCGTGCCAATTCCCATCGGTGCTGGCCAGACCATCAACACGGACTTCAGTGCCCTGGCCCAGTCCTCGGCCACCTACACACCCTCGGTACAGAGCTCCTCCGGATCCAGCTACTCCCAGTCGAATGCCTTCAACGCTGGCTTCCAGGGCGCCTCTCAGGGCGGACTCCTCTCGCAGAGCGGCTTCGGTCTGTCCCAGAAACCCAACGGTGATCTGTACAAGCCCAACTCGGGCGATCTGTACAAGCCCAACTCTGGTGATCTTTACAAGCCCAACTCTGGCCTCGGCAGCTTTGGCAGCAGCGGATCGGGTGGATTCAGCGGATCGCCCAGCTCCAGTTACCACAGCCAGAATCCGGACTACTACAAGAAGGAGCTCCAGGGTGGAGCCTCCAACCAGTACAATGGAATCTCCGGTGGCTACCAGGGACAGGGACAATACCAGGGTGGCTATGACACCTCTCGCCAGCAAATCGTGGACTGCCAGTGTGTGCCCATCTCCCAGTGCCCGGCCGCCGATCGTATTGGACGCAAGGATGACCTCATTCTGGCCATTGATCCCCGTAATCTTGGCAAGGACATCGAGGCACTAAGTGACAATGTTGCTGCCAGCAGCAATGCCACCGCCCCTGCTGATGGAAAGAAGGCCGAAGAGAAGTCGGACAAGGATGACAAGAAGCGCTCTCGCCGCCAGGCCGATGGTGACCAGAAGGACGACGATGCCAGTGATCTATCGCTCGATGCCCAAGGGGTAAGTGTTTCAGAAGTCCCTCTACGGAGGATTCCATAGTCCTAGTTATAGGTAGAGCCCGACTAATGCCAAATCACACATGGTTCACACGGACCACTAATCGAGTTCTAGCAAAGCTGCAAAGCTCCACCTCCCACACACACACACATCCAACCAATCAATCAATCAACCAAACAATCAATCAAACAACCAACCAATCTGACAACTGCACCCATCGTTCAACGCTCCAAGCTCAACTAAACAACCCTAGCCGGCTCCAGAGTGCAAATCGGATCAGATCAGTCACTAATCCCAGAACTAAAACAGCTAACCAAGCACGACCTTTGTGATCGCACGCCTGCAACCTGCATCCAGAAACCGGAAACGCAACTCCACCTGTAGCGTCTGTTCTTCTGTATTTCCCTCTTAAAAAAAAACACAAATAGAGACAGGCGCCGCTCGGAGGATCTCCATTGGCACTACCTGCCCTCCAGGCCATCGAGCTGATCCAACGGAAAGTTCTGCCCACCTATGGTGTGAGCTTCGGTCTGCCCTATCCCTCTGGGGGCTATGGCGGGTATCCCTCGAATGTCCTGGGCGATCACTATCCCGCCCAGAACCCCTACTTCGGTTCAGTGGGCCCCAATGGCCTCAATCTTGGTCTGGTGAATGTCAATCCCCTGGTGTCAGTGCAGGTGGCGAAGACCGATTACGGAGAGAAGGTGGTAAAGCCGCTGGTCAATCTGCATGTCACCCCCAATGCCAATCTGATCCAGAAGGTGGGAGACTTCTTCAAGCGGAAGCCCACTGAGCAGTACAGCACCCATTATCACCACCACGATCACTACAGTGGCTATGAGCATCATGACTACGATCACCATGGCCACCATGACCACCACGATCATCACTCGTATACGCCCTATTATGGAGGTTCCGCTCCTGGTCCCCACTATAGCGTCGAAATGGTGCCGAGCACTCCGATCTTTGAGTACCACAGTGGCCCATCGGCCCCGGCCCAATATCACCATCACCACGAGTCGTCGTCATCGCCCTACGAGAGCTCCTTTAACTCGATTTACCCCGGATCGGGCCCGGACTTTGGTGGCTTCGGAGAGTATTCGCAGCATGTGGAACGAAGTGCCAATGTGAGCCAAAATGGTGAATCACTCAGTTCCAGTCGTCGTGGCAAGCAGTTGAACCTGGGACCCCTTTACAACATTCCCACGCCAGCTCCTGGCGATGCGGCTGGCAGTGATCGGGTTACCTTTCCTAGGGATCGCAGGCGCAGGAGCGTCGAGGATGATGGTGTGTGGGCGGGAGCAGCTCCTGCGGAGCAGGTAACCATGTGTTGATCAAGGCAAACCGCGAGAATCTGTCAATCACTCTCTCCCTTATAACATCCAGCTAATTTGCCTCTGTTATCTTCATATTTTTAGCGCGCTTACTATGGCAACCGTCCCGTGGAGAAGACATGTCGCATCAACGAGGTCTGCTGCCGTCGGCCCCTCCGTCCGCAGGCTCCTCCCCAGCAGCAGCAGCTAGGTCGCTGCGGTGTAAGGAATGCCGCCGGCATCACTGGTCGCATCAAGAATCCCGTGTACGTCGATGGAGACAGTGAGTTCGGCGAGTACCCCTGGCATGTGGCCATTCTGAAGAAGGACCCCAAGGAGTCGATTTACGCCTGCGGCGGCACTCTCATCGATGCCCAGCACATCATCTCGGCGGCCCATTGCATTAAGTCGTAAGTGTTAGAGTCCCAAAAGAGATACCAGTCAGTGGATTAACCTCCTTCTCTCCTCTTTCCAGTCAAAATGGTTTCGATCTTCGTGTCCGTCTGGGCGAATGGGATGTGAACCATGATGTGGAGTTCTTCCCCTACATTGAACGCGACGTGGTCTCCGTGCACATCCATCCTGAGTACTATGCCGGAACCTTGGACAACGATCTGGCAATCTTGAAACTGGATCAGCCCGTGGACTTCACCAAGAACCCGCACATCAGTCCCGCCTGTCTACCCGATAAGTACTCGGACTTTACCGGCGCTCGATGCTGGACCACTGGATGGGGCAAGGATGCCTTCGGCGAGCACGGAAAGTACCAGAACATCCTCAAGGAGGTGGATGTGCCAATTCTGTCGCATCACCAGTGCGAGGCCCAGCTGAGGAACACCCGTCTGGGATATAGCTACAAGCTGAATCCCGGATTCGTTTGCGCCGGCGGTGAGGAGGGCAAGGATGCCTGCAAGGGCGATGGCGGTGGTCCCTTGGTCTGCGAGAGGAACGGCGTCTGGAATGTGGTCGGTGTGGTGTCCTGGGGCATTGGATGCGGTCAGGTTAACGTGCCCGGTGTCTACGTGAAGGTATCGGCTTACCTTCCCTGGATCCAGCAGATTACCCAGAGCTACCAATGATTAACGGATCAGCAGGGCGAACAGGAGGAGCGCCCGGTGGCAACTGCTTACCACGCCGCAGACACCGTTGAAGCAATACCGGATGATGCCGGCGACGCCTCCGATGAGTTCGTTTTCCACTTCTGACCGACGCCATCGCCTCATATACTCGTGCAACTCTCGAATCGCCTCGATTGAATTGCATTCGTCATCGTATTTATCAGCGCCGTCACTTTTATTTATTACCAATATTTCTTTGATTACCTGTTATGCTACCTACCTTGTTATATATATATATATATTACGCGCCTTCACGTCACTTCACCTCAGTTTGTTGCCCACTCATTAGCGACCCACAATTGTTACTTACCTTAATTGGCGCCGGAGACGCACAAGCGTCCCCCTTTGTTAATATCAATTGTAGCTTGTATCTTGTATATTCGAGTTCCGATTTTGTCTTGTAAAATAGTGTTTGTCATAATTAATTTATTTATATATTTGTAAATTAATAATTATGTATTTAAATAAAATAATTTATACAAAAATTAAAACACTGTGAATGTATTTTCTTATTTTTCTTATCAAAAAACAAGTAAAAAGGATTTCCAATTTATGGCTCGCCTGATTAACATGCAAAATAGCTCAAATTTGGGGAAACAAGTCAAGGCTATATATTATTTATATAAGTATATTTTTGGGTAAAATTAAGGCTACAAAGTGATGTTTTTTATATTATTTGTTGCCCGTACCAACCATTAAATAATTGAAACAATTTGAAACCCAGCTTTATCTAAATTCAACGAATAGAAATATTGCCAATAAATTTGGTTGTTCTAGCTCTTTATATTTATAAGATCAAAGTGCTTAAACATACAGATAATATGGCCAAATCGATTCGCCTGCTGATGCCAAACGAGAAGATATATATGTGCACCTTACGGGCACTGTGTGTGTAAACATACATAGTTAAAAGTAAATGAGAAATTACAGAAATTCATAGGAAACTGAAGCTACTTTCTTGATAAGTACATCACCCTGTTTAATTAAAGCTTTTAATAATATTTTTCCATGCCCATCTTATACAATATTCCAATTAAAATAATATTTAAAATTCAATTGAAAAAACCCAGTCTTCCCCTGTTCGTAAATTACAAAATTGCGCCTGCCAGTTAATCTGTCAGAAAGCATAATCCCCTTAAAACAAAAAAGAGCTCTCCCTGCATCGTTGCACTGGCGTCAAAGGCGCCACTTGAAGTTCAATTACAAACTAGTGCAGCACATAAAATGTAAATTAAATTTTAAACATTAACTAACCGGAGGCGGCTAACCACTTTACATTGTGTCCGTTTGGACCGTTTGGAAGAAATAAAAAATTAAACGTGCCGTCGGGGCATTAAAAGACGCCACCGACTCTTTTGGACCCAAAGGCGGTCGCCGGGCTTCCTCTATGCAATGGATGCGATGACCGCGCACTGGAGAGGTGGACTGTGTGTGTGTGGCTGGTGGGGACCCAACTCCACGAAGTGGGCAGAGCCATTCAAATAGCCCAAAAGTATGAAAATCATAACATGCCCATCGTCAGTTAAATTTAAAAACCGCAACCGACTTTCCGCAACTTGAAAAACTTTCTGCTCGGCTGGCGTCTCTGAGAGACTTATAAATTGGCCACCACCATCGATGTAGAAGCTCAAATCATTTCCAGCAGCGCCAGCGAGATGTACGACAAAGGATTACGCTCTCTCCTCGGCCAGCTGGTGATAGGTAAGCCGGAGAAAGGTGCACCTAAAAGTGGAATAAGCCCATATCCGTTAAACACAAATAAACTTAAACTTCGCAAAAAATATTCAAGTTTAAATACAGAATAAGATAAAGGAAACTATTTTAAATGAAACTTTTTCATGGATCATAAGTTCAAAATTCTTCTCGTTCTCCAAACCATTTTAGTGTTCCTATTGGCCCAGGTCATGGGACGCCTGCACAAGAGGAACGGCTACCATTACAGACCGCAGCAGCCACCGCCACTGCACCAAGGTGGATATTTCGAGCCCCATCATCCCGCAGTGGAGCCTCCAGAGCCAGAGAAGCCACAGCACAGTCCCAAAAGCTACTACAGTCAATCTGGAGGCGGGGGAAGCGTCTCGGGGTCCTTTAAGGGATCATCCGGTGGCTATAGCATAGGCAGTGGCCTTCGATCGATTGCCCAGGGATCGGCGGATCAGGCTCACAGTGCAGTGGCCAACCAGCATGCAGCAGCCAAGCAGGCTGCATACATAGCTCAGAATACATTGGCCCAGGCTGCATCCCAGGCGGCGGCCACAGCTCAGGCAGCGCTGGTCGGCAAGCAAGTGGTGCTCCAGGAGCTAGAGCAACAGGCGGCCGAGGCACAGCGCTCTCTCTCGCGGGAACTAGAGCAGCTAAAGGCGGCCAAGATCTCCGCCAAGTTGGCCCAACAAACGGCACAAGCAGCCCATCACCACATCTCCGTGCTCACGGCAGCCGTTAACAATGCAAAGTCCGTGGCCGAACAGGCGGAGCAGACGGCCACGGAGGTGAATAACCAGCTGGCTTCCCAGTCCACGATGGTAGGTCAGTCCAAGAACCGATTGGAGCAGGTGGAGGAGCAGTTGCATCAGGCGAGAGTGGACTATGCTGCCACCAAGGAGTCTGCCATTAAGGCGTCCAATTCCGCAGCTGCTGCTCAGGTGAATGCCTCCAAGGCAGCCCATCATGCCACAATTGGACTGCACGAGAGCACTAACCAGGATCACGAAGGCCAGGAATCGGGTGGGCAGGATGAGGAGTCCTACGATGAGCATCTAGATCCCAGTGGCGCAGGTGTGGCTCACACGGCTGGAGGTGACGATCTAGGTGAACATGTGAGGACGCCCTATCAGTGAGGGACTATTACAGATACAAAAATAGAACTAAGCTAAACTTTATTTATGTAAATAAATGGAAAAAATACAGTCAGAGGACCTACGTGGCTGTGACTTGTCGCAAGAGTAAACTTGAGAAACATTTCAATATATCTTTCATTCAGAAAAAGAAAGTACCAAATGACTTAGAACTTCACACGCTTTATAAATGGCATAAATGGTAAATTAAGTATATGGTTAATTCACCACAAAAGTCAACCGCAGCCAATAAAATGAATGTTAAAGCAAGAAATTATTTACCGAGGAAAATTGCAGTTGAATTGGATAAATAATTAAAAGCAATACAGTTAGTTGAGAAGATTAAGTGACGATGTATGGTTCTCTGAGATTTGTAGTCGGACTTCTGCTTCTATTTAGCCTGAATGGAGTCAGGCTCATTCCGCAGGATATCGAAGACCTAAACTCGTCAGAGATGAAAAAATATGTGTTTTGCACGCTAGATAACTGTCCTGCTGACACGACTTATCCCCATTATGGATGTACTAATACAGAAGTAAGTATAACTTTAAGATCTTGAACTTTAATTTAATATTCTAGAAGCTATCTATATTGGCTTTCGCAGAACTGGCTGCCGGCGTGTGGCAATTTTCCGAAACTTATTAGCATAACCAACAAAATTAAGAAGTATCTCGTCAACCGACATAACACCTTCCGCAATATAGTAGCCCGCGGTGATGCCCAAATAATACCAAGGGCCGGACGAATGTGTAAACTGAGCTGGGACAATGATTTGGCCGATGTTGCCGAAGTCCTTGTAAGGCGCTGCGATCTCCGACCCACAAACAGCTGTATCTCCACGTTGGAATTCCCTGCTCCAGGATTTAATGCAATCTACAATAAATTCAAAAAGAACCAAGATCCTTACCGAATCGTACGATCTCAACTAAGCGCCTGGTACAATGAGTATAAGTATGTAGAGCCGCTGAGCATTGTGGATGGATCGTCAATAGATAAGTGAGTATCAATTAATTTGTCATTGAAGTACTACATAACATCGTTAGATAGATATGTCTTTTTTCGAACTTATTGGCTATATTAAGCGTGATCACAGAAGAACGCAGTTTCAATGCGATTTCAAAAAATGCGTTGGGGAATCCCACAGCCATGTAGACTAAACAGAAGCCCTCTTTTATCTTTTACCTGATTCTTGTTTACCAATTCCACTTTCAGCCAGGAAGTGGGGCACTTCCTACGAATGATGGTGGGCCCCAGCAATCGTTTGGGCTGTGTCATGGCAGTAACTAAGAGAGATGGCTGGAACTACCACTGGCTGATATGCCTCTACAGCTGTTCGCCTAAAAATAACTCCGTACTCTACGAATACACACCCGTACCGGCCGCCTTGTGTACCAAAGGTGTTGACAGCAAGTACAAGCATTTGTGCTCCGATGATGAGGTTGTAGACTCCTGCAAACCTTCTCCAATGTTTAATACGGAGATCACTACCGATACAGCATCGCAGATACAAGCAACAATGAAACATAGACTTTTTTTGGCTGCATTATCTTTGTCTCTTGGTGTCTTCCTTTTGGAAAAAATAAGTGTGAAAAACTGTACCAAATGTAGAAATAAAAAAATAAGGTGTGTTATTCTATAGTTGACGTTTATTTTCGATAAACCAATAAAAAGTGTAAGTGTTAAAAACATGAACTAACCATAATTTTATAATCCTTTTAAATATATGTTTAAAACGAGAAGAGCTGTTAAAAGTCTTAAGTATGGCAACACTCTTTCATGAGCATTCCTGGGCAGTCATGACTCATGAGTCCTTACCGAGCCAAAGAGTTTCCCCACACGATTCAAAAGGTTCTAAGATAGTCAGAGGTTTTCATCCGGTGAAAATGTCGGGAATCGAAACTCTGAAAAATAAGAAAAGTCCAACAGCTTTCTCGAGAAGTATGGCAGCGCCTATGTTTTAAACGATTTATGTGTGACCAGTACCCGTATAGGGGAAAATACTATTGGTGTTATCGATAGTAACATAATGTACGGCCAGCTCTAATTGTTTTTTGTTCAATTTTCCATAAAATTCAATTAAAACACGTTAAATAAGCGGCAAAAATGGCACAGAAGGTGATTAAGTACATCGGCCGAACCACAGATTTCCGCGGCAACACTCTTTGGGAACTGGTGTCTGAGTTGCCGAACTGGGGAGTCGGTCGCATGCTCATACGTAACATGTTCCAACGCTATCCGGAGCCGTGCTACATGCGGATCCTAAAAGTGCAGGCCGTGGACGAGCAGCCGGGAGAGGTTCGTAAGGTGCGGGTTACCGTTGAGAAGGTCTGGCGTGGCGTGAAACAACCGAAGCCCGTGGAGATCTACAGCACCAGTTACAAAGCAGACTACGAACTGGTGCCGCAAGACCAGGAAGCAAAGTACCTGAACAACGACAATAAGTTGGAGCCAGTGGTGTTGCCCACCAAGATCGACCTGCCACCGCTGCTCCGCGAGTACGTGATCGCCGAGACAGGCGAACGCAATCCACAGATGAAGGTTCACTTCAAGCTAACCGCCAACAAACTGGCTAGATTAGCGCAGGAAGGCGAGAAACCCTCTGTGAACTTCGGCGTAGGCCTGGGGAAGCCGAACCCTGTCAGCGCCAAGCTGTACGATGGATTGTTATAGTCTGAATCATTGTTAAAATATTAAATACATTTAATTTACACATTAACTTAAGGACAAATCGAATTAGTAAGCTATATGTACAGGTTAGACTTTGGAATGGAATACAATGGATGGGAATACTGGCATCATTTGCTGATGGCCTCCATGGAGCGCAGCTTACGCGTGAGATTGTCCACCTCGAGGCCCAGCACGTCCAGGTTCTCCTTGAGCGTGATATTCTTCAGCAGTGTGTCCTCCAGCACTGTCTGCAGCTTCTTGTTGATTTCTAGCGAAAGTTCGAGGGACATGGCCTTGGTCTCGCCGCCCGCCTTTGAGGATCCACCATAGATGGCTGCCATAATACCGTTGCCGTACTTGACTAGCTCGCTCTTATTTTGGTCGCTGCGGGAGGTCGTAAGAGCGCCGGCGGTCTGATCCCTAAGCATATAGTGCTGCACCACCTTGGACTTCTTTTGCACTTCGGCCACCAGGGCGGCCGTGTGGTTCTCCAGGAACTCTATGCGCTCCGTTTGGCGAGCGGTGGCCTGCTGGAGTCGGAGTATCCGCTCAACGAGCACTTTCTTGGACGGCACTGCCTGCAGATCCTGCTGTGGAGGATGCGGTGGTTGTACTGTGGTGGCACTACTGGCCACGGTTTCGGATTCGGAAGACTCGCTGGCCCGCCGGCTGCCGCTGTGCAGGCTCCCGTGGCTACTGGACCGACTATGGCTACGCTGGGGCTGCGGATTCTCCATCGGGTAGTTGCCATTTATAGCCTGCTGGCAATTGCTGCAGTAGCCAATGGGCATCGCCTTGGGTTCCGTAATCCCCCTTTTGTACTTGCTCAACTCCCGGTGGAGCTCCTTCACCAAGGTGGCATGCTTGTGCTGGGTGGCCTCGTAATCTCCCTGGACATTCTCCAGCTTCTGCTTGGTCAGTTCGTACAGCTTCGTTTTCTCGGACAAGTGTTTGGCCAGCAGAAGGCGCTCTTCGCTCTTCTCCGTCGCCTCCGAACTAAGCTGTTGCTCCAATTGATTGTATTTGGAATCGTAGGTGAGCTTCTCCTGCTTCAGTAGCTTGTTTTCCGCCTCCAAACCCTGGGCCTGAAATATTAAATTGGATTTTCTGTTGGTTAGATAGCTTGGGTGATATCCGAAGCCTCGGTGGCGCAGTTGGCAGCGCGTAAGTCTCATAATCTTAAGGTCGTGAGTTCGAGCCTCACCCGGGGCATGTATATTTTTTGTTGCATCTTTTCTTTTATTCACTTGTTTTTTTTTTTAAATTTATTTTTACTTACCTTGGCTTGCGCCAAAGAAATGTCATTCTGGAGACGCACAATCAACTCGCTCATCTCCTTGTTGATGCTGAGCAGCTCCTGCCTTTTGGCTTTTAGTTGATCCAAATCGGATTCGTTGTCTTGGGCCAAGGCCTCCAATTGTTGCACTCGCGATTGCTCCTCAGCCAGCTTCTCCTCGTTGCTGGATAGGATAAAAATGGAATATAAATATATAAGAGTTCTTTAAGCAAAGAAATTCCAAGATTTACATGGTGTTCTGCGTGCGCAAGAGCTGGAGCTCCTCGAGCTGCCCCCTCAACTTGGCGGAATTGAGCAGCTCATCGCTATAGGAAGCCTCTACGGAGTTGTGCTGCTCCCTTAATCGATTCAATTCCTCAGCGAGTTGATTGTTCTGTGGCAATTGAAAAACAAATGAAAATAATCGAAAAAATACAATTTATTGCCAGCTCTACCGATGCTGTGAGCTCCTGAAGCTGCTGGAGCTGTTCCCTGTTTGCTTCGCTCAGTTTATGATGCTCTTTGGTGACTTTATCCAGAGCCTCAGTCTTGCTAGTGATCTCATGTTTAAGGAGTATTGTGTTGGCTTCAAATTCCACTTTGAGTTTCTCTATTCGAAGAAGATATCTTTAACAAGGTTTTTGCTAGGTACTGAAAATGAAACCAACCATTTGCCTTCTCCTCAAGCTTATTGGGAGCATTTCTTTCCTCCTCCAGCTTGCGTTCAAGGACCTGAAAATGTAATAATACTAAAGGAAAATGTAGAACTACTTTTTTGATCTAACTTTACCGCCTTGGCCTCCGCTTCGTAGCCCAGCTTGTTGATGTGATACTTCAGCTTTGACTCCAAGTGGCCCATTTCGGTTTTGTACTTTTCGCACTCTCGCTGATACTTCCGCACTTCGTTGCACTGAATAATGGGGAAATCAAATATAAATAAGGTTGATCATTGGGCGGCTATCAAACGTACCTTCTCATCGATCACATAAGTCATTCTGGACTTCTCCTCGCTTACGGCCTGGAATCTGGTGGAGATGTTCTTCACCTCCTTCTTGGCCTCGGCCAGCTGTTTCTCCACAGCCTCCTTTTCCTTCTTGGCATCAATAAGGAGTTTCTCCTTCGTGGCAAACTTGATGACGGTGGCCTCTTTCTCCTTGTTAGCCATGTCCATTTCCTTGCGGCACGCCTGCTTCTCCTTGTCGAGTATGGCGTTCTCTCGCTGGATGAGGGTTATCATGTTGTCTTTCTGGCTATTGGAGGTTCTTAGTTGCTCCAACTGCTGCTCGTAGCTGCGACGCTGCTCCTCCAGTTGGGCAAGGCAGTGGACGTGGGAGAGGATGTCGTTTTGCCTGAGTTTCGTTTGATTGGCATCTAGTTCCTCCTTTTCCTGCGCCTGCAGATCCTTGAATCGCAGGGTGAGCTCTGCCGTTCCTTCCTCGATTGGCACTTGCTCTAGGACGGCCACTTTTAGATCCTCTTCCATTTTGGCCTCATCCTTGACAGCGGTGTCGCTTACAGGAGTCTCGGATTTCATATCGCTCTCTTCCAGCTGCTGCTCTATTAAATCCGGATTTAGTTCCACGTCTTCACTTGATTTCTCCTCGCATTCGTGCTTTTCCCGACAAGAATCCCCATTTTCTACGTTCTCCGGACTTTCCGCATCAGCGGGAGGCTTTGCTGCCTGCACCGATTCCATTATCGTTCCTTGTTATATTATCATTTATTTAAATTTGACAAAGAAATTCGCAATAAAAATAAAAAATTTGCTATCGCCTGGCCAGCTGTTTATTGACACGCGCTGGCAGCCCTGGTAATGCTAGAGTTTCCAGATATGGCAGCGCTCATGGTGGTAAACACCACTCTGGTCGCACTGGCATGGTGGAATGTTTTCATAATTTTTAGCCGGCGCTTCTAAAATGTTGTAAATTATATAATAAACAGCACTGGCAGTAATGGATCCCATTGATACTAGCAAGCGCAAGCCCAGACGCACCCTCGGCACACCATCCTACAAGTACCGCAACCGCTTCGCCTACGCCCTGCTGGCCGCTGGAACATTGCTCTTCGGGATTTGGAGGTAAGCATTCCAGATGGAAATATCTTAGTGAGCACGTTTTTAAATTGTATTCCCTTCCAGTCTGTCGCCCATTCAGCGTATTTCCAACGAAAAGCTGTCGGCAGCGTTGGCCCAAACAGAGCAGGAGCGGGACAGAAAGGGACTCTTTGAGTTTCCGGCTCCCCGCACGGCGCGGTTCATCAAGGAGGCAATCGAGGAGAGCGAAGAGCAGAGGGTTAAATAATGGATCGTCAGACGAGGCGGGCAAATTTCAAGAACCTGCAGCAGGCGTCCAACAAGCTTCGGTAATTCTTAATTTAAACTAATTATTTGTTGATGAATAAAATGTTGTTCTTTATTTAACCAAAATCCTTCTGTATTCTTTCCTTTCAAAGATCGACGCGGAGCACTGCCGCCCTATCACTGTCCGACTTTTTTAGCACTCCAGAAGAGACTCCTCAAAATCCCCCAGCTGCTGCACCTGCAGCGTCAGTGGAAATCGCACCTCCTTCACCCAAAATAAAACCCATACGCGCCGGCAATGTGTTCGAAAAACCGGGTCCAAAGCCCAAAAAGGCGCCCAAGCTCAAGGCCAGCAGCAGCACCTCATCCACAAGCAATAACCGACGGGGACGCGGGAGGAGTAAGCAGCAGCCAAGCATCAGCAACTTCATGCGCAACGAACAGATGTTCGCCGAAGTCACTGCCCAGCACTGCATGGCAGACAACTTCAGTCCCGACGACATCGAGATGGCGCTGGCGCTGTCCAAGTCGGAGGCTGAGAAACGGGGATGTCTGCGCCTAAACGACGATGACGACAAGGAGGAGGACGTGGTGGACCTCCTAGACAATTCTGTGGAGTCCACAGAGAACATTAGGCGCAAGCTGCAGAAGTATGGCTTTCGCACAGCGGCCAAGGAAGGTGTGTAAGATTCAGACTTTGTTTCCAAAGCCTTTTATTTACCTTTTATGATCCCCATGAAGATTACAGATCTTTGGCCATCCTGCCCGTTGTGGCTGGCAAAGGTAGCAGGCGCGGCAAATGGGCCAACAAATTCACTGCCCTTACCCTACGAAATGCCGAAGTGCAACAGAAGAAGCTGGTGGAGAAGGTGTCCACTCTCATGGCCCAGCAAGTGCGCACCAAGGAGCCTCAGGGAGAAGACCTTCTGATGATGCTGCCCTATAAACCTATCAGCTCCAACCTTCAGTCACTCAGAGCCCCGAGGAAATCTCAAATCCTTCACGAACCCCACGAAGGTGCCGTAGCAGATTTAAGTCTGTTCTACGTAAGTGGCTTGATAGAAGTAAGCCAGTCGCCAGCCAACCATCTGCTCAAGAATTGGGCGGCGATACAGGGCAGGGACTTATCCCCGGAACATGAGACTCCGAAAGCTAGGCAGCTAAAAAGGCAACTGGAGCTAGCCTACGCCGAGCTGGAAAAGCATTTTGGAGATCAACTGGCGATGGATGAGAAGGTGGTGGCGGAACTCGATGAACTGGAAAGGCTGGTGGCCGAGAATATGATCGAAGATGACTCCAAGTTGGTGGAGGAGGAGGAGGCATCCTCTACCAAAAGCAGCCCATCGAAAGAGCCGCCCGATAAGCGACCGAAACTTGTTACAGATGACAAGGAAAATGAACAGCCGCCAGGCATAACAATCTTAAGCATTCCCACTCAGTTGACCCGCTGCACTTCGCCCGATCTCTTTGCTGATTCCGAAGATGAGGAGGCGATGCACACCCCAGCGATATCTATCTCCAACGAACCGAAGGAGCTCAACAATTTCTCTCTGAGAGTCTACAAGAATAGAAGTCCGGTGGTGGAAGAAGTGGAAATAATAAGCAGCAGCGAAGAGCCTACTCAGATAACATCCTACGAAGTCTTCTCAAGTTCCAGCGATGAAGGTGAGAAAGCTCACCTGAATGATGATTCAAAATATTAATAAATTCATTTTCTTCCAGTAAAGACTGCTACCAGCGTTACACAGGAGAGCGCAACTAAAGAAAGTAAGTAAAGTATTTAAACTTTAAGTAAAATCAATTAGAACTCATTTTATTTTTAGATAAAGTCGTAGAAAATTTTATTGATTTAACCCAAGAACTGGGGGAGCCAAATGCATCGAGCTTATCTCCGAAAGTGTTCAGTTTAAGTGCAGCCTTTGAGTATGACTCTGATATAGACAAGCTCAACATCACTGCAGCGTTGGACTCCTGTTCCCAGAAAGAAAGCGAACCCATCTCCAAGGAGGTGTGCCTCGAATATGCCACACAGAATAAACTTACAACAAAAAAAGAGGAGAATATTAATGAAATATCGTTCAGCTTGAATAGAAACTCATTCCACATTGGTACAGTAACCCCTCCAAGCGACACCAAAGCGAGTTGCAGCTTCAGTGAGCTAAACTTCTCAAATAACTCATTGCGAAGAAGTGTCAGCTTGTCATCCAATAACAGCTTCAAATACCCGTTCAACGGAAAGATGAATTGGTCCGCTGAGAAGCGGAGGAGCGCTCTTTCCCCCTGCATACACTCGGATGTCAGTGTGGATCTGACGCAAAATGCCACACAGAATGAACTTACTACAAAAAAAGAGGAGAATATTAATGAAATATCGTTCAGCTTGGATAGAGAGTCGGACACTTCCAAACACTCATTCCACATTGGTACAGTAACCCCTCCAAGTGACACCAAAGCGAGTTGCAGCTACTGTGAGCTAAACTTCTCAACTAACTCATTGCGAAGAAGTGTCAGCTTTTCATCCAATAACAGCTTCAAATGCCCGTTCAACGGGAAGATGAATTGGTCTGCTGAGAAGCGGAGGAGCGCTCTTTCCCCCTGCAGACACTCGGATGTCAGTGTGGATTTGACGCAAAATGCCACACAGAATGAACTTACAACAAAAAAAGAGGAGAATATTAATGAAATATCATTCAGCTTGGATAGAGACTCGGAGACTTCCAAACACTCATTCCACATTGGAACAGTAACCCCTCCAAGCGACACCAAAGCCAGTTGCAGCTTCAGTGAGCTAAACTTCTCAAATAACTCATTGCGAAGGAGTGTCAGCTTGTCATCCAATAACATCATCAAATGTCCGTTCAACGGAAAGATGAACTGGTCCGCTGAGAAGCGGAGGAGCGCTCGTTCCCCCTGCAGACACTCGGATGTCAGTGTGGATTTGACGCAAAACAGCAATGATGACAACGATTTTATTCTGCTGTCCGATGAGGAAATCAATTACTCCATTTGGAAGGCCAACAAGTCGACTAAGGTGGCTGCCATCTTCGAAGACGAGAGCTCCGGCAACAGCAATTGTTCTTCTCCGGTGGCCAAGAAGCGTGCTCTTCAGACAGAGGAGGATCTAGATGCCTTCCTGATCGCCTCACCCAACACGAGTGCTCTCAGCAAGGAGCGAGCAGAGTTCGGCATCCTAGATGCGGCTCCATCTCAGCCGTTCAGCTTCTCGCAGTTGCAGAGCCCTTCGCCTTCGACTAGCGCCATTAATTGGGCAGAAGCTTCCTTTTTGGATGCACCAGTAAGACCCTTGGCTCGAAGGAGCAGCCACAAGTTCAATGACCTACTGCTAGAGCACAATTCCGACCACGATTTCGATGAATTCGATCAGTTGGTCTTTCAGAGCAAAAAGGATTCCACCATAACTGCTCCCATGCCCAGTGGCCTGGATCATTTATTGATGGCGGAGATTAAAGTCCCAGCAGCAGAGCCAGCGGAGCTGAGTGCCCCCCAGGATGTGCCGGAGCAGCTGGAGGTCAACGGCAATGTGTACACCATAAGTGTTTGCCGCAAAACTAGGCCGGACTTCGCGAGCCTTCCAGAATCTGAGATACTTCAGCTGCTCTATAGCTACGGCATCAAGCCGCTGAAACGAAAACAGGCCGTGAAAATGCTAGAGTTTATCTACAATCAAACACATCCCATCATGCAGGCGGTTCCTGCCCGTCCAGAGCCCATTGTTCGCTCGAAATCTACTCCCGTGTTGGCGGTTAAGCCGAGTTCATTCGCCAAGTCCATCACTGAAGATTGCCTGACGCCAACTGAACCGAGAAAGGATTTTAAGTTCAACGATGCTTCAGGAGAAGAACTGCTGCGATTCTCGCAATCCCTGCCGCCAAGTCTATGCGATGACTTTGAGTTCTATGTCCTGCAGACAAACGTTTCCAAGAAGACGCCACAGCCGCTGGTGCCGCTGCACATAGCCTGGCACAATCTGCTCTGCGCCAATCCCCGCCTGCACGAGAGCGTGCTCATGTACGAGCCCATCGATCTGCAGGAGATATATTTGCATTTGAAGCAGATGGGCCATCGCTACGACCCCAAGGAGTTGAAGGCCTTCCTGGACCGCCGTTGCATTATCTTTCGCTATGAGCTAGCCCCTCCCGTCAAACAGGCGGTGCCGCGTCATGTTCGAAAGATGCCGAAGAAGGCAACTAAACGAACTTAGATCTTGTAGAATTATACCAGAATTATACACTTTAACTCGATTTATTAGAATCCATTATTATGTTACTCCTTATTCCGAATGCATTATTACTTAAACATCGATTGTAGGCTTGATGTACATTGTTATTTAGAATTTTAGAAACTTTAAATATGAAATTTATATCGAGTCGATGGCCAATTAAGCTAGTACTCTAAATACTAAATTCAATATTATATTGTAAACAAAGTTTATGCAGATTATTTACAATTTATAATAAAAAATAAGATAAGAAATGTATAAAACAAAAAGAAAATTTCATACATAGAGTAACAGGCGAACAGGAATCAGTAGAGTAACGATGCACTTATGCAGTGAGGTCAGTCGATCGTGTTTTCTCTTTCTCGCAAGCGTACGATTGTCAAAAAAAATCAAAGAGAGCAGCTCTCGCGAGAGCACTAAACACTTATGAAATATGTTTACACTGAACTAATCATCCACCTGCTGCATTCTGAGCGCCTGGTAGATGAAATCACGCATTTCATAAATTTGTACTGGGAAAACTCATGATTGGGAACTTTTTGTTGCCAAAACAACAACAATTGCCAGTTTCGTGTATCCGGCGAACAGATGGCAGTAGAGCAACGATGCACTTATTTTTGCGGTGATCGTCAAAAGTAATCAAAGGGTAATTCTTTAATGTATTATTATGCAATTTGGTCAATACACAAACCAAAATTTTATTCTACCGCTAGATGGTGCTTTATTTTCAATCTATTTTACACGTAAAGTTCTGTTAAATGTAAAATAAAGCAGTTCAAATCAAAGGAGTGCAGATCAAAGCAGTGTTAAAAAGCAGTTATAGTTGATATTCACTGCTTTAACTGCTTCTTTTAAAATCTATTTAAAATTCTTCGCTCCCCAATCGGGAGTTCACCCGGTACAAATTGATCAAATGCATGATTTCATGTACCAGGCGCTCAGAATGCAGCAGGCTGATGATTAGTTCAGTGTAGACATATTTCATAACTGTGTAGTGCTCTCGCGAGATCGGCTCTCTTCGATTTTTATAGCCAATCTTGCTAGCTTTCTAGACAGAGAGCGAACAATTGAATAACGTCACCGCGTAGACAAATAGGTGCATCGCTGCTCTACTGATCTCTGTTCGCCTGTTATACGAAATTTAAGAAGTAGGCATTTGTTGTTATTGTTTAGGCACCAACACGATGCCAGTCAGGAGTTTTCCCAGTACAAATTTAGCAACTGCAACTTTCATGTACCAGGAGCTCAGAATGCAGCAGGAGGATTAGCTTAGTGTTAACATATGTTAGTTATAACTGTTTAGTGCTCTCGCGAGAGGCTTCTCTTTGATTTTTTCTGGCCAGTCGTACGCTTGCTAGAAAGAGAGCAAGAGAGACTGACGTCATCGCTTAGAAATTTAGAAAAGTGCATCGTTGGTTTTCTGCTTTCTGTTCGCCTGGTTAGTGGTCATATCTTATACCCAAAGCTGACATATGTGATCAACATTTAATATAATCATGCCTTTTGTCGCATCTTTTAAGTTATTATAGCTAGCGCTTATTAAATAGTAACCCCCTCAGTCATTAAAAACCATAAATATATATTTATACTTCAATTTTTTTTGTAGGGAACGTACTTGAGCTTTATTTAAAGTGATTTCAAAGGACAATATTGGGAAACACTAAGCGGACAAATACAAATATATAGGTTTGCATTGATATAAGCAGATGCAAGACATACTGATATGTTGTTGAAATATGTATATAGAATATTGGATTTGTTACATTAAATGCAGCATCTGTCGACTACCCAAAAGGGGTATTTATTATATTTAATTATTTCGATCTTACGGCACTAAAAAGACACTTGGACGGCATAATTTTTCACGAGATTAAGGCACATTGTCTGATTGGAAAATGGAAAATGAACAAAAAGCTATTTGTACTGCATGCAAAATAATTATCCTTGGGTGCAGATGGATTAGTTAGAGCTTACAGGGTAGCTACGGTGTAGTGTTAAGATATATAAAAAGGCATGTATAAGCATGAGGGTGTAAATTGGAGATGGATTAGGCATAGCTAATCTCGTGCTCGTACGTCTTCCCCCGCAGGTCGTCGTTGTCCGGCAGCGCATGATGGCGCAGACCGCACAAACGGGGACCGTAGCGCAGCATGACAATGATCACGGCAACGATGAACAGAGCCAAGGCGGCCACGGCGGGATAAAGAAAGTAAAGAGCCATCTTGTTCTAAGCAATTATATGTCGCTCTCGCGCTTCTGCAGCTCTACGTACTCCTCGCGCTGGCGCTGCTGGTGCAAGGTGCGTCCCTCGGGGCGCGGCGGACGCTGGTGTTGATGCGGCGGCGACTGATGCACGGGTTCCAAGTCGTCAACGCCAATCACGACGTCGTCGTCGGGGAACACTTGCTGGTGAGCGGTGGGCTGAAAGATACCAAAGTTAGCACCATTTTGGGCACTCTACGCTTCAGATATGACTCACATGGAAGCGCTGGAAATATGAGGCGTCCTTCAGTTCAGTAAAGTCCAATGGCGGCTGCTTGTGCGGAGTGGCCGACCAGATGGATACCAGCCAGCGATTGCCCGTGTGCCTGTCCTGCCAGTACTTGCGATGCTTGGAGCAGCAGCCCAAAATGATGTTCAATATGATGATCGTGCCAAGGACAACCGTGCAGATGGCAATAGTCACATAAAACGGCGAGAAGTTGCCGTAGATGTGACCGGTGAAGTAGGGATTCTTTTCGTACGCCTTGCGTTCCTCTTCGATTGTGGACATAGTCTTTTATGGGTGTGGTACTTGCTGCTGCTCAATGGTCTGCAACGAACAAAGCGCCCGGAATTGAGAATGAAACGGAGAGGGGACCTGCTTGAGTTCAACCACCACGCTGCAACGCACCCCGACACCAATTGCCAGCAATTCCAATTTAATACACATTGGGCGTGGCGGCGTCACCAAAGCAAACAACGCTTGGAATTTTCAAGCAGTCTTCGAATCTCCCACCGGACTTACCATCTGCGCGCTATTCGTGATCTCCACGACTGACACAACTCCCATTCAGATGTTTGAACTCTTTAAATTCCTCAAAGTTTGTAATTTTACACACTTTGCAGCAACGAAAACAACGCCCAAAAGCCTGGCTCAGAAGATAGTGATGACACTGGCTGTTTTGGCCCAGGGTTGCCAGCAACGATTAGTTGTTATCGATCGCAGGTGCACGTGCTAGAACTTATTTATTGCATACTTATGGACAGATTTGGATATTTCTTTAAAATGTATAAAAACTAAATAAAGTGATTAATCTAATGATAGTAATAGCTCTAAATTTATAATCCATAAATACGTTAAAAGAAATCTAGACTTGGAATAATAATTGATTCTTTGGGGTAAAGTATGTTTTCAAAGTACTGAAAAGCACCCCTAAAATTCGGATACATATGTAAATAAAGCCTGAAAAGGGCACAAAACCTGTTTTTCCTGTTACTAAAGATTGACTGATTGACAAATTTTTTTAACAATACAAATCGTATTAAAATGAAAATTGAAAATTAATAAAAACCAGAATCACACAAGTAAACCTGAAAATACGTAAAAAAATCACTTATCTGATTTAAATTACACATTAGTTTATTTAATATGTAGTTAGTTTAATTATTTTAAATTCATTACATTTTCACCTTCTTTACATGTATGTATTTATTTATTTAATCAAAATTTATTGCATAATCACGGGGACATTTAGCTCCGCCCTTAAAAACAAATGAAATGGCGAATTTTCTCGCCGCTTGTAACACAATAAACGCAATTGCCTATCAACTAGCTAGTACAGGTTCCGAAGCAATCCTATCTCAAAACTAATCAAGCTATTCAATAGCCGTTTTCCCCGATCTCCCTTACTGGTTGTAGGTCAAGAAGTTATCTAGCCCGGTGAGCTGCCGCGCCAGTGCTCGCCCATCGTCGGTGGGCGAGCTGAAGGCGATGGTCTCAAAGGCGATCTCCTGGCCAATTATCGTGTGGCACTGGACAGCCCGCATCAGCTTAGTGGCGATGCCAACACGACGGTGAAGGGGCGAAACCCATATCCGGGATACACCGCAACTGGGGGAAGAAATGGAGAATATGTGAGCTGGCAACAAATGTATTCAAAGAAGGCAAATAGTAGTTCCCAACCTGGCCGGGTAGGTCTCCTCGCTGAAGTAGTCCGTGCCATCGACCTGGATGAATCGATGGGCCTGCGACAGGGGCTGCACCAGGCAGAAACCCACAATCTGTTGCTTACGCACCGCCATGTAGGCCACGAATATCTTTGGCACAATATACGACGAGTAGCCTAGTTCCTTGTCCACCACACCAATGAGATCCTTGATTCGCTCGAGTCGTGCGGGTGGGGCCCGTTCGTTGAGCCTGACAATGCGGCCATCGTTGCCCCATTCCGGACACACCGCCACAATGTCCTCGTCGATCCAACCCTTGAAGCGCAGCACATGGATCGAGTTGTGATAATCGCGATGCAGCTGCTCCTCCTCCGGTTCGTGGACCGTGTACACCAATCCGCACTGCTGACACTGTCGGGCCCCGAACGCCTTCTGACCGGCATCGATCTGGTACTGATTGGATCCCCCCGCTGCTGTGGACAGCAGTATCATTGATGTGTTCGGGCGACGACGCGATGATTTTTTAACGACGGGCTGCAGGCGCTGCGTAAATATAGGAAATAGCCTTGGCTCGGCAGAAGGAGGCGGAGGATCCTCCACCACTGGCTGCTGCACGGCTTCCATCTGAGTCGCCTCCGCCGCCTCCTCACTGTTCACCACCATATAAAGCTCGTCCACAATCCGATTGGCCTCCTCCTTGTGGTCATCCGGATTCGCAATAAAGATCTCGAAGTTCTGTTCGGTGCAAATGTTGTTGCTGATGAGGAACTCAAGCAGGATTTGCTGCTGCTCTATGAGCTCCGGATTGTCGGTTTGATATGGCAATCGTTGTCGGAAGACGGTAAAGGGATCTGTGTCGATATAGGTCTCCAGCTTAGGCGCAGATTCGACGATTTCCATTGGCGTGGTATCCACCGTGGGCTTAGACTCAACTATCTCATCCAGCACAGAGTCGTCCAAGTTCTTCAGGATCGCATCTACGGTGGCCTGCTCCGCGGAGAATATCGTCGCCGATTTGACGCGAACGCGGCGCGGCTTCGGGCGCGCAGTTTGGACCAGGGAAATTTTGCCCTGGGTGACGCTGGCCTTGATGTTGTCCGTGATCCGGACCTCCATGCTAGTGCTGCTCCTTCTGCCGGACTTGAAGAACTTGCGCTTGCTGAGGTCCACAGTCTCGGCGGGCGGTGAAGTGTGGACTGTAGTCTCGTGGCGTATCAGCGGTATGATGGGCTCCAGCTCCATTGCGGGATCCCTGATGTCCGCCTTCTCATCATCCTCATCCTCACTCAGGTCGCTAAAGTCTCTACCCAGGTCCTGCCACATGCTTTCCACTGGCACATTGTTGTTGGCATCGTCGGAGGCCAGCATGCTGAGTGGCTTGGCCATTTTGATGGGATCCCTGGCCATGCGCAAAATCTCGTGCACCTCCTCCACCTTGGCGCGTTCCTCGCGTTTGGTGGTAATCAAGTTCTTTAGCCTGTCGTTGCCCAGGCATCTCAGGATGTGATTTATGTTTGTGGGCGGCAGATGTTGGGAAAATCCTTGCCTCCGTATATTGTGATGCACTCCCTTGTTGATTCCCACCCGCCCCCGGGATTTCGGCGAGGTCCTCGTCCTGCTCGGCTGCTGAGACCTGACCTTAAACCGTTGTTTTCCCTTCGCTCGCAACGGCCCGGCTTCGCTGTGCGAATAGAAGGCCATAGTGGGTATGCTGCTCCCCGGGTTCATCCTGCGCAGCTTGCTCTGCGGCGATCCCGAGTCGGATTCGGTCGACGAGGAGCCCGGGGCAGATGGCGTGGCCAGGTGTTGGCGCTTCTGAGGTTGCTGGCGAGGAGGAGACTTCTGATCGACTTCATCTACTTCATCCCATGAATCGAGCAGCATTTCTATATTGGATTTGGGAGTCTTGTGACGGCTTAACAGCATCTTTTGTGTGGCTTTATCACATCTTTTAGGAGTCTGTGGGCTTTTTTCCCTTATCTGGCCCAGAGTTGAACGCTTCAGGATTCTTAAACTCTTCCGGCTGCCTTCAATGCTCTTTGGGGTGGGTTTAAGGACTGAAACTGAGGAATTTCGACCATGCGTCTTCTGGCCAACTTCTGGTTCTTGGGCAGAAGCATTCGTATTGCCCGCAGTTGTTTCCGTTTTTCCATGGCAGCTCTTGGGTGTATCAAGAGCACCCTGGCGACTGCTCCTTCTCTGCCTAGTCCGTGGCGTTTTACTGGGCTCGACGGCAGTCTGCTGGGTGCTGATCTGGCTGAGGTCCTGCCTGGGCTTTGGTGGTGATTCCGCCTTAGAGGCTGGCGGGGACCTAGTTGACTCCGGACCCCGCCGGAGTCCTTGCCTGGGCGTACGTGGGCTGCTGTTTTGGCTACTGCTACTGTTACTATTCAGCCGCATCGTGGTGGTGAACAAGTGAGGCAGCTGCTCCTCGGTTGTCATGGACACCGTCGCCACGACGACCTTTTTGCCGAGACCCGTCTTGTTCTCCTTGTTGGTTTCCGGACTGCTGTTGGGGCTTCTGCGCAGCGATCTCCTTCTGCCTATGGAGGTATGCTCTGTGAAGAGGCTGCCGCCGTTGTGCTTGTTGTCCTCTTCATGCGGCTTCAAGGGCGAAACTCCCAGAATGTCGACGTCCTCATCTTCGTCGTCGTTAATCTTACGTATTCGGACTACGGGACTGCCGAACAGTCGCCGCTTGCGCTCGGAGAGACGCGGAGTGGCCATGCAATCAGGGCGAGTGGAGCTCCCACTACCCGTCGGCGTCTCCATGATCACTCACAACAATTTCTATTTCGCATTAACTTTGTCCAAATCCTCCCGCTTTTTTTCCTGCCAAGTGTTGAGAGAGGTCGGCGATCGCCGTTTTTGCGCGCGTTTACCAATACTATCCATATCGATCCATCGATTACAAAATATCGCAATCAATTACAAAATTTAATAATATAATCTTGCCTATCAAGTTTCCTTTCGAACTTGAAAAGTCCTTAAAGAGGGTTTGTTTCATCATAGCTATGTACCTATTCCTTAATGGCGATTTAACTTATGTTAGAAGATTACAAATTTGACTTGTTCACGTCTTAAGATTACCTTTTTATCACTTCCCATTGTTTGAATGCGTTTTTTCTTAGCAAAGTTTCCCACCTTCGTTCTAACAGTTTTTCTTAAGTTCAGTATTTTTCCTCGTTCAGGTCACTGTTCCACTGGTCGCCTCGCCTTGGTTTGGATACATACCAAGCAAGGTAACACTGGGAATCGAAGTCGTGGAGAATAGTCGAATGACTTATCTGGATAGAAAATATAAAAAATAAAAAGCGTTTGTGCGCTATTAATTTAATTTAGAGCCACAGTATAAGCAGGTAAGTCCCCACTTCCATTTCCGTACCGCATTCCGAAGCCAAGACACCGCAAGCGGCGAGAACGGAAAACCGTGAGAAAAAATGCGCACTAGCCGTCGCCATCTTTTTTTTGTGTATGTGGTAGCAATCGAAAATCCAACCGAGGACTCGAGATTTGTAGAGAAAAGAATTTCTGGTAACTTCGCACGCACCGCGTTGTTTTTACTGCCGCTGCTGTCGCTGTTGCTGCTGCTGCTGCTGCTGCACTGCACCTTGGTTCGTAACAGCCTGAAAAAACTGCCCTGTTTTCTTTTATCCCCTTTTGAGGTCGCGTTTTTCCGGGACCCGTAGAGTCTTGCCGTAGTCTCAAGCCCGCCCGTCGCCCTTCCGCGATATAACCGAAGAACGCCGCTGCCGCTGCCGCTGCCCGTGTAGCCGCCGCCTTCGCGTAGAATAACCATATTTCGGGAACCCCCCACACAAAGTGCAAGAAACGAAAGAACCGTGGACGACCACGCATCGGAACCCGTTGCCGCCATGCCCGGAGCCGGCACGTTCAAGTTGTTCATCGGGAATCTCGATGAGAAGACGCAGGCCACCGAGTTGCGGGCGCTCTTTGAGAAGTACGGTACCGTCGTCGAGTGCGACGTGGTCAAGAATTATGGTTTCGTGCACATGGAGACCGAGCAGCAGGGTCGCGATTCCATACAGAATCTGAACGGTTACGTGTTGAACGAGTTCGCCATCAAGGTGGAGGCGGCCAAGAGTCGTCGGGCCCCCAACACGCCGACAACGAAAATCTTCGTGGGAAATCTGACCGACAAAACGCGGGCGCCGGAGGTGCGGGAATTATTTCAGAAATACGGCACCGTCGTTGAGTGCGACATTGTACGAAACTATGGTTTCGTTCATCTGGACTGTGTCGGGGACGTGCAGGACGCCATCAAGGAGCTAAACGGTCGCGTCGTCGACGGACAGCCTCTTAAGGTTCAAGTGTCGACTAGTCGGGTCCGGCCCAAGCCGGGCATGGGCGATCCGGAGCAGTGTTATCGTTGCGGACGTTCCGGTCATTGGTCGAAAGAGTGTCCGCGCCTTTACGGCAGCGCTGGAGGCGGACGTGAGCCGCCCTCACCGCTCAGCGCTGGCGGCTACAGAGATCGCATGTACGGTCGTGACCCGTATCCGCCGCCACCACCGCCGCCGCCATTCCTGCGTGACCGCATCATGGATGGCTTTAGGGTAAATTCAGCATCCATATCCCGTAGACACATCACCCATTCTGCATCTCTCCATATTCTCTAAATACATAATTGCTGGTATTAATGTAATGTCTCTTTTGCGTTCCCCCCAGGAATATGACTACTATGACCGCCGTTTCGAGGACTCACGGGATCTGTACGAGCGCCGCTACCAGACATCGCGAATGCGCGACTTCCCGCCGCCGCCGATCTCGCGCCGTGAGCCCATGCCTTTGCCTCCCCCGCTGAGTGGCAGCCTGCGCTCCTGCAGCGTTTCGCGTGGATATGACACTATGTTCAGTCGCCGCTCGCCGCCACCGCCACGCAGCAGCAATGGAATGAGTCGCTACGGGTAAGTGATGTCTCATGCCAGTTGTGAAATAGAGGAATACTTGTTGCCGTTGCATTCTGATAGCATTTGTTAGAGGTATTTCTTTGTTATCACTTAAACAAAGAAGGTTAGGCCAGAGGTCTTGCATAATCTTGCTTTCCGATCGGTTACTTATGCTGTTGCTCTCCCCCATTCACAGGTCTCCGACTCCGCATGGCTATGAGGACTTTAGTCGCGACTCCTTCGACGATCGCATGATATCGTCGCGTGGCATGCGTGGTCCATCGCCTCCGGGTCGCCGATATGCGCCCTACTGAGATGAGTTTTACTATCACGGCAGCAGTTGAGTAGCGGTCGCACTGCCCCTAACCACCCCTTCCATGGCCAACACGACGACACACGGCTCAAGGAGGGGATCGGGACAGGAGGACTGCTGGCTGTTTTACTGGTCGCCGCAGCACCAGCAATCCTTGCTGCTGCCGACGACAACATTTTCACAACTGTGGCCACAACCACGCGTATTTTACTAAATCTAAATCGTAATTATATACTAAAAAAAAAAAAGAAGAACTAGAAGATGGAAATACTGGTCGAAGCATCCTCCTTACATGCTGCCGCAAGCCTACAAGACTAGACAACGAGACACACATACGCGCATTCGATTTGATTCATCAGTAACCTAGTTCTGTTCAATGTTGTGGACTTTGCGAGTAACAATAAAGGCATACGGGCGCGTGTCGTCGAAAATATGCAAAAAATAAACCTGTATTTTAAAGCTAGGTGTTTTCTGTTGGTTAACATAGTTTAAGGCAGTATTGCAACGTTGTCTTACAGCTACAGTAGGCAGGTTTCCTTCTCCCGCTACGCTCGGGATATGGAGGGGTGGCTGCCGTGCTCCCCCGGTGAGTCTTCATCGTCGTCGTCCGGCTTGCTGCCACCATTATGTTTGCTCAGTTCTTGCAGCTCAACTGGTGTGGCCTTTTCGAAGTTCGGTGGGATGAGCAAACGACTGCGAAAAAAATCAAATAAAATTATTAAATACTTTTGTGAAGATGTCGGTCAACTCACTTGCTGCACTGCAGCCAAAATATAGAGACGAGCATCATGAAGGAGGTCACCCCGAAGGTCCAGAATGTGCCCAGTCTCGTATAGATGGAGCCCACGAAGACGGGACCAAGGACGCGTGATAGGCAGCCGGAACCCGTCATCCAGCCCATCCAGACGCCCTGCGGTCGCGGTCCCAGCACCTTGGAGAATATGGTCTGGATGAGGGTCACGCCAATCGGATATCCCACCGAGGTCAGAGCAAAGCCGATGATGAACTGTGTCAAAGTCAGGGCCGGCAGCTCGCCACACCACTCCTGCGTGGGCGGGCAACCCAAGTATATGGGATTGTCGTCGCTCAAGTTAAGGCTGGCATTGAAGGGTTGCGCCAACTTGGGCGGATCCGGTCCCCAGGGCACAAAGAGTACTCGGCCGAGGAACATTAGCAAGAATCCACCCCAGATGAGCACGTAGCGTTCCGCAACTATCTTGCATATGGGTTCGATCATAACGAATGTGACCAGCGAAACAATGGCTGCCGTGGTCATCATTATGCCCATGTACCAGAGAGACTCGGCCTTGGACCAGGCGAACATGTCCATTGTCAGGGAGGTGCCCAAGCTGGAAGCGGGATAAAGCTTAAGCCATTGCAAATCTCCTCCGATTTTACGTCAACTCACGTTTCCAGCAGTACAAAGTTGAAGACGAGCACGAAGAAGGCGACGATCAAAGTCCATGCGGATAGATAATTCGGTTTAATTGCCTTCCAAGTCTCTCGCTCCGAGGTGCCGCCCTGCATGACCATCACTTCCCTTGCAGCTATTTTGTGCTCCTTAAAAAGTATGTTAATATTATCAACAAAAAACCTTAGTTTCCTTTCGATTTACCTCAAACACGCCGGGCAGGAACATCATAAAATTGCCGATGCTCATCAGGACGTTGATCCAACCGGATGCGGTGTACATGTTGAAGTGCATCGTGCCCCACAGCCAGACGTGACCCTTATCCCCCAGAGGAGTAACTGCCGCCTGCAGTGTTGGACCAATGATAAATCCCAGGACTTGAGCGAGGGATACCATGGAAACGGCATGGGTGCGTTCGCTAATCCTTGTGGCAGCTGATAAATAGGACCGGCACAGAGCTATATTCGCCGAGCTAACTCCGATTAGGAATCGGGAGCCCAGCATCCAGTACTTGACATTAAAGGGACGCAGTTCCAGCGAGGAGTACACCGCACTGGCCAACGTGAACAGGGATAGGGAGAGGAGCAGCGGCAGACGGATTTTGCCAAGCCTATTGCCCCACCAGCCGAAGATCGGGCTGAAGATCATCTGGCCCAGGGGATTGGCGGCCACAATCAGACCCATGAACTCCTTGCCCGCTTCGGGATCTAGCTGAAAAGATATTCTGATGAAACTCAATTGGATAATCCATGAATGGGACGAACACACCTTGTTGAGGAATGGCCAAATGCCAGTAAGAATGATGCTGAAACCGAGCGCCATCAGGAACATGGTGAAGTAAATGATGCGGACGGAACGCCATCGCTGCTTGTACTTTTCCAGTGTCTCCAGGCCATCGTCCACGTCCTCGGGCAGTCTTTTTGTTTCAAAGCGAGCGGACACCCGTCTCGCATACTCCATGGTCAACGGTTTGGATTATCTCTCTTTTGGAGGGTGGGTCTTATATGAAAGCGCTCTCGGATGGATTTCACCGCAGCTGAGTCATTCTGTAACCTGATTCGGATCGGATGTGCCTATAGACTTTTGAAATAAATGTAAAATGAATGTCAATTGGTAAAAAAAACAGCTGCCCTTATCTTAGTTTTGTTTTCTATAAAGAAGAAAAAGCGAAGTTCTTGTTTTGACTTAGTCAAATGCTTTATTTTTTACCTAGAATTAAGTGATCAGTTTTTATCAATATTTCCTCAATTTTTAAGCTCACAGGAATGCCACAGAAATCACTGCGGTCTCAAAATTAGTTGAAAAAGGTTACATTTTATGGTTGTAATGTATCATATTTATCTAGAAGCATAATTGGAATTGATTTCAATTCTACAACAATTTCCCGAGTAACCAAGTACTTAAAGGAAACATTTTTAGGTCATAAATGAGTTTTACACGATAACGAAAACATATTTAAGAGATTTTGCTTCATTTTCGTTTTAATTTTCGTCTTCAGTTAAGTTAACTTGATAAATCAATGATTATATAATAAAATATAAAAATATTCCTTCACTTTAAAGCTTCCTTTTATTGAAAATTCAATGAAATCTGGAGATCTGTAAATTCCATATAAAAGAATTGCAATTATTTAGCGAAAATATGAATGTACAGTCAAGTGTTGCAGTGTCACGGCGATACAAATTGATTATATAGAGAGTATAGCCCAAATCGGCTTCCCCAAAACCCCTAATCTTTTGTGGATTATCTGCCGGCCTGTCGCGAAAGGCGGAGAATATGAAAAACAGTTGGACTAAGACTTATCAGAGTAATTAGGGAAGATAAAGGCAATCGCGGAGTCCGCCCAGATGTTCCGCCGCTATATGTTGCTATGTGCGGGTGCGTGTATGAGTTAGTTAAAGTCACTATCACTGTGAGGTTGCCTTTGCTTTTGTTTATATGGCTTGATAACGGTCGAATGGAACCTGTCATTTTATTACATGAATTTATCGTTGAGCGTGAATGGCGTTGCGTTTGTGTTTGCCTTTACTGCCGTTGCCTTTGCTGTTTGCTGCTAGCTAGAGGTTAAACAGTTGGGCGAAATTAAAACACTTTGTTGTACGTTAATTCAACAAGTGTTTTTCAGTGTTTCTGATGGTTCAACAAGTGGCCGATTAGGCTTGTTTCTTTTTTGTAGCTAGGCTGCCGCGTTGCGTCTTAAAAAATCAGTTCCAGATTTTATATTGATTTCCAATTGATGCAGTTGTTGTTAGCTGAGAGAAAGATATTCCCGATCGCTTTCCTAGCACGTACACGCACACACACTCTCTCAGAGAATACTAGATATCAAGCGGCGCGACCGTTGATCTCTGATTTTCGTACACTCTTTTGTTTGATTTCAATTTAATTCTACATTTAAATACTTATTTGGCCCGTGCACAATTATTTACTTCTTTGTTTTTGTAGAACACACACTACTGAGGCGGATGTAAATAAAAACATATACTTTGTTGACGCGCTCCAACAACAAAATGGGTGACAGCCTTAACTCTCGCTCTCCCGCTCTTGTGTTTTTGACCGTTAAGATTCTCTCTCTCTCTCTCTCTGCTCTTCCAATATTTCCAGCTAGGAAAAATAATGGCCTCCCGCTGTGTAAAAGGGGAGAAGATGCACTTATTACCACTGGGACGCGATGTTGAAGCTGCAACCTGTTGCTGCGGAACGACGACAACTGGGGATGAACGATCGCGGCAGACTGAACTGAATGGAACGCGCTTCTTGCCAACGAATCGTGTGAAGGCGTTAAGGCGTCTAGAAAGAGAGAGCCCCAATTGTACAGTACAGCCGGAAAGTATGTTACTGTAAAATAAATAATTCATACAATTTGGGTGCTAAACCAGGATAAACCCAAACGTAAAGTGAAAAACATTGAGGTGATAAGATATTCTCATAGGAGGCATTTTAAAATAATCCTCGGGCTGCCTTTTTAAATTAAATAAATAACTAAAACAAATAAGAAAGTGAACTGGAACTTACTGTTTCTTCGGGTTTTATTAAATTCCAGGAAATTATGGGTAGTAACTAATAAATTCCTATACAAATAAGGAAACTTCTATTGAAGGTTTTAATTTGAAATATGGAATTTTGTATGTTCTATGTTTTATTTCAAGATACAATACTGGACAAACCATAAATAAATGTGTATTTGTAAAGTTATATATTTTTTTTATTGTACCGCTGGTTTTAGCTTAATAATGTATACACTTGTTTTTATAATAAGAAATACATGACGGCACCGAAGACGTCCTCAGTTGGAAAAGTAATTACAAGCTTTACCGATTTCTGGCTAGGATTAAGTTGAGGGTTGGCAAAAGGACAATATAATTATTTATATTCAATGTATTTATTTATTTTGTATTCACTAAAACGAATATAAATTTGTTTTCAAATTCTATCTAGGAGTTTCTTTTGTAGTAGTATTATTAAATTTATTTAAAGTTTCTGCTGGTGATTTAAACTAAATATATCAAAATAAAACATTGTATATGCCTAATACATACATAATATATCCGAATTTTCCATTAATTATATACAAAAAATGCGTAAATTATTCAAAAGACTATCAGAATTTAATCCCTTTGCGGGATATGAAAGATTTAAAATTTAATACGTAAAATTGAATGATGCCTTAAAAATATACAACAAAAAGTGATGATAATAATAGGTATAAAGTAGCATTCTTCAAGATCCTAGGGCGCCTCTAAAAATTGGGCCTTGCCTGCTGCAGACGCATCAGACGTCGCTGACGCAGCCAGGGCAGCAGACCGCCTTGGTGGGCGGGAAGAATGGCTGGAGTTGGAGCCATTGGAGCAGCCAGGGTCACAGCTTCCGGAACGATCTCGTTACGCCGCATCGGACGGAACTTGGTACTTGGCCGGCGGGGCACATGCTCCTGCTGTTCCTCCTCATCCTCCTCTCGATTCTTGGTCTTGGGCAAGTCCTCGCTCCTGATATTTAGGCTGAACACGTCCCCGCTGCGGGAATCGGACGACAGATGGTTCACGGTATCCTGCAGGACTCGCGGAATCCGCTCTACTACTTGCAGAGCATCGCGCAGGGGCCGAATCTCACGCTCCGGTTTTTGGCGCGACTGTTCCTTGGCGGCTGCCTTACTTTTGGTGATCCCCCAAGGGGAAGACAAACTCTTCTTGTTTTTCCGGAAACCCTGAGCCTTCTTCAGCGGAGCTGGCCGTGTCAGACGTGGAGGACTGTGCTCCAGGAACCACGGCTTACCTCGGGTCAGCAGAGCGGGCTCCTCCTGAACCACCTGGCGCTTAAAACCAGACGGCTTGGATTTTTGAGCACGAGTGCCCAGCGGCGAGGGACGCACCAGGGAGCCAGCGAAGTCATTAAACCATTCCAGATGCTCAACGGACCGCTTGTGTCGCCTGGCCAGATCCACCTCTGAAGGCTTGGACGCCGTCTCTAAAGCATTGGCCACAAATTGCCTGGTCCCTTTCTGGCTTGCGGGTTTATATATGGTAATGTTAGAGCGACGGTTCCGAGCCGCTTTACCAGATGGCGAGGCACTCCTGGCCACCAGTTCCCGCTTCTGCTCGAACTGCTGGGCATTGCGGACAAATCGATTGCTACTCGGTCCCTGTATGACGATCTCGAAAGGCATGTTTAACGATTTGGCATTCATTTGCATGGTGCGGATGCACTCCGTGTCCGAGTTCTCGTCATTGCACTCGCACAGGCACTCCTCGCCGCAGTAGAAGCCCAGGCAGCCGCAGTGCTCGCAAAGAGCCTTGCAATTCTTCTCCAGCTTCGACTCTGTGAGGGGATTGACACGCCGGGTAGTCTTCGATGAAGTGGTGGCCACAGTGGATGGGGGTGCCGTGGTGGTACTATTGGAGGGATCAGCATTAGCCAGCTGTAGCTGGATGACTGCGAGCCAAATGAGTAAAAGGGCCACTGTGTAGCCGCAGAGGCTGGACGTCCGTATCTTTGCCGGCTTCATCATCATGGGTAAGTTGGTGGGTGCTCCAAGTGATACTGTTTTGTGGCTGGGCATATGCTGTGCACAACCGATTTTATAACGCTGACCAGGTGAAATCGTAGATGTTCGTGACTGACAGTTGATTCTCTGCCTGCCAGTTCAACGGAATTTTCGCTGACTTTGTGTGATCTTGGGTTCTTTCCCGCTCTCTCTTTCTACGACTCAATGGGCTGATTCCATTTCCATCGCTTGGCTTTTTTTTGGCACACTTTGGCGTGCCAAGGCCGGATTCCCGCACTTGAACTTGGCACAGAACAACCAAACCTCTGTTTACAGCATTTATTACAAAAGAAACCAACTAACGAGAAGCACAAGCTCTAACGACGCTTGCCCTTGCCCTTTTTGCCGCCCCCACCGCCACCGCCAGCACCGCTGGAGGTGCCACTTGTCTGTGGCTGCGACTGCTGGTGGAACGCGTCGCCCGTCTTGTTCTGGCGCGTCTTCAGCTGCGGAATCTTGCTGGCAATGTGCCGCATGATGTCCTCCCGCGAGGTAAAGTCGCTGTTGAAGAGTGTACCGTCGGCATTGCGCAGCTGGACGCGCACACGGCCACGGTAGTGGAGTTCGCTGCTCTTCTCGCGACAGTACTTCATGTTCTCTACCAGGAACTGCAGATTCGTCACGGATAGCACGTCTCGGATCTCAATGTAGGTTGGGTTCTCCACGCAGTTCTCCTTGGGCAGCCGTCGGCCCTCCTGGCGCGTCTTCTTGCTGTTGATATAGGCGGGGTAAATGCAGATCCACCTGTGCCAAATATCAATAATAGAACGACATGTGAAGACGGACTTTGCTTTGCCAGTTGCGGCTGGTCGTTTCCTACCGCTCCATCTCGTTGTGCTTCATCCCCGGATTCCAGTTGTTTCGCGTAGGCACTGCAGCAGCCATGTTCTCTGTTGGTTTATTCGAAATCTCCTTTAATTAACAGAAATAAGCTTGAAAGTTTATTTTCCACGCAGGCAACCAATAGGGACGGGCAAAGTGGTTGGTCTAAGTAATCGATGACACGAATGTGGAAAGTCAATACCATCGATGCTGTCATCGATGATTTCACGGGCTCTGCTTAAAATAATATGACAGTTTATGCCAGTTTCAGATCCAATCAGCTGTTTACTGTAATATCCAATCAGCTGTTACGATTAGATCTGGCGTTTCTAACGGGAATTGAAGCTATTTGCAAAGTACAAAAACGTCTATATTTGAAGGTTAAAAACGTAAAAGGTTAATTTGTTATTGATTAACTATAATTTAAATACCTACGTTTATAAACACGATAGCATAATTAATAAATTAATAGTAATATACCTAAATTATATGTATTTACTTATAGCTATTTTCAAATGAAGATCTGGCTAGTTTATGACCCAATGACTGGACAACACTGCCCTCAACTTGGCCAGCCGTCGGCAGCGAAAAAGCTTGGCAGAAAGAATTGTGCCTCTCAATAAGATACTCTGTTTTCGGGATTTAAGTGGTGTTTAGTCTCGCGTGCGGATTATACGAAAAACTCGACGACGAGCGGCCCAAACAATTCTAGTCACGCGTTTCGCGGAGCCCAGCAGACGACACACACGAGGCAAGGCTACGGTTTAGCAGCATCGACAACAGCAACATAACAATGGAAGAACTGAACAGTATATTGCAGAAAACCAAAGATAAATCAACGCTAAAGGAGCAGGATGAGGTACTTATCCCACGGCTTAATCCTTCCGGACCCCTGAACTCTGACATTTGAAAGTGGCGAGGCGACGCCAGAGTAAAGTCGCCGTTGTGTTGTCCCCCTACCCTCCCCGAAAAAAAAAAACACTAACTAACCAGCTCGCTTTTGGCCTTCTTCTCTTTTACTCCACCTTCTTTGGGGTTTATTTACATGTGGCCCACGCACAAATCCCCCCGCTCACTCCGCCCACGACGACACGACGGCTTGCTGGTTATCCAGATTCTGCTGCAGCCCTTCACATACATACAACAGATTCCTGGCAAACAATTCCGCTCCGAGTTGGCCTTGGCCTTCAATCACTGGTTGCTCATACCGGCCGAAAAGTTGGCGCAGATCGGGGACATTGTGCAGATGCTGCACAATTCCAGTTTGCTGTGAGTATATCATTTACTCTTTACACAGATGCGGTCGTACTAATAGAACTCCGGGGAAGAGGTTATTTTTAAATACATCGAGTAATCATGGCGTTGCGTAGTTTTGTTTATTATTTAAATGTGTAACAGCACTGGCATGGCTTTAATTGAACTGTTTTTGTCATAAAATGTACTATTTTTGTGGATTTGATTAAAATGTTTGTTAAATATTGATATTTATATGCAAAAACTTGATAAACAGCTTCTATATACTGAAATTAAGCTACATAGTTATCTATTAGAGGTCTTGTTGTTCTAAGCTCTCTGTAATTATATTCATTTTTTGCTCTAACAAAGTAATTAACTATGAAAAAACTGTTTTTATTGAGCAAAAGTATTTAAAAATGATTTATTTATTAGATACTTATTTACATTGCTCAACAGATAAAATACAAAAGTTGTTTGGCATTCGTAAGCTCGCTGTAATTATTTTCATTTTGTTTCGCTAAGAAAGTAATAAACTTTTGAGCTAAAATATAAATCATGATCATTATTTTTACTTTACTCACCAGTTAAAATAGTAAGTTATTGTTGTGCTTAAAAATATCACTTCAGAAAGTAATAAAGTAAAAAGTAAGTTGTTAGGATTTAATATATTAAATTACGCCATAAAATTATTACTTTGCTAATAGAGAAACAAACACCTTAAGTCCCAGTTAAATATAAATGAACTCTAGTAGCTGGTATTAATTTAATAACTACTATTGTATTTATTTTTGAATACCTGTCGATATTGCAGGCTAATCATGTTTGGTGGCGTGTTTTAATTTTAAATGGCGACCTTTGCCTCTCTGCCTTTGCTTTTGTCGGTTGTGCATTGTTTGGCTATTGTTTACCTTTGTTTGTCCTCACCCCGACCCCAAAAAGCCTCCCAAAGGCAGCTATGTATGCTACCCTTGCCCTGCCCTCCTCCAGGCGCTTGTTTCATCTCAGTTCACACTTGCACACGGCCTGTACTTTTGTATACATTTGGTTTATTTGCTTTTGTTTAGATGAATTCAAGTTAAAATGCCTAATCGAGTGTGAACTTTTTCGGGCAAAAGTGCTGTGTGTGTGTGTGCTGTCTAGAATATATAGAATATATAGGAAATGGACACTCCCCGAGCGAGAAGAAGATTACCCCGAGTGGGCCACATATGGGCTGGAGAAGCCCTTATCATCCGCAGTTCATTTCCATAACGCACATTATCATGCGGCCTGTGAGTCACACCTCTCCCGCCAAACTGGCGACCTGATTTGGCCATATTGAGTAATGTTCTCGGCTATTTGTGGATTGGCGTGTGTTTGCTTGCTGGCCCCCCCAACCCAAAATCAATTCCTGAAATTTCATCATGAGCCCGCAGCTTTTTCTGTTTACAATTGAATTTCTTTGCATTTCATTGCTCGCCTCGAAATTGCATAAATTATTTAGATTTTTCTCCAGTCGAGGAGAGTCGACGAGGCAAGGGGCAGAGAGCACGAAGCAAACTGATGTGGAATGTGGCGAAGGAGATGAGTTGGAACGTTACAATTAATCTTTGAACCGAGCCAATTGAAGTGTCTGCCGCTTTTCAATTAAAGTCTCTGTGCCAGAGCCAAGAGATTTCTTCCTATCTTTCAGTGGCCAGCCAGCCAGGCATTCGCTTCTCTCTATGGGTTCAATCAGGCAGCGGAGCTAATCCCGTCAAGCCTCCGGCCACCTGTCGCCGTCGCCGTCGCCGTCTTCTATTCGAAGGCAAACACTCAGAAATGGCCTTAATTCTGCTTAAAATCCCCAGCATTGTTCCTTGGCAGCAGCAGCAGCATTTCTTTATAGCGCCCACAATTCCCATTTCCCCCGAGTGGCCCCAAGTGTTCTTGGTGTTTTTTCGTAATGCATTTTCATATTGGCAAAAACTTAGTTTTACAACGATGCCAGACACTGCATCTCCCCCTCAGTTCGTCTGTCCGTCATTCATGCACTTATACCCATTGTCAGTTAGTCAGGCCGTCGTTAGTCGACAGGCATTGTCACAACTCTTGCCACGCAGCAGTAGCAGCAGCAGCACGCCGCCCACTATTTTCCCCATTTTCCTCATCAACATCCAGGCATCCTCCACAGCCTCTCCTTCTCTGCTCCCTTTTGTGCGTTGTCGCTTCAACGCCCACGCCTTCATAACACCACCATCCAATCCTGGCCCATTCCCTACCAATGGCTTTGCCAGCTTTGGCGGAGCGCAAACATTTTTTAATTACGCAAATGTTGGGCTGCCCACAGCGCCGGCGGGCAACGTAGTTATTGAAGCGCTGCCGCCCGGCCTTAAAGCGTGGCTTAAATTTACACATCTATTATGGGGCCAGCGTATGTTATGTTCATAAATATGTATGCTAGCCAGCCTGCCAACACGACCAGAGGAGGGGGACGGACACCTATTCGGTTGCCCACTTGTTTGAGGGAAGTCAGAGATGGACGCGTGACGATTTGCGAAATTCTCTTTAAAATATATATATATAATTACCGCGCACCGTACGTGCCTTAGTTGTGGCTTACTAAAGCTATTTTATTATCCATATATGTAGTATATATACTTATAACTAGTTCAGGTGATTGGCAAAGGGTTGACTAATCGGTTGACATTTATATAGAGTCTAGTTTCTAGTTTCTAGATTCTAGAAGCTTTCTTAATAGTTATTTACCTGGCAAATTTTAGGTAACTAAAATCATGAGATTTAAATAAATAAAATCGAGAGAGAAAAAGAATTTAAGTACTTAACATCAATATGATTGAATGTACAAGGAAATGTTTGCTATCAGATAAATATTTAATTGTAAAGCCACAATTTTAATTGAATAAATTCATGAAAGAAATCTTTTTAAACATATAATAAATCTAACAAGGAGAGATGGATAAAAAATGTTGCTAGGGGAATGTTGAGCAACAAAAAGATGATACTTTTTACATTTTATTTGAAAACCTATAGATTTGGAAAATAAACTTGTATTAATTTAATAATTAAATTAATTATAATTAAATGTAATTAAATAAAAACAGTAAAGAAGAACATAATAAAATAAATCTAAAATAACTGAATGCATATTAAATTGTTGCTAGTAAAAGGTTGCTAAAAACATGTTGAGAAACTAGATATTATAATGCAATAAATGAATTAATATAATTTATGGATATATAAATCGCTTTCCAAACCAGAACCAGTTAAAAACAAGTAGGAAAGCTATAATTGAGAGTGATCAACTGTGAGATACCCGGTACCCAAAGTATTGTGGGTGAAATTAAAAAGTAATTAATTAATTAAAATCTTATTAAGCTCAAATTGATGAAAAACTTCAATTAAAGAAGACGGAAGGCAGCAAAAAGAAGTTGACAAATGAAGATAAATGTAGCTGGAAACATGTTGAGCAACACCCATTGATTTTGACAACACAGCTGAGGATGTTGCAGAAGTTCAATGCACACAGGAACTTTTCTAACGAATAACTCCCATTATAATCATTCGATTTTACTCATATTTTTAGATCACGTCCGCACAAATGTAGCTATATCTTATCTATTACCTATACTTATACAATATCTATTATTTATACCGAAATCCACTACTATAGCTAAGTTATTCGTTCTCCATGAAGGCATGGCCCAGTTTTAAAACAAGCTCTAGTTTTTATAGTCTCTGAAATTTGTTGTTTCACACGGACGAGCAGACGGACATGGCTAAATCGACTCGACTGGTGATGCTAATCAAGAATATATATAATTTTAGAGGCCTCCTCCTGTTACATACATTCTCGGTTGGCACGAAGTATGAAAATTAAATTTTTAAATCGATGTGAACCTCCCTAACACACCAAACATATGGTTGACCTATCCCACTAACCCTTAAAACCAATCCCAACTAGACTTAGAACATAACTTGCCTTGGACACGATCGGTTAACAGACAGAGCTCATCAACATGTGTGTTCTTTGATACTAACTTACAGCATTGATGATATTGAAGACAATTCGATACTTCGCAGAGGTGTGCCGGTGGCGCATTCCATTTACGGCGTGGCCAGCACCATTAATGCGGCCAACTATGTCTTGTTCCTTTCCCTGGAGAAGGTCCAGCAGCTGGGACACCCGGAGGTATGGCTCCCACATGACAAAATCATCATGTTCCCATTGGGCATTCCCGGGCAATCCATGTAATATGCATTTCCCTCATTGCAGGCCACCAAAGTGTATACGGAACAGTTGCTGGAACTGCATCGGGGCCAGGGCATGGAGATATACTGGCGCGACAGCTTTACCTGTCCCTCGGAGTCCGATTACAAGATGATGACCGTGCGCAAGACTGGCGGCCTATTCATGCTCGCCATTCGCCTCATGCAGCTGTTCAGCTCCAACAAGGAGGACTACTCCAAACTGACGGCTATTCTTGGCCTGTACTTTCAGATACGCGACGATTACTGCAATCTCAGTCTGAAGGAGGTGAGTGCTGTGCCATGCCCTGCTGCTGGTTAATCAATAACGAATGACATTCCGCTCCATCAGTACACGGAGAACAAGAGCTTTGCCGAGGATCTGACGGAGGGCAAGTTCGGCTTCCCGGTAATCCATGCGGTGCGGACCCAAAAGCAAGATAAACAGGTTTTACGTAAGTCCAACGTCTTGACCTCAGCCGAAGGCACCACACTACTCATCAACTCGGGGCTTAAATCCACAGACATATTACGCCAGCGCACGCACGACGTTGAGGTCAAGAAGTACTGCATCAGCTTGCTGGAAAAGCTGGGTAGCTTTCAGTATACACGCAAGGTTCTGGAGACGCTCGATGCGGAGGCGCGTGCGGAGGTTAGTACTTGAGTGGAAGTGGGGAGGACCAGTGGTGGTGACAAGGGTATTAACCTACCGTCTGCCTACCTTTTATGACCTCTGTTAGCTTATCTAAATAGGCAGGGACGAAAATAGTGAAGGCAGAGTGGGGAAAAAGGACCTATGCTCATCCCAATACTAATGGCCTTCTCTCCACCAAACCCACACAGGTGGCTCGGCTGGGCAGCAACCCATACATGGACCGGCTGCTGAACAAGCTGCTATCGTGGAAGACCAGCGACAGCGTTAGCATCACGCAATCGAACCAGATCAATCACAACAACGTCTCGCGCAGCAGCCCCAACCAGAACACGCTCAATTGCAATTAGCAGCCAAAGAGGCAAAAGAGGGAGCAATCGTGAATTGCGAACGGCAGGGCCTCTTTTGCCGCCAATCCGAGACAGCAGCAGCCGCCGACGCCGCCGTCTACCGCCTGCCTCAGTGCGGCCCTGTTGCGTTTCCTGCAGAAACTGAAGATATTCTAAGATTTACATATGTATGTTTACACCCCTGCTCCATTGCCAACCCAGATAGCTCACAGAAGGCCCCCTTTTATGTTCAACCCAAAAAAAGCAGAAGCGATGAAGAGAAAGAAAAGCAGAGGAAAGGATGGGGAGATGGTAGATGGACGACAAAACCAACAGCAGCCTTACACAAAAAAAATGTTAAGCCAAAAGTAAATTGATATATAAGCCAAGCTTATCAGTGAGCAGGCAAAAAAAAAATAGCCATAGCACAGAGCTTTCCAAGAATTTCTTTATGCCTACCTTTAGTTTTAGTTTCGCTTTAAAAGTTACGTTGCTAGTTCTTAAGGGGCGACATATTTTAGTTTCCCCTCAAAACAAATCTCGCAGAGCATTCACTTAATTATAGGATATATATATATGTCATTTTTTACGCTCTTTCTATATATGTGTGTGTATGTTTGGTATTTGTCGATTCTGAAAGCAATTTTTCGATTTCTAAGTGTCATTTTTCTCAAATCCAACTCACTCGGAACTCAATGTGCACTTCCTTTATCGACGTTGTTCCATATTTTAATTGTTATACAACAACAAAGGCAATTCGTATACATATACTTACGTACTATTAACGACAAAACAAATTGTTAACGTTTTATGCAACAACAACTACAAAAATCAACTATATATATATATACTTATATATTGAAGTAATGATAATGATGCACTGCACAGCAGATTTTTGCACATTGCACCACCTACAAGATATATACATACGAGTATATTATATTATATTAATTATATATAAATATATATATTTTTATTGTAGTTATACACTTGAGAAAAAAAATGAAACCAAAACAAGCGGAGAGTAACCAGATTGCTGAAGAGATAATGATAAACACATTGTAAACTATGCAAAAACATTTTACGGTAGGAACGAGAGGACAACTAATAGCCGAGAATTTACAGTGCACGCCCAGAGAAATGCCGAAGAAAGCGCACCTAACATTTTGCCCCATATACCAACTATTGAAGAAACATTGAAAAGTATATTGTAAATGTATTTAAATAAATATTTATGCCAAGTTGTCAGCTAAAGGAGTTCTCTATTTAAAAAGTCAACCAATAGTAAGGCTTGTAATATTTATGGTCCTAAATTTATGGCCTAACATTTTGTGACACACTTTTGGAGAGTCTTTCTAGCGGTTTCTGTTCCACAATTTTATTGGCTTTGCTTTGCTGGCATCTTGCACCATGCAAGGACCTTGAGGTTTATGGAATCTGTGCCAAAAGTCACCTTAATAAGCAACGAGTTTTACAAACCAAAACTTGAGAGGGATTCCTTGCGTATCCTAACAGCCAGGAAGCCAGGAAACTTGGAACTGCCATCAGAGACAAGAGTCAAAGAGAAGACTGTAGCGCCAGCAGGCTTAAGACCTCCTCAGCCTCATCAATGGCGATTTGGCTATAATTAGCAAATTACATTTAGCAAAATCGCCACTGATGAGGCTGAGGAGGTCTTAAGCCTGCTGACGCTACAGTCCATTAGGATCGCAACCCTTTTGGGCCTATTTAAGAATCAGAAGACCACAAGCCAGACTTGGGAATTCCTGTGGACCTTATGGCCAATATTTTTGACTTATTTTGAACTAATCTTAAGTGGCCACAGAGGATAGGATAAATCGATTTTTTATTTAAATAGAAAATTAAAACGAGATGTCTTCCACATTAATATACATTTACTATTTCACATAATAGTAATTTTAACTTATTTCTGCTTCGCAAGAGTTTAAGTATCCTGCTCAATCATGTCCATCAGCTGCAAAAACTCCTGCGAGGCCTCATCCACTTCGTCCACCGGAACATACTCTTCAAAATCGTCATCCTCCTGAATTACAAAGTAGAGACTGTAGTTATTGTTTAAAAAGGTTTAATTTCCAGACTCACCTCGAAGCCAAAGCAGTTGGTGGCACTTATGTTGTGAGACGCACTCGGCTCCCGCTTGACCACAACGTCCTCGTCGCCGTTGACCAGCTCCACGACCATCAACTGGCCATCATCGCCCTGCAGTTCGAGGGTGAAGTCGGCGTTGTTTGGCTCCTCCTTAATGTGGAACGTCTTGGTGCCGCCTTGCGTTCGAAGTCGTTTATTAATTATCACGGGTCCCTTTTCGGGGGAGGACTGCTTGTTGATGATGACGGGCTTCGGCTTCGGCTTCGGCTTGGCTGTTGAAATCTGCTTGATGAAATTACTGGAAACGATCTCCACGTCTCCGACCTCCTCCTCCTCCTCCTCGTCAGAGTTGATGATTTCGGCAAGGTCATAGTTCTCCGGGTTGTCCTCTTCAACATCATCTTCCGTGTTTTTAAAGTCCGTCTCCTTAACTAGTTTGACGATAGTCCCATCTTTCTTTATGCGCAGAGACCGACCCATCTTCAGGCGCAGCTGCTTCTCGCGTATATTCACCGAGTTGTCGTGCAGCTCCATGTGCCGCATCAGGTTACCCTTGTGCGTGAAGCTCCTCGGGCAGCTGGGGCACTGGTGCACCTTGGCGCGTGGCTCCGGTGGCTGGTACTGCGCGTCGTGCATCAGATTAATGTGACGGCGCAGAAGCTGTCGCTGGCGGAAGGCCAACGGGCAGTGCTCGCACTGGAAGGGCTTCTCGTCCAGATGGATAAGCATGTGCGAGTCAAGGTGACGCTGGGTCACCGAGGCGTAGCTGCAGAGGGTACAGCGGTAGCACTTCTCGCCCTCGTGCGACTTTACGTGCAGCTTGTACTGGTAGCGATCGGGCAGCTCCTGGCCACAGCGGCGGCACGTCAGCGGATGCTCCGAGGTGTGCATGTGCTTAATGTGGATGCGCAGATCCGCCTTCCGTCCACAAGTCGTGGGACAGAGGGTGCACTGAAAGACGGGCTTGTCCACGACGCTGTGAATGAGTTTGTGTGCTTTCAGGGAGTTGGACTGCGTGAATCGTGACTTGCAAATGTCACACTGGTACTTCTTCTCGCCGGTATGAATGACCAGGTGACGCTTCAGCTTGAACATGTCCTGGGAGGCGTAGGTGCAGTGCGGGCACTGGAACGGACGCTCGCCTGTGTGGCAGGTCATGTGGCGACGCAGCTTGGTCAGCTCGACACTGGCGTAGCTGCACTCGGTGCACTTATGCGGCTTTTCCTTGGTGTGCTTGTAGCGAGTGTGCCGGATCAGTTCGCCGCTGGTGGTGAAGGCGCTCTCGCAGAACTTGCACTTGTGCGGCTTCTTGCCCAGATGCGTGTTCGTGTGATTGATCAGGCCGACGTTCGATCGGAACGACCGCTCGCATATGGAACACTTGAAGGCGGGCTCCACGTCGTGCGTCCGGCAGTGGCGGGTGATGAGAAACTTCTTGTTGGACGTGTACGAGCACTGCGAACAGGAGTACTCCTTAACCCCCACCTTCTTCGGGGAAGATGCATCCGATTTAAGCTTCACCTGCTTGCCGCTTAGCACAAAGTCCAAGTCCTTCTTGTCATCTGGCTCCTGCTCAGGCGATGCCGCCGCGGCGTTGTCCTCGAACTCGTATACCTCATCCTCGTTGGGCCTCAGCACCGAGTTGTCCGCTTCGACGGCAGCGCTGTCCACAGTGTAGTCTGCGAGATCACTCAAGCCGGCTACACTGATATCGGGGTCATCCACCAGCTGCTCAATCTCCCGCTCCAGATCCATGGGTTCGGGTTTCGGGACGAGTGGTGTTTTCCTGGGTCTACCCCTCTTGCGCTCTGCTGGGGGCGCAGGTGATGGTGCTGGAGGCGGGGGCATATTCATTTGCTTTGGCTTAGCAGCTGCTGCTCGCGCCGGACGGACGCTGATGGACTTCGGTTCCGGACTGGTCTTAGAAGCGGCACCTTTTGGCGGCGATTTGGCAGGTCGCAGATTAATGGCTGCGGAAAATGTGTCGTGTAATTTAGCACGTCCTACGGACTATCTTTGGCAATACCTACCCTTATTGGTGGCCTTGCTGGTCGCCGATCGTGTGTTTTTCGAGAGTTTTCCCGCTTCTCTCTCCTTGAGCTTCTTCTGCAGCTCCTTCTGCTTTTTGGGCGTCGTTTTGATGTAACAATTACCTTCGTCATCTATGAAGTATTTGTCCTCATCAAAATCCTCCTCCTCCGCCTCATCTTCTGCGGCCGCCTGTTCCTGATCCGTGTCATCCTCGAAGACCAGGTCGTCGTCATCCGCGTCTATGGCCTTCATGATCTTGTTCACCACCTTGTCGTCGCTGCTATCCCCGATTTCCTTATGGAAATTATTGAAGAACGACTTCAGGTTCTCATCCTCCGTCTTTCTGGCTTTCCTTGGCATTCCTGTGGGTTTGTTTTGGTTAACGAACTTGTGGGGGGCAGTGTTTTGTGGCGACACACAGCGGGCGTTGTGCGCCTCCAAGAGGTGGCGTTTATTGATTTCTCAAGCCTAAAAACGGCACTTTTAAGGTTTACCATTATTCTAATACTCACTGCGAGTTTATCAATAACAAAATAAGTTTAATTACAGGCTTCTGTCGGATTTCCTAATAGTTCAATTTGCGCGTTCTTTTCTAGTGCAATTATTTTCCGTCAATACAGCTGCGCGTTTCTAATAAAAGATGGCGACATATAGCATCGTTAGCGCCAGTTATCGACTGAGATGGCACTATCGAATAACATAAAATTCTATACACACCAAACGCCTGGTTTAAAAAAAAAAATAATTTTCTCTTTAATTGGCATGTTCATATTTGAAAGGTTCTTGCAAATCATTCCGAACCATATTTTATATTTATCAATATATATTCATAAAAGAGTTTAATATTTTATTTGCGGCATCTGTGGGTCATTCATTAGGGGAGTCAGATAGCTATCGATGATTCGGCAGAGTTGCCACAGTCCTCAGATATAAATGGAAAAATGCAAAATAGACAAGGACATGAATTTATTACTTAATGAAAGATGTTTCTCCATGTAAAATAATATGAATAAGGCCACACACTGTGTAACAATACTATTAAATATAACAGACTATCGATATTTTTATTGCATATGAGAATATATTTTTTAATAGTTCAAAACATTCTTTAAATATCAGTGATAAGCGCAAATAAGTGACTCATGATTATGGTATTCATTTTGAATTTATTCCGTTTCGCCACGTGACAATTTAAAAGCAAACCATCTTCGATAAGTTGGTTATATCGATAGCATCGATAGTACATGTAGTTTCTATTCAGCCGGCATTTCCCACCAGCTGCCGGTTCCCGCGCATTTTTTTTTGGAAACCAACATCTTTTTGGCTTTCTACTCGGTTTTCACTCGTCTAAAAACCGCGATAGCAACCAAACGTGAATTCCAGCACCGGTATTAATTCCTTTGTAAGTAATATCAGCCGTGTTCTGTTCTAGGCGTCCATAACCTTATATTTTTAATACAGTTTCGGAGTCTTAAATCGTGAAGCGCTCCCCACCGACAAAACAGAAACAAAATGCCGCGTCGCAAGGCCCAGACAAATAACAATAATGACGGTGAGTCGGATGCGCAGCCCACGCGGGCCAAGCGCGCCCGGATCGCGTTCCACCTAGAGCTGCCCACCCGGCGAACGACGCTTGGCAAAGTGCTGGTCTGCGGCATGGGCGACATCGGCCAGCTGGGTCTCGGCGAGGATGTGACGGAGCGCAAGCGTATGACCCCAGTGGAGGACATACCGGATGCCGTGGATCTCTGTGCCGGCGGTGTGCACAACCTTGTGCTGACCAAAACTGGTAAGATCTACTCGTTTGGCTGCAACGATGAGGGCGCTCTGGGTCGCGACACAAGCGAGGAGGGCAGCGAATCGAAGCCGGCGCTGGTCGAATTGCCGGGAAACGCACTGAGCATTTCGGCGGGAGATTCGCATTCGGCGTGCATCCTCGAGGACGGGCGCGTCTACGCTTGGGGCTCGTTCCGCGACTCGCACGGCAACATGGGCCTCACTATTGATGGTAACAAGCGAACGCCCATCAATCTGCTGGATGGTCAATTGTGCAACAGCATCGCCTCTGGCGCCGATCACTTGGTGATCCTAACCACCAGCGGGAAGGTGTACACCGTTGGCTGCGCTGAGCAGGGACAACTGGGCCGCATTTCTGAGCGTTCGGTCGGCGGAGAGGGTGAGTCTTATAAAAAATGCACATAATATCCCAGTTCAGGTAATTAAACGATTATTTCGCAGGCCGTCGGGGCAAGCGTGACCTCCTGCTGCCTGCCCAGGTCATCGTGAAGCGTAGCAAACCGATTGAGGCTATTTGGGCCACCAACTTCTGTACATTTATGCGCGAATCGCATACGCATATCATCTGGGCCGTCGGCCTTAACAACTTCAAGCAGCTGGCCCACGAGAAGGAGGTCGAGCGGGTGCTCATACCCATTAAAACGGATTTGAAGGACGTGAAAAAGATTGCCGGCGGCCTACATCACACAATAGTGCTAACAAAAGATCTAAAGTGCTCCGTCGTGGGTCGTCCAGAGTACGGACGCCTGGGCCTGGGCCCAGACGTTAAGGATGTGGTAAGCAAGCCGGCGCCTGTGACCAAGCTGAAGGACAAGATCGTTGACGTGGGCTGCGCCGAAATCTGTTCCTACGCCATCACTGAGGATGGCAAACTCTTCTCTTGGGGCATGGGCTCGAGCAGCCAGCTGGGCGTGGGTGATGGCGATGATCAGGTGGAGCCAGTGCTGGTTTCCAGCAAGAATACCCTGAACAAGCGCATACTGATCGTGACTGGCGGTGGCCAGCATGCCATCTGCCTGGTTGAGGACGAGCAGCAGGAGGAGGAGCAAACGGCCAAGACTAGCAGTAGCAGCAACGTTAAAAAGGAGAAGTCAACGCCGTCACAGAGGTCTGGTAAGGAGAAGACATCACCGCCCAAGTCCCAGAGCAGTGATAAGAGCGCGAAGAGTGAGAGCAGCGACAAGGCCGAGGAGCCTGACCAGCAGTCAGAGAAAAAGACGGCCGAGAATGATGAGAAGGCCAAGAAGCCGGCGGCTAAGCGAGGTCCCAAGAAGAAGTAGAAGTAACGTTGACTATTTTTCGGCCGCATTTTTGGCGGCTTTTCATTTACGCTTACTAACCCTTTTACGTTATACGTTGAAACCTTTTGATTTTTCGTTTATATTATCTTGAAAATTCCACTATAAGTTACAACTCGCTAGAGATTTCAACCTTATTTCAATCAATTTGTTTATAAAATCAATACGTTTTAAGTACGAAACGGTAATAAATTTGTATTTGAACGCCAAATGAAACTAAATTGCGATTTATTTACAAACTAATCAACTTTAAACCAACATCGACATTCAATTTATGTTTATATCATTTACAAAACACATATCCTACACACATAGCACAGTTTATTATTATTAATTCCTGGTCCAGGCAGGCAGGAATGTGGGGAGGGAGATTACCGTCGACAAGAACTACAAAATGTGAGGGCAGTAAGTAGGAAAACTGGGAATAATATCAAGAAACACGAAATAGCCTAATATATGAAGACCTAAATTTGTATATTTGCTTATAAATATATATATTTATATATCCGGGGCGGTAGAATTGTAAGAAACTCCAGTTTGGGAAACTAAAGAGCTGACAATCTGCAATCTTTTTAACGCAAGGAAATAGGCCAACGGCAGGTAGGCAAGGAAGGGGGCTTTAATATTTTCAGTTGCAATAAAATATTTGCTATAAAATATCTCGCCCTCTAATAGTAAAAACATTAATTTCTGGTTTTCATATAGGTGTGGCTTTTGGCTTGACTATGAGTAGTAACACGGCTGTCGATAGCCTCTGGCTCCTGAGTCGACTGTTGCTAGGGAGGTGGTGGTAATGGTGTTGGTGGTGCTGCCATAGTTGCTGCCCAGGTAGAAGCTCACGAACAGAATGCCAAACAGCAGCGACAGCGAGAGGACGACCCGCACCAGCTTCCGGGCAAAGGCAATAAGGGCGAGCAGATGCCCGCCAGCTGCAACGCCGCCCAGCTGTCGGTCGCCAGAGCCGTAACATCTGCGGCATAGCTGCAGCTGTGCCTGGATTAGAGCCTCCAGACAATCGCCATCAATGGCATCGGCACAGTCTCTCCCCAGATCGATTAAATCAAAAGCCCAGGCGCAGTAGTTGTCCAGCTCTTGGCAATCGCCGTCTTGGTCGGTCTGCTTGTTGTTTTTATTGGGGCTGTCGTGGTTGGCATCGTTCAGCTCCTGCCCGGTCAGGTTACATGGTGACAGTAAATATTATTTGTGCTTGCAGGAGTATGCCGTCGCCTTGTTGTGACCGGCACCGCCAAGGTGGCCACCCAACTGCTCGTACATGAGGAAGCCGAAGCCGGCGAAGAGCAACACCATCAGCGCCAAGGTAACATACTGCAAGTTCTGTGTGAAAGCCAACTGCCGGGATATCGCATCTGTGGTGGCCTCCTGTAAAAATGGTATAGTTCAGAACTAAATCTACCTTCTGTGCTAATTCCCATTGAGGTTACTCACAGCTGCCGACTTCTTGCCATCTAGATTCGACTTGCTGGTCTTGGATTGAGAATCTGCTGGCGTTTTACCGGACTTGTCGTCCAAGCGACAGACCAAGCGATGCTGCTCCACTTCCAATCCATTCGGTGATTTGTTCCGCCACAGATCGGTCAAATCGCAAGTGGGGTCTGGCACCTCCATGGACATGACCAGGAACTTATCCTTGCTCTCCGGGCTCAACTGATGCTCGGACTTTAGCCAAATGTTGATTGCTCCCCCCTGGTTGGGCTGTATAATTCCGCATCGCGGTCGCACACGGAACTTCTCCGGGGATGTGGTTTGTATCTGCAATGCGAAAGGGTATCCAGATTAACTTGCAATACGAGCGAGTGCCAAGATTCACATACTACTCACCTTGTAAGTTACGGCCGACTTGGAAATTGACTTGAGGTTCAGCGTGGCCTCTCCATTCTTTGAGTTAAAACTGAGGAATTCCTTGGGGTCCACTTGCAACATGCCTAATCAACGAACGCAAAGTTATACAGCCTCGGCTTTAGTAGACTATTGAATGATTTTATAATTTTGGTTGTGATCTCTAAATTTTGTTCAAGCCGGAAACCTACTAAAAATGACGCGACACTCGCTTGTTTGATTTTTATATATGTGTTTGACAACATTTGCAAAGCTTGTATGCGTTTAGAACTAAAGAGCCTTGTAGTCTTTAAAATATTTTACAAAGAAATACAGTACATTACCACCAAAGGTTATGCTTTGAGAAATTTTGCTATGATGAAGACTTTCTTTTAAGGCGACAGTTTTGTGTGGTTCTTATTTATGGTTTATGATTTCAAGCATGAGTCAAGCATTGCCTACAGTTATGGGAGATCTGACGAGAAGTACAAATATATAATATACCCTTTAATCTCTGTACAAGCTACCTGAGTCAAATTGAACTGCGGTTTATGTGATTAATGGCCAGACTTACCCTCGGATGGAGTGTGCATCTCCTTGATGTTAGACTCCTTGAGCATGGTGGCGGCAAAGGTGACCTGACGATTAGAGAGAATACGTTGAAATGGCTATTTGAGAGGGGATTATGTATGTTAGTTGGGCCCCCATTGCCCCCGTTTTTCACCCGTTTTCTGTGTCGAACGTGCTTTTATGTGTCATTTTCACAAGGGCCGCCCCTGCTCTATTCTTGGACACCCTTGAGCCCGGTTTATTGGAGAGGGTTCCACTCGGACCGGAGGTCGCTCTGTTAATTGATTTGATTCGGTTCTCAGCCGGATGCGGATGGGGATGCTGGGGGAGTGCTGCGGGTCTTACAGTTCTCATTTGCATTGCCGTATTATGGGTTCTATCCTTTTCGGCACTTATCACTGCACATTGCCAATCATAGAGAACTCACGTAGGTGGAGCGACCAGTCTCAGACATCAGTCACACTCGCCACTAACACAGACTTTAAGCGCGGAACTCGACTTGGAACATAAAAACATAGAGTTATATCCGGACTCTCGGACCCTTGGATTTTGCTCAGCTGCACTTAATTCGCTGGCGGGAGAGTTGGCAGCCCTAAAACTAGGGATTAAGCCACTTGGCTTTAGGACGTTATCACAACGCGTTAGTGCATTTATCCCTTTTTTACTAATAACATTGATATTTGTAAGATATTCCTTTTGAAAACTAATATATTGTTTTAATTAAGATCTTTTTAGAACGCGTTGCACCTTAATTGCCACGTTAAGCCGAACTTGAAAAATGAACTAGTTTACTGGTTCAGTTCCGCAAAAATGGTTCTCAACTGTCGCCTCCAACGAACAGAAATTTGAAACAAAAGCATTCCTTTTGTCATTCTCTTCTTTAAATTAAACTGAATAAACAAACAACAGTCGTCTTTTTGTTTAAAGGCAAATATGCAAGGTGAAAAAAATGTCTTGCTTGGCAAGTCAATTCGATCCGAATCGATTTTCTTCAATGTTTTGTTTGGGTTTACACGTAATGCACATATGATCGCCGGGGCAGGGAACCGTCGGTATATTCAACAATTTTATCTTGAAGCGGTTTTCGTAGTCGGATAAATGATTTATTGTTTTTTTAATGAGGTACACAGGTTGCTTAAACACTTTACAATGAGTATACATATATGAGACACATAGCGAGAGGTCACTGTTCACGAACACACGTACACATACCCTAGGCATTTTTTTATTATTGAAGAATGAATATCAATTGGTACAACAACAACAGTAGCAACAATGCAGCTTCCTCCGTCTGATTTCTCTTTGCGCTTTTGTCTCTCCGCTTATTTGTTAGTAGCAATTAAAGATTGCAAATGTTCATGGCGATTAGCACTGGTTTATGGAAACAATCGAAGGTTTAATGAGGTTGCGTTGGAATATACATATGAGTTTCTGTGACTAGTTTCTTTCGTTGTTGTCGCGCAAATGTGTGGAATAATACAACTAAATAAAAAGCACACCCAAAAGGCGGTGAGCTTTTTGACAAAGCACAGCTGGTGGTTCTCTCCATCTATGTATTTCTCTCGGTCGCTTGCTTGCTTGCTCTCCCCCTCGGCGATCAGCTTCTTCCAGCTGTTGTGGTTGCTGCCTCCGCCTTGCGTAAAATGAACTGAAACTGTAAATGAGTGAAAGTGAGAGAGAGACAGAAATGAGAGAGAGAGAGTGCATTAAACGATGACGTTGCGTGGGTGTAGAGTGCTCTGCGGATGTGTTTCTGTGGGTGTGAGTGTGTGGAATGCTTGAGTTGACAGATAATACGCGCTTTGGGAACCATTTACACACACACACACGCGATACAAACATGAAATGTTCTAATCCCAGTGAAAATGTGTGTTCTACTTTTTACGGGTCAACGCTTCGGGGCCCCCAAGCTGACCGCTGACCCAAGCTAGGAGCCGAAAGTTTAGCAATATGTCAAATAAAGGACTATAAATAGTCGCAGTAATGTTTTGCCCACAAACTGCGGCGGTTGAAACCAACAATACACTTGGAAAAAGGCACAAGAAGCATTTGAAACTAAAAAGATTGAAATATATTCTATTCAAGAATTTAGAAATTAAAATATCTTGTTTTTTTAACTCTTGCTCAGGTGTCTAAAAGTGTTCTATGATTTATTTCATTCCATAAAACGGTAACAGCATACTTTTTTGGACTTTTTCGAGAGCCATGATTTATCGCTAAAAGAATATTACCATCTTGTTGTTAGTTATATTCTTTATGTAATGTAATACAAATGAAGTACAAATAAAATAGTTTATAAATAAAACAAAAGCTCATCAAAAGAAGGATCAGGAAACTGGAAAATACAGTTTTCGAAATGGAATTATGATTAACTTCGCCATAACCTCTTCTTAAAGCTTTTAACACTTTTGTTCCGACCTCGAAGGCTAATCTATAAACTCTCATGGAAGACTTGCAGAAATTTGTAAAATAATTAATTCGTTCAGTGACCGGGGGGACAGAGTCCCGGTTAGCTCAGCTTAGTGGTCAGTTTTGGGGACAGGCAACTCACGCAGGACACGCGAACAGCGCACCCTAAATCAATACACGGCAAGAATGTAAATCAATTATGGAGAGAGGTCCTGCGAGGTGGCTTGCGTGTCGTTTCGAAAAAAGCAATTAGGCGACCGACGACCGAGGACCGCAGTCCGACTTCTTCCGGGAGCTGGCGTGTCACAAGGAACATGCCCACAGCCGGACACCGTTTGAGATTTTGTCTGTTGTTTGGTGTGGTATCTGGTAGTATCTACAGTCCGGCTCAGTCACTCACCTTCCGGTCCGCGAACTGTTCATCTTCGCCGGCATTGGCGGCGGCTACCGACTTGGTTGTAACCTGCTTCGCCTCCGGCACGAAGCTAAATTCGTAGTTATCTCCTCCTCCCCAGCTGGCTAGGCATTTGTCCTTGGTTATATACTGGTTGATGTCCTTCTTCGATATCATTTTCAAAATCTCAACCGCTTTCGGCGGCAGCAGGGCCTTGATGACCTTAAAGGCAGCTAGAAAAGGAGAATAGAGACGATGTCAGGGTCACAGTTAAAGTTCAAAGTTGAAACAGGAAATCTAAAGGCGTTATTAGCAAGAATATTAAAGTTTTAGCTTGGCTCTGGAATCATTAGACTCTTAAACGTTGTTTTCTATATAAAACAGTAATAACACTTTCTCTGGCATTGAGTATCAAAGCAATTGGTAATTGCTACCAATTCATATAATTCTTTATATTTCGTTAATGTTTCCCCTTAGTTTACTTACCATTTAGAATCCATGCCAGCTCATACACCAAGATGTAATTCAAACAGTTGGGATAGTACTGCTTGAAGGTCTCCACGATGCGCTTCACAAAGTCCAGATCCATGGTAGCCAATCCCGTGCCCGCCATATCGAAAAATATGGTAAGTTGGGTCATGTGCTGCTCCCTCTGTGTTCTCTCCACCCAATAGACAACGATGCGGATGAGCTCATCCAGATTCTTGGACTTATTGTGCAAACTGACGCGGAATACCAACAGGGGCTTTCCATCCACATCGCTGCTGTGAACGAACACGGATCCCTCCCTTAGATACTCCTGGTTCAGCTGGCTCTCGTCGAGATCGTTGGCCCCATAGGACTGGCGCCAGACACAGGTCTCCCACAGCTTAGTGAAAGACGCATCCATGTCGAGATCGTGCATTTCCAGGAATCTTTGCAGCCAGACATGATCGTTGCGAATGCGATCGATATCGACAGGATGGAAGGGCGCTGTCAAAGGATTGTTCAAAGATTATTTGAATCTTATCTGTACATAAGGCGATATTTTGTGTATATATGATGTGATATGGGTTGGGTTCTCTTTTATTTACCAGAAATTGAACCATGAGCTGTTATTTCTTATCTTTGGCTGGCGTTATCAGCAAACGATTTCTTCTAAAATATAACACAAAGTTCCAGGTTAAAGAACATTTAACATGGGAGTGTTATTCCCAATCTTTGTTTACCTAAGAGGTACTTGTTTAAATTTAAAACAGATAGTGTTATTATTGATACATGTATATGGTTCTCTTAAGAGGAAACCAGGAAATATATGTCAGACAACGCAGGGGGTTTTTTGAGGAAGAAATATTGGAGAGCTTAGTATTATTTGTTCTTTGTATAGTACAGGGTAATCTTCCGCTTAAATGTTAATGGAAGTATTATAATTTCCTTATATAGTAAATGGTAATCTTCCGCTTAAGCTTTGGTCTGTAGCCACTTAACCTCTTGTCGATAGAAGCCAATTGCACCTGAACTAATTGCTAATCACCCTGCCCGTTTCTATATTTAGATATTGGGGTAGCTATAGCCTGTGGGGGTCCCAAGTTCAAGTTCAGAGCTTTCACTTGGGTGCACTCACGACAACAGCTTAATCGTTGGGGCTTGGGGCCAGGCAAAAGTTGTTTTATTTACTCAGTTTGCTTTCTTGACTCAGTCGAAACTTGCATTAGGCCACACAGCTGCACAAACGATTAACAGAACGCTGCCATATTCCGGGTTAAGAATAAAAAAAAGCCGCCAATTACATACATATTATATACCCTATAGAGTTGATTGCTTTTGCCAGTTAAGGCACGTTGCACTTTGGATTGGATGAGGGAGCGAATTATCTCACCTGACGGCGGTGACGATTCGTATTTGCTGTTGAACCTGTCGCGCAGTTCCTGGATTTGCCCGGAGGTCGTCTCCTTGACCTTGATGCCCATGCTGCCAGCTAGTTAGTAGTCGTTACTTTGTCGTAATCCACGCACACTCGAACCGAACCACAACTGTCGACAGACTAAACATTGAACTATGATTAGGCGCTGCAGAGTGGCAATTCGGTTGTTTCTATCGCCGGCGTCTAATCAGTAATCCACTTTCACTGCGATTAGATTCGCGCCACAAATCAATCGGTTGTCGTGCCAAGGTACAACAGGTAGTTATCGGAGCTACATCCAACCCAAGTACGTTCCACGAGTGCCTGCGACTAACTGAGACAGGGCGGCACAGGCAGGCGGCTAACGGTGTCGACATTAGCCAACCATTAACGATCGGGGATCGTTGGCAGTCGGCTGGCGTGCGGATCGTATGTGGAGCACCTGTATGCCAGGTAGCGCCTCCCAAAAGGGCGGACCGCCGCTTGCCTCCCTCCCTGCTAACTGCTGCAATGGAACGTGATCGCGTGGGACGTGCCGCATGCATTTCAATTACTTATAGCAACCACTAAGTATAGATATGTATGTATTTAGATCGTAAACGATTGAGTGGAAGCTCCGATAAGCTTCCAACGGAGCACAAAATGAAACGACGAGTTCAGGAAAATAAATATCGTATTATTTACACTATAATACACAGTTTGGGTTTTGGTTTTTAATCAAATTTGTAGACATATTCATCATTGCCGCCCCAGATCTTCAGGCAGTTGTCCTTGTCCACATACTGTTCGATGTCCTTCTTGGTGGTCACTTTCAGGATCTTCAGGGCCTCGGCGGGCAGGAAGCTCTTGACAACCTTAAAGGCAGCTAAGTTGCAAAAGAGAAATACAAATTAATATTCCAGGAAGTACTAGGAGAAAGAGTTAAAATATACGCACCATTCAACAGGAAGGGCAACTCGTGCACCAGGATATAGTTGGGGGCATAGGGGTACTTGGTCTCGAACACACCGACAATTCCCCTGATAAACTCCAGATCCAAGTTGCTCAGTCCGGAGCCAGTCATGTCCATGAAAATGGTAATCTTGCCCAGGCCATTCTCACGCTCCAATCGCTCCACCCAGTAGACAAGCACTCGCAGGAGATCCTCCTGACTCCGACTCTTGGAGTGCAACTTGATGTTTATGATCAGCAGGGGCTTGCCGTCCTTGTCCTTGTTGTGCACATAGATGGAGCCGTCGTTAAGGAACTCCTGGTTCACGGTCTTCTCGGTGATATCGTTCACACCGAAACTCTGACGCCAGACGAGATTGTCCCAAAGCCGGATCTTGCACTTCTCCAAATCCAACTCGTAGATCTCGAGCAGTTTGGTGATCCAGATATCGTTGTCATTCAGGCGCTTGAGGTCATTGGGATGGAAGGGTGCTACAGAGTATTAATTAGGGATAAGATGGAATCAATAACTATAGTATATCAAAAACCAGACTATATTTGTAAAGGTTGCTTACCTGCTGGCGGCTCTTTCTCCACTTTCTGGAGAATGTGCGTCCTGACTTCGTTGATCTGCTCGGCGGTGGGCGTTTTATCTGTGGACATGTTGCTGCTTGGATCCACTTAAATTGAATGAAATAACCCCAGTGGAGCGCCTTGAATTTATATCAGTAGCTAGTCCTTATCTTTCTCCGGGTTAGGTAATCTAAACAGTTCTAAGTCCGGGGGTTTTTCGGGATCTGGAAGCGGGAAAGATTTAAGTGTCTAACCAGCGAGCGGGCTAATCAACGACTGACAGAGTCAACGCAGCCTCAAAGTGCTCGACGCTGTGATCGCTGAGAGCGCTATATTTATTCTCCAATTCATGTAAATGACTCAATGCGGGTGGCGGGGGGCAGCAACTGCTCCGGCACTGCGGCCCGTTCTTTAATCAATATAAAAAAAAGAAAAACAAGGAAAAAACACACATTACCCGCACACCGAGGCAGAGACTGTTCCCCGGGCCCCCCGTCTTCAATTGCGATAAGCAACGTAAACTGTGGAACTGGCAATGTTTATGGTTTGTGCAGGCAGCTCTTCGGGAATTGGTTTTTATGACTTGCTGTGGTTTTCCTTACTCACCGATTTATAGATATATATATATCTTACGTAGGGGGAGTTGTTGGAAATGCTCTGTGGTTTGCCTGGCGAGCTCAGATCGATTGGATACAGTAAGCAAAGGCTGCTAAGTTGCTGGGGCTGTAATGGATATCTAATTAACAGGGCAACTGTAATACTTATGGTAATTATTATTGCATTATTTTGCCTTTGTAATTGTTGTTATTTATTTCCTCATGCTACTTCAATGCATTTCGAGTTATTTAAATTACTTACCATATTATTTAGGTAATTATTAGGTCTCTTTTGATTGTTAAATCATTTTTTGATAAACTTTTACTTACTAACCAGACATTTCGTATTTTATGTTAGGTAACGCCGACTTTAAGGTAGTAAATCCAAAAAATAACACTAGCTAGACTTGAACATGATAGAGACAATCTATATTGTTCTAATTTTACCATTAAAAGATTTAAAAATCAAGTATTAATAATAAATAAATAATGATTATTGGGGTTATCTAATTCTATGTTTATTGTGCAAATAGAGAGATACATACAGGTTAATATATATTTAGTGCGTTTACTACAAAAATAATGGCCAAAAGGGCTGAAGTAAAAAACTGCTTTTGTTATTTAAGCCATTAGAAATAATGATCACCATTCAGTCAGATTAAATAATAGAGTTTTTGCTCTTTAGAGCGTGAACACTTTATTAGGTTTTATATTTATTCAGCCGCTAATTTTTAATCCATAATACTATCTTATCAAACTGAATTTAGTTTGTTGCCAAGTTATTTTTTTTATTACCCTGATAATCTATCAAAGTTCAAGTTTCTATTATTATCATTTTAATGCATTTATATCAGTCGCACACTCTTGTTGTTTAATGGTCTTTAATAATTACTTAAATAATTACTTGGAAATGTCAAAAAGGCATAGGTTAGGTGTAATTAAAGTAACATGGGGCTCGGATTTTAAACTCAAAACAGTTGTTAGCTTCCCTTTCATTTAACAGCAATTAGAATATTATTGCAATTAAAAATGTCGATTATAAGCGTAGCTGATGTTATTAAATCTACTTATTTAACTTAATACACTCTAAAGAAAGAAGGTTGTCAAGAGTTCAACAAATAATTCTAACCATTCTGTTTTTAAATTGTATTTTGTGGGATCCGGTTTCTTTTATTATTCTCCTCCATTCTACCCTTTAATATAGGTTTAATAAGTATTTTTCAAAGTGTTTTTTTAAGCGTAAAAAAATATGTTACACATCAAATTGCTCGTGATACATTTTATAGGATTATTTTATATATTTTAAAAAGTATTTTATTTAAGTATTTTTATAAAGTATTTTTTTATTTCTGTGGAAAAATACTAAGCATTTTGCAAGTATTTATATACTAAATTATGTACGTGTTGAAAATAGTTCCAAGATCTTCGGAATTAATAAAGTAATTTACTTAAAAATCTATAAATAATTTGACAAATTTCTATAAAATATCTTATGGTGCTCTAGAAATTTTTCCATTTTAAAACCGTTTAAAAAGGTGGCTAAAACTATGAACATTTTTAGGTAAATTTGTTGCTTTTACGATAAAAAAAACGCAGTTTATAAATTTCTTAAGGACTTTTTATGAATAAATTACTCTGACTAAATATATAAATTTCATCGGAAAATAAAACATTATATTCAAAAAGTATATTATTATTATTATTTTTCTTTACATTTTTGACTATATTGAACTTTAAGTTTCATTTTCGTAGATTTCGAAACCTTTTTCAGTGAAAACAAAGACATATATATACACAAATTTGAACAATTTTTAGCTATTCGAAACCCTTTTGTTGAAATTAAGTGTGCCGATAGTTTAATGAAATCTAATCAATTCCTATCAATATGCGTATGTTGCGCTTTTATTATTGTTGACATTGAAAACGGATGCGAGAGACAATAACAAAACCGAAGATATTTACATATCGAAAGCTCCCCGACAGAGAGCCCGCCTCCTGCCCCTGCCCCGAAATAGCCGATATCGCCGCCATTTGGACCAACATCCCAGAACTTTCGCCACCGAGTGGCGGCCCAGTTGTGATGTTTACGTGAAAACGTGCGTTTGGAGCAGCGACCACGTCCTCGCCGTTTCAGTCCGATGCGGATGCATTGCAGCCAGTTGTGAGTCCCCCCAGTTCCCAAAATGAAGTTCGCCGAGCATTTAACGGCCCACATTACGCCCGAGTGGCGAAAGCAGTACATTAGCTATGAGGTAAGTCCCGAAAATCGACGTTCAAAGGTGCGGAAAAATCTGTATCCGTGAGATACACGGACGAGTTAGTGTGCTTTTTGCCTGCGCTGTCACTTTGCCAGCTGTGACATCACGTTAGCCATCAGCTGTTCAACGCCAACTGTCAAACGGGGGAGCTTTTGCAGCTCGGCAAAGTTGGCGCATGCGCCCTTCCAATTCGCTGGGGCTAGCGGCACATTTGTTTTGCTCTCCTCGAACGTAAATAAAGCGGTTTCTGGGAGGATGCGGAGGTGGCGAAAGAAGGGTGGGATGAAAGCTCAGGCGGGGAAAGCAGAGATGAGGGAATAATAGGTACAGTGAGGGACAAAAGTAATGGGACTTTATTTATTAAAGAGGATTTTAATTTATTAAATATTTCATATATTAATTCTTCATTATTTGTATTATTAATTAAATACAACAAAAATTAAGAAAATCGGCATATAGAATACCCTTCTTCTTCTTGAAGGCATTCTTTTCGGTAATCATAAATTAATAAATAAATTAAATCCTATTTATTTTAAAGAAATGTACACAATTTTCCCATTTTCAGGAGATGAAAGCCATGCTGTATGCAGCCATCGAACAGTCACCATCCGCTGAGCTAGTGGAGCGCGAGATGGTGACCCGGTACTTTGCCAAGTTCGACGAGGAATTCTTCCACTACTGCGACAAGGAGCTGGCCAAGATCAACACATTCTACTCGGAAAAGATGGCCGAGGCCACCCGAAAGTATGGCAGCCTGCGCAGCGAACTGACCGAGGCCCTGGAGATGGGTCATCCCAAGAAGTTGCCGGCCTGGAAGAGGCGAACGCCGCTGGGCAAGAAGAATGTACCGGCGCGCAAGATACAGGATCTCAAGTTGGCATTTAGCGAATTCTATCTGGGGCTTATATTGCTCCAAAACTATCAGAATCTCAACTTCACGGGTTTCCGCAAGATACTTAAGAAGCACGACAAGCTGCTAAGCGTCGATTATGGCGCCCGTTGGCGCACCGATCACGTAGAGGCAGCTCACTTTTACACGAACAAGGACATCGATCGATTGATCCAGGAAACGGAGCAGGCCGTAACCCAGGACATCGAGGGAGGCGACCGACAGAGGGCAATGAAGCGCTTGCGAGTGCCGCCGCTGGGCGAACAGCAGAGTCCGTGGACCACCTTCAAGGTGGGTCTCTTCTCCGGCGCCTTCGTGGTGCTCTTCATCACGGTTGTGATCGCAGCCATGTTCTACGGTTTTGGCGAGAATTGGCGTGCAGGCATGAGGATGTTCCGGGCCCCATTCCTGATCATCGAATGCCTGTTCCTTTGGGGCGTCAACGTCTACGGCTGGCGGTCGTCTGGAGTAAATCATGTACTGATCTTCGAGCTGGATCCCCGCAATCATTTGTCTGAGCAGAATATCATGGAGGTGGCCTCGGTGTTTGGCGTCATCTGGGCCTGCTGTGTGCTCAGTTACATCTTCTGCGATCCCCTGGGAATCCCACAGTATGCAGCTCCCTTGTGCCTTTACACTTTGATGGCCGCCTTTCTGCTGAATCCCACAAAGACGTTCCACCATGAGGCAAGGTATTGGGCCCTTAGGGTTCTCATCCGCGTGATCATGGCCCCATTCTGTTTTGTGAACTTTGCCGATTTCTGGCTGGCGGATCAGCTGAACAGCATGGTGCCGGCCTTTTTGGATATTCCATTTCTGATTTGTTTCTTTGGAAGGAGTCCCACGTGGCATAAGGCGGGAAAGGGTGAGTAGGGTCCTGATTATGGTGTTTGATGTTTGATCTAAGAAATCTAAGAAATCGTTATGAAATCTATTAGAAAATATGTCTTTTGGAGTAAATTTTAACTGATCTTAATTCAAAGTAGTTTTCTATGGCATCGCCTTATTAAAGATATCTTAATTCCAAAGACTTACTAATATTTAAGAAACATTTATAGTGTTGCCTGGTATTTTTCTTCAGAACAATTTATATTTCTTTGCTTCCCAAATGTTTACTACTCAATAATGATGCGCAAAACGAAATAAATTTCCAAGAATTCTGAACAACTTGCAGCTGTATTGTGTAGCGAGTTAATCATAACTTACTTAGTGAAAATGTATTTTTGTATTTGCAAGTAAGCTCGTAGAACAATTGTGCACAATTCCATAGAAAAACACAGTGTTGACTCTTAATTTTCAGCAGAATTGAAATTACAAACCGACTACCGAGAATGTGATTGTGTGTGGTTAATTAACCATGATTGTTTTATTTCCACACCAGCTGCCAGCCATTGTGTGGAATATGTGTCGCTGCTGCATCCCATTGTGGCCATTCTGCCTGCCTACTTCCGGTTCGCTCAGTGCATTCGCAGATATCGTGACACAAAGGAGTCATTTCCCCACCTGGTCAACGCGGCAAAGTATGCAACATCCTTTTTTGTGGTGATATTTGCACACAAATATCACACGACCACGGGTAAGTGGATTCATTATGCGGGCGTGGGCTTGGACCTGGGCTCCGGCTTGGGTTCATTAGGGCAGGCCGACAAATACTCACATTATGCGTGCTGTTTACGAAACGGCGCCAATTAGTGCCGTCTTCATGGCCAGCCACAAAATTCATGTACGGTGGATTGTGTTCGGCAGGCGGGCACGTGCGACATCATCTCATTCCCAATTTCTTGGCACTGTAAAAAAGAAGCTTCAACTATAATATATGTATGTATTTGTGGGCGTAACTAATATAAAAATATCAATATTTGAGACCGTTCTATATCGTAAACTAATTATTACAAGAAGTATAGCCCTAAGAAAGTTAAACTAATTGTATTTAATTTTTGAATGCTCACTTCAAGCCCCTGAAAAATATTTAAAGAATTGCATCGATATTGTAAGCGATATTTGCGATAAATTATTTTTGATATGCGATTAATTTTTATTAATGAAATTTAAGGCGATAAGTCATATCAATATTTTATATTATATACAAAAACTGGTATTGGTTTGTTGTTTCGGTAATAAATAATTAAGAATATCTGATTTTTCAAGAGCCTAACTTGCATGTTTTTTTCATGTGTATTTCCCAGACACCTATCCTCTTTCCAAAGAGAATCCCTGGTTCTATTGCTGGATTACAGCGGCCATCTTCTCATCCTGTTACGCCTACACATGGGATATTAAGATGGACTGGGGACTCTTCGACTCGAAGGCCGGCGACAATCGATTCTTGCGTGAGGAAATCGTTTATTCATCGACGGTGAGTCGGATGGGGATTGTTTTCCTTTTCTGGGAGTGCTTGGAGTGGGTAACTCTGGTTCCCCACAAATAATGGCAACGATAAATATTTGCCCCGAAACGGCACGTAAAACAATCTTTCAGGGCATTCATTATCTCACACTCTTTGCCTTTGCTTTTTTCCCACCAGTGGTTCTACTACTTTGGCATAATTGAGGATTTAATATTGCGCTTCAGCTGGACCTTGTCCATGAGTCTCATCGAAGCAGGCTACATCGAAGGCGACGTAATGATGACCATTCTCAGTCCCCTGGAGGTTTTCCGTCGCTTCATTTGGAATTATTTCCGTTTGGAGAACGAGCATTTAAACAATGTGGGCAAGTTCCGGGCAGTAAGGGATATATCGGTGGCTCCAATGGATTGCTCAGATCAGGTGAGACACATGAGTGTGCTAAGTGGATTTGTTATGAAAGAGGAGTGCCTGCTAAGCCTTACTTAATACAATTGCAATAATGAAGTGTGCTCTCACATTTATTTGTTGACACACTTTGCAGTTCCGTTTCCTAAATTACAGAACTTCTTTTAAGTAACTTTGCTAAGAATAGCAACCGAGTTAAGCTTAAATAAATAATAAAGAGAAACCATATGAACTCCATCCTGTTTTCCCTCAATTTCAGACCACAATTCTGCGCATGATGGACGAAGCGGATGGCGTGATGAATCGAAGGCGTGGAAAAGCCGCTGGCGGCAAATCCGCAACCAAGAAGAACAAACACGAGCAGCGCCTGCTCCTTCAAGGAGAGTCAATCGAGGACCTCTGCTCGTAGCTTGCACCTGGACGTGTGTATGTTTCCGATTACCCAACAAACATCTCTCTCCATTCGCTCTCTGTGTGTGCACAAATTTTTAAGTTAATGCCAATAATAAAGCACTGCGGTTGCATTTTTAGAAAATGAATTGATGGTCGGTCGAAAATTGTTCATAGAGTTCGAGGAACTCTCTCTGGGGATGGCACCATCTGTGTGGGCACTGGCCGATGATGATGATGAGCAAAAGTTCAATTTGTGTGACAGTTGAACAATAAACTTTGGGGGCAACCATTGGTTCTGCCTAAAAATACATTTTCCCAGGCTTGTATCCACTTGATTGTTGCGGTTGCCATAGCAAATTTATGTATATTAATGTTAGCATATGTAATTATTGCTGACATAACAATTTATGCATGAGGTTATGATTTGTTTTGACAATAAACTGGCCTAAATCATGGGAATAAATGGCCTGCGATTAAAATGTGGCCTCTTAGTTTCAGTTTAATTAAGTTAGGCGTTTCCCCATATTCATATTCTTTCTTTTTCATATTAAAAAAACTATTTCCATAAAAAAAAGTATTTATATCTTTGGTTTGATTGGAATAGTAATTTGGCCTTGTAGCCAAAGCTTCTTATATTACTTAAATCAACAAATAAATATTGTTAAATGATATTATGATGCTTTAATTTATTTAAACATAAATCTAATATAATAAAATGTAAATGCTTTTGTATACATAGTAAAGTTCTCAAATATTATCACACAAATTAGGCCCTGCAATAGCTATATCTTTACGACTTTTTTGGTGGCACTAAAATATTTCATTTATGATAAGTCCCACCGATACACAATTTAATGTTCTTGTTTAAATTATTTCCTCTTTTTTTGCGCTCTACATTTTATAAAAGGAATTCCATTTGCAGCTGTCTTTCTCAAACAAACTTGATGTATTTCACCGTCCGTTTCCGCAGGGGACTTGGAAAGGTTTCGTTTGCAGCTGCTGAATATTGATTGATTGATGGATGGGTTTTTGTCAGCTTCTGTCCGCTTCGATTCGCGGTAATAATTTCATAAAAGTTGGCAGGGCATTTGCTACCCGCTGATTACGCTCTGATCACCATTATCCGGGTTAAGGAACTTCTGTGTTAAAAGCCATTGTTTAAGCCCTTTCAGGTTGTGACCACTAACAATTCAATGGACGTGGACCACTTTTCTGTGGTCATGCTGGGACAGACGACCATAATAAATGATTGTTGAATTTAATATGAGCTCAGTTTAATAATCCAAATGGAAAATTCACCAACTTTCGGCAAAAGAAAGTTTCACAAATTGTTTCGCAAAAGTTGTTTGTGTTTCTTTCCATCCCAAAAGTTATGCTGGTGACTTTAATAGTTCAGGGACGCCTATGTCTCCTTATTCCTATGTCTGCTTATTCCTGTCAGTTGTTTATGCTTAAATGCATTTAATTGGCTTGAATGTGTAGTTGAGCAGATATTAATTCGTTTGTGTTTTGGGAAATTAGTATTATTACGTCCTTGAATGCTTATTATCCGATAATATATGAGACACACTTTTAACGTATATTAGTTTTCTGTTTTCCAGGAGGTAAATACGCTTTTAGCTGCTCCTTTCACTCTGCATTTGTGCCATTTGAAAGCAGATTATATCAACGCTTTAGGTCCTTAACAAAACACACAGCTCCTGCTTATGTCAGGGCAAAAGTTCAATTCAAGTTGCAGTTCTTTCAAATTTTGTATTCTTGTATTTTTAGAATTTTTCTTCCAAAGGAACACATTTTCATGTGATTTCGTTGCCGGGCAACTCCTATCGCAATGCCTTGGCCATTAGGAAGCATTTATGGCTCGGAGATAGGAATTTTGCTTTTAGCCATCCCCCGAATGGCGACTGTCACATTGATGGGCATCTCTCCTAAAGGCGATTGCTTGTGTTTTGAAGTCCTCCTGCGATAAGTGGACCTTTTTCCGAGAGTGTTTTTATTAGCCAGGGGATGTTATCATGGTCCCAGCGCTCAGGGCCTGGCCATATTTAGTGGCGTTTAATTTTCCAAACCTCCGAGATGAGCCACCGTTGATAAAGGATTTCGTTTTTCGTATTTTACCTTGCGGTTCGCATGTACCTTTTAAACAGATGAAAAATTCAAACATGCTTTCGTTCGGGGAAATAATAAAAGTCTCTCATGTTTTCGTTTTCGCCGTAAGCCTTTTACTTGAGCGACAAGCGGCAGTGCTTACTTTTATATGTCAACGTGGCTCTGACACCTTTTTTCCCCCACTTACTTACTTACTTATATTATATTACTTTTTTCAGTTGGGTTTCTTTACTGCTGTCAAAGCAGATTTTCATTGATTTGACAGGAGTGGAAAGGTGGTGTGGTGGTCGTCCCGCCAAAATTGTAGGCTCATCGAATCGTAAACGACAATACATGCGAAAGGTCTCGAATGTATGTATAGGGCACTATGCTTATACGTAATATTTTGTTGACATTTTTGGTTGCTTATGCATTTAACACTGAGAAATATCTTGGGGATAAAAAGAATAAGTTTATGAATGAGTGATGGTGTCATATTTTATTTAAATATGTTAAAAACTTTACTAAACTTACCTAGTTTACATTAAGAATTAGAGTTTTATATTTATTTACCTTATTTCTTGCTTTCATTATAAGATTATGGCACTGCTTTGTTATAACTGTTCGTTTGAGATTATTATTGTAAAGATGATACGGTCATACTTGATTTTTGATATTTAATCTACTTTGCCAAATATGTTCTTAATTAATATTCTTATTTAAATATTTTTTAAGAATATTTTGTTGTACGCAAAACCAAATAGTCTGCAAAAAATTTCTCCATACAAATTTAAATAAAGTTGTACTCCAGGTGCTTCCCTTTTTTATTACATATTGTATGCTCCGGATTTGTAGTTGTTCTCCTCGCTGATTGCTATTGTTTGGCTTTGGGTTTGCTTACCCAGGCGTTGATGTCGTTGCAAGCGAACCTGAAAGTGAATCCAAGCTTATTACGCATACGCCATGTAGAACATCGGCTGATTGCTTGAAGCATCCGTGTGTTAGTTTTGCGATTGGCCTTGTTTACCCGTTTCTTGTCGAAACATCGGTGTTCGAGGCTGATAAATGAATCAACGAACAGTCCGCCATTGATTGCAGGGACAATGACAGAATCCGAGTGCACATTTCACAATGCAATCGAGATATGCAAATATTCCATGGATTAAGTGATTGCATCCCTGTCAGAGGCAGTGTGATGTTTGCTTATTAAACCAATGCAAATTAAAGTACATGCTGCCCCTACTGACACGTATTCCCATGGAAAATCCCAAATAAATGGCAATCAAATGAGGGTAAAATTGTGCTGTACAAGAATAACTTTCTAATGATGACCTGAAATCGAACGCTTTGATTGCCGAGGCGTGCACAGACAGAGGCACGGGCTCATTAAAACGACACCTGTGGGGCCGGTGCCATTTAAATTTCAACTTTATAGCCCTCGGGTCGTATTCGGCCGTAGGTATGCAAATATAAACAGAGCAACAATCACCACAGGGTGAAAATCAGCCAATTTATCTATACTATATATTTTTAAACGCTCAAAAGCCAAAACTTGGGACAGCGACTGAACAAATGTTTACACCGAAAGTTAATTAATTCATTTAAAGCCTCTGACAGCAGGGACAGCCAGGGGGTTTGGGGCCGAAAATTGACATTCAATATGCTAATCGAATGCCTCACAAGTTTTAATTAACCATGAAAAGCATTTTGACGGGCCTGCCAGCCACCGTGCGATGGCTTTTCCCGCTAAAATGGCGACCGAGAATGAGAGTCCTTTAATATGGCAAAAGCCTAAGCTTTAATGTATGAATAACCCCAAAAAAGGGAGGCATAAATCTTATTTGCCAATGCCATTCCCAGGCCGAGATGAGTGGGATGTGCTGAGTAATTCGATGTGGAAGCCAAGTTAAAGGCCTTTAGTCCCCATCCGTTTGCCCGATGCCATTGATTGATGGCCAAACCGCTTGCAGAGGGAAAGGCTATTTATAATATGTTTATTATTTATCATGCATGCTAATGCCAATATATATAAGCACACATATATATCGTACATCAGTTTATTGGTCCTGCTTGTTTGCTTATGAAATTTGATTGAAACTAATGGACGCATCCGCAAATGTCACCCAGAGGGCACGTAAAAGCCATTCAAATACGGCGAATGATTCCCATATCGCAATCCGACGGCAAGGATGATAATAAGAGACTTTATTTCGCTCGGTTTCATAACCAGTTTCAGCATCCTTAAACCGTCCTGAGAAGCCTTAACTAAATCAGCTTATTTCACGAGCTCACGCTCCATGAAAATTCAATCTGAAGGCATATCAATTGTCAACCGTGCCTAAGCTCAGGCACTTTTAGTCGATTTATCATTTATAGAAATTTTCCTCCCAAGCCAGGCAACTTTTCCTCCAAAAGGTCAGCTTCACTTTCCCCTGAGAAAGCAGCATTTCTCCCCTCCGCCGAATAATGTCAAGTGCCACTCGGATCGCGCGCCTTAGCCAAAAGTTTTGACAGCGAAATTCAAATGCAAACACGCCAAAAGCCGGAAAAATAAACAAGCCGAAATAACAGAAATGACATTGGGAAATTTCTAATGAAAGATCAACAAACACCCATGATTGGCCACCCGTTTTAAGTTTGTTTTCACTATTATTACTGCAATTAGTTTGCTCGGAAATAGTTTGCATTTTGCTTAGTTCAAAAAACAATAGAACCAAAATAGTTAATGGGGAGCAGTAATTTAAATTGCTACTGAGTTGTAGAAGTTCTCTGGCATTTTCAAATATAATATAATTTCAGTTGATTAATTCTAATTGCACAAAGCGTTTACTGAAATTAGTTGGCTAAAAGTTAGTTGTTAAAGTGGCATGCTGCGCCGAACAACAGTAAGGCCGCAAATATAAGTTAAGAACAAACAAAAAACTAAAGCCTTTATTACAATTTAATTTAGAATGTTTTTTGTATTATAATTTTAATTAATGCTAATGGATATTTATATTTAAACAGCAGTTAAATTCTATACATACTTTGTCGCGGCACAAGTAAACTACTAGTATATATTTTGTTATTAAATGTTTGTTGGCCTTTTTGAAAATATATTTACTGTAAATTATATTATGTTCGCTCTTGGTACTATACTTGATTAGTGCTAATTGAATTAAATGCTTTAAATTCTCTGCTAATTGAGTTAAATTGCAAAGGGCTCGCCTTTTGACAGCCTCAGAATGGACTCAGCCATGGCTTTCCATTCATCTTACTCCAATTTTCATATTTCCATTGCTGAAATATTAATCGCTTTACACCCGACTGCTCTTTGCGGATTTATTTACCCGCGGAACGTCGTCCTGGCAACTATTTCAGCTGCGGTCTGTTTCAGGTTACCCCTTGAAATTGAAAAGGGTATGCTGCGTACCATCTTACGGCTTAAATAAGTTTAACTATTCAAGTTACAGCTCCCGAAATTGATGTATTCCATATATATTTAGATATATATTTCTTATTGTCAAATCTTTGACATGGGTATTTGAGTGGTTCACCCTGCGAATATTTGAATACTTTTGTTTACATTTATTTATTTTACACCGAACATGGGGTATATTGCAAATTAAAAATCTCGTAAAAAGTAAAAAGAACACGGAATGGTTAAGGCACCAACAAATAAATTCAATTTGGAGCCTTCTTCAGGAGTAATGCCAAAGGTAAACGAAAAAGCAGAGACAGAGGGAAGTTTCTTGTTTGTCCGGAAAATATCTGGGCGTCCCGAGGTTTTATTTGCGCAAAGGATACTTGTTTTTAGCAAGGACTCGAAGTAAACCCTTTCTGTATGCCGTATGCTAATGCCGTGCCGCCCCAAAAAAAAAGGTCGAATGTTTGCCTTTGTCTTCGAAGTACGCGCGCTCTTTTCGCTTTGAAGCGGCGCCAAAAAAAGAGACTCAATTAAAATTGGCTTACGGTTTCCGGGCAGCAGCCCTAATGGGCCTCCTCCACATGTGAGACATCTGTCTAATTTCCAGCACATCCCATTCCCCAGAATCTTCACGCTGAGGTGTCATCTAAGCCCACGGCTTTGGGGGTCACAAGATTGATGTCTGAGCCCCTCGCTCTTTCCGCATAATTTACTTTGACGATTTATAGCTGACAAACGGTTGCACGCTAATGCGAATGCTTTGCCGACTTATGTCCTAATTATTTATTTGGCTTCAATATGTGTCTCCAGGAATTCTGGGAAATCCATTGTACGTACTGGCCTGTAAGCCCTCAATAGCTCCTCAAAGCTGTTTGTAGTTTACACTTGGCAGCGTTCTTCTGTTAATAAATAAGTCATTTGTAAGCCTCCCCAAAATGACCATCAAAAGCTAGCGTCTTCTCGAGGGAATTATGTTGGTATCTTAAAGCTGCAGAATTTGATGTTTCAATTCGAGTTTCTCATGAATAGGCAACGGGAATTTAATACCGAAATTGTTTTTATCATTTAGTATTCATTAAGATGCTTACATCTTTTATAGGCTATGTCTCTCTTTTGGTGCGTGAATATTATCTTCATTTGAATGCTAATTTTCTAATTGAATGTGTATAGACGACGACACGTATCCTTCGGCGAGTGTGAGGATGTGCTTTAAGCGAGCACACACATAAATCTACATAAATTTCCTGGCAACTGGCTTTCATATCGACCCTTCCGCGTTTGCTTCTCACATCTCCGCCGGTCGCCACGCTGCGTATACGCAATAAAGCGAGTGACAAACTGGCTGCCACTTTCGTCAAGCGTCAAGTTGCCAACAAAAAAAAAGTCTGTTTACTTTCTGCCTTTTAAAAATATACGCACACTGAGGGAAAAGAAGGGAGTCCCATATTGGATTTTTGGTACCGAAAAATGCATGGAATTAAAGCGGATTTACTTGTAGTTACTTGTGCTAGATTTCCTTAATCTGTTAAATCTTTAATTTCAGGGCTTACTTTCATGATTTTATCATTACTTTCATTTGTTTTTTTAGATAGAACTTTACATTTGATCCGTAATCCCTAATCCTTGAGTTTGAAGACTAATTTCCTTGACATTCCACTAGTTTTCCTTGTGTACTCATATTCATAGCAAACTTTACCCACTTGTCATATGCTATAAATCAAGTGAAAGTCCTGTAAGTCTGCCAAAGGCAGAAAGAGCTTGTCCTTTTTAGCTTGTCTCACAATTTGTTAATCATTTTCATGAGCAGGGGAAAAAGTTGAGTCGAACTGCCTTAAATTTAAACATTTAATTTAATCCGCCGAGCAACTTGTATAATGGAACATGATTTTTTTTGCCGTCTCTTGGGTTAAATACACACGAGTTTTTCGATTTCCATTGTGTTGTTTGAAAGCAGCTCGGGACGATGTATGTGCCGTGAAAAGTTAGACAGCCTTTGTGTTACACTTCCGTTTCCAGCAGGCTGTCAAACTTTGCATCTATGTATCTTCTTGTCTCATCAAAGATAAACTATCTATATAAATATTTCGGGGCAGAAGCTCGATGCACGCCAATCAAGAGCCGTGGGATAGGAATTTCATTTGATTTTACTTGTTCTTTAATTGAATTTTCACTTAAGCAGCCGGAGACGCTCGGCAAATATTGCCGCACTCACGCGCTAATGGAAAACTCATTATCCTGGCATCAGCAGGACTAAGGGACGAGCGGCGGCCGGCCATCTTAGCAATTAGATAGAAAGCGCACGCGTTTCTGCGTCGTGCAAGTGAGCTTATTGTCAATTGAGTGAGTGTGTGTGTGTGTGGCATCTAGGGGATATTCCTGGGATTGTGGTGCACAACCACTTATATCCCTTAAGTGCCGCTCAATGGCAACTTTAAAGAGACCACGCGAAAAGCCAGATGCTGACTCTTGATAATGCCGCGAGGATTTGCGCATATGTACATATGTTTCCCTTTCACTTCAGAAATGCAACAATATGAGAATGCAAAGCCTTGGTTATTAGCAGAAATGCATAATAAATATGCTTCTATATATTCAGGCTTACTTGTTGCTACCTGGGTGTTGCGAATTCGCTTTGGCAGAAATTCTGCAGTAATTCTGGTGAAAAGATTAAAAGACTAAAAACACTTTTGTGCATTTTGCAAAAGTCTGTTTATTATAAACTTGCCGAGGATATTATATTATTAGCCAGAAGAATACAGATCCGACTCTATCGGCAGCGACTTGGCGACTCAGCGGAGTGGATTAGAAGGATATCAATGTATTCCAGCGAATACAATTAGTTCCTTTATATAGCTGCCAGGAAATCGGGCTTAAATTGGTTCCAAATTCGATAAAAACTGCAAGGGTATACAGTTTCGGCACTCTATAGTTTTCTTATTTGTCTTGTTTAAAATCAATTAACTAAATGCAAGAGAAAAGCCTGATAAATATTTATCCCATTCACGGTAAACTTTTCTCTTATTTATTTCATGTGAAAATTCCTGGTGTTTTGTGAAAATATTTATGCTTGTTTAATCAAAAATATATTTATATAAACTTCACACAACGCCAAAATGAACCTCCATAGTTAAAATATTCGATTTTATGAGCAAAAACCATTCAAGGGTAATTACACGAGCATTCCACGGCTTCTAAATCAATGACCTCCACACGGATTACATGCTGGGCCAAAAATTGTTGCCATCAAAGGCTCGAAGCGCTGTCAGGCGGAAAGATTGCAATGCCAAATATTCATTTTAAGGCTACTGGTACCCAGAAAAATAATAGAAATAAATGGAAAAATGACAAATTGAACGCAGCTTTAACTCTTAATCAGTTTTGTTTGCGTAGGATTTCTGGCTACTTGGAAATATGATATTTATACAACTGACTTTCTACTGCATTCCGCCACTTAGGGATCCATTAAGCCAGCTTTTTACGTCTTTTTCTGTATTTCCCAACAGAGATGTCCAGTTGTTTTCGGAATGTAAGGGGGGAGACTTGTGGGAAATGTGTCATGGGAATGTGGGGAGGAATGTTGCTGCCAGCGGCAATGCCAATATTTGAGCACAAAATGCGACTTTTCACAAATGTAATAACAGTGCCCACACGGCTGACTCTCCTTGTGGGGGCGGGAGTTTGTAAAGTATCCATACATGGACATGTGTGTGCATACCTTTTGACCCTGTTCATTGTTCACTCAAATCATTCACAGAGAAAACAATTTAAGTGGATATTTTTGAATATCCAAGCTTAATCCGACAATTGATCAGATCTGAAATAAAATAAATAAAAGGGAAGTACAAAAAGTTTTAGTTCTATAATATCTATTTTATTTTTAGCATACTTAGAGATACTTCTCTTAATGATTTCCCATCCACACTTTAACCGATTTACTTATTCAACTTAAACAAATATATGTGTATTCAAAATTCCTAGTCAAAATAGACAACTTCTTTTCAACATAAACTTGTTATTTGTTTCAGTGTCACAACTAGCGCATCAGGGCCATTTTACAGTCGAGAAGCTGGACAACAGTTTGCGGATGGCACGCGGGTCCTTTGTCATCGACAGCTGGCGGCCAGGAAGCCCTGTTCCTCTGTTCCTCTGTCCCTAAACCGCTCATGAGCTCCAAGGCAGCCGGGCTAGAAGACCGGTGTCATTTGTCGGTGCAACTCCACCTGCGGGTTTAATTAACAGGGCCAATTTAGCCGAGTGATTAAGTGCCATTTAATGACGCTTCTGTCGCTCGTGGACTGATGACATCTGTGTGATGTCCTTGCATGGATTCTTGTTTTGGTTTAGCTCGGGCAAAAGGTTTTTAATTAAGACCTTAAAGTATAATTTGAATAACATTATACGGTAACTAAAACCACTTAACCCGTACCCAATCCCCAAACATTTTTGGGTCTAGTCAGCAGTTTCTAAAAAGCTAATTAAGTTTTAAAAGTTAATTTTCCCCTCTCCGGCCACGGCTTCTTGTTGTTTTAGGGTTTTTTTTTGTTGGTCGACCTGCGGCTGTCTACTCGGGTGAAGCTTAAACATTTGAATAATTATTTCAAAAAGTCAGACGGCGACACGAGGGGTCATTTGCTTGAGTGACTAAATAGTTTAGCTTGGCAAGGAACTCGAGCTTAAACGGAGCTCAAATCCTGTTGGGCATACTCGAGCAAAGGAATTTCGTTGTGCGAATACAGTTGAAGTTCAGTAAGTTGAACTTTTCTTCTTTTTCGTAAAATAAAGTGTTAAATACTCTAACAGAGGGATTCAGCAGAAATCGCTAGGGTGTTGAGATTCCCTAAATTAGTGGAGTCCATTTTTAAATGGTTTAAAGCATAGTTTCATGCACGTTTAGAGAAGATTTTAAAACGTTAGCGATTTTTGTGATAAAAACGAAATAAAAACGAAATTTTATATAAATTAAATATTAACTTAAACATTTTTTAACATTTTTGTATTCCTGGAAATTTACAAACCATCCGAAAGCATGCTTAGAGTGAAGGAAGTCCTTCTGTATTTTCATAGTTGTGCCAAAGCATGTGGCAATTTGTTCTTTGGGGACCGAAAGGCAAAAGGATTTTATCACTTCCTGGTATTTGCCTTTGGATCCCTTCTCCATGAGATGCAGTTCCGTTTCCATGGAGCAGGACATGCAAATGAAATGTGCTGAAAAAAGAAATGCGGAATGCGAAGCTGCCAACGAAACAATGTTTCTCTTGGAAATCCCATTTTATTATTCTGCTATCTCAGGTCAATCAATTTGTAAAAATATCTGAACTCTTGCTTAAGTCTCTGCTTTTGGGGATTTGTGGAACAAAAACACGTAACACGAAGGGTTGGCTTAGGTTCGAACTACACTTGCATCATTGCAATGGGCGGCTGCCGTGCTGGAGGCCAGAGTTATAATTGGCATTGGGGCCAGCTGCTCTCCATTTGCCTGTGGCTGCTCCGCTGAGTGGCCTAAATGTCGTTCGATTTTAGTTGCGAAATATTGTTGCAGGTTCAGTCTCACCTGTCCGGGACTGCTGTTCCTCCTCCTCGGTGATGGTTGAGAAGTTGGTAAGCCGCTGCGAAGTTATCAGCGGGCTGGCCAGCATTCGTCGACGCTTGCCACTTCCATTTCCATTCCCATTTCCGCATCCGGCTTCCAGCTGTTGCAGCAGACTCTGTTGCTGCTGTTGCTGCTGCTGTTGCAGTTGCTGCTGCTGCGATTTGCTTAGTTTCTCGGCTGCTGTGAAGACCACAATAGGCTTGGGTTGGAGGCACATGGTTTTCGGGGTTTAGGGCATGGTTTTTGGTCGGGGGTAAGGGCAGGTAAGCATATTTGGGGATGGCACAACACATTCACCGAATACCTACCGACGCCGCTGTGGCGGCCAGCTGGAGCTCCGCCCGTTGCAAGCGGAATGCCTGATACTGCGAGATGACGCACAGCAGACAGTAGAGCTGAAATGGTACATGGGTGAGACGGCTGACTAAGCCGCGAAGGTTTCTGCGATCTGAACTCACGTTGAGGCACAGGATGAAAAAGTCCATGGTGAATATGAAGCCGACAATCGGATCGAATATGACGCGGCGGGAGAGGGTCAAATGCACCAGGTGGAAGCATTCGATAAGCAGGTCGCCCAGCATGAACAGGATCCAGGGTATCAGCAGCAGGCGCCTGTTCTGTAAATTCCGCCAAAAGTTGTGGCCCGAAGGGAGTTCATAGCTCAAGAACACAAACACACTCACCTGCTGGAGGCCCAGAATCAACAGAACCGAGGACAACACCATCAACATCGAGCAAAAGAGAAACAAAACGTTGAATATCACAGTCGCTGCAAAAGGCATAAATCACACGTAATTGAGTCGCTCGCCAGGAACTCTCACGGTTAAAATGAAGGCTAGGAAGGAGCATGGAGCTTTGGCCTCACCTACAGTCACATCACCCTTCTCCAGCAGGCTCTCGCCCATCGGTTGGGCCCGCTGTCCCAGCAGGAACTCCTGCTCCTCGACCAGGTAGAACAAGAACATAAGCGTCGAGAAGCCAAAATAAACCTGCATAAAAAGAAGGGAAGAATGTGTACACGGCAAATTAAAACTGTATTAAACATAAGTTATTATCCTAAAAGGAAATATTTAATACCAAAAAGGGACTCCAACCCAAGACTTATGGCTTAGCAGAGGATTCTAACAATATGACCTACTTATTAAATATCTAATCATATACTCTGTACTGTCCAAATTAAAGGTATATGATTTTATTTGAGTGCAGGGACCTCATATGTAAGAATACCCGGAAATAGCGACACAAGGTTTTGGTGCGAGAAGCCCCGAAATGAAGGTCCCCCTCTCCAAAATCCACTTCAAGTGAAAATTGAGTGCCGGAATTACTCAAGGAGAGCTCCTTTTTCCTCGATAATATATTTGCTTAGAGGTATTTTCGTTGAATTTCAATAAGAATAATAATACTAATTCAGGTCTTTTGACAGCTATCAATTAGGGAAATGTAATATGCCAGTCATGGAAGCGAAATAATTTGTTTAACGAGACACAGCATTAATTTGTTTCTGACATTTTGATTTACTTTTATTGTTGAAGAAATTAGTACGACGAATTCTGTCATTATTTATTTGGCCACATCAAAAGCGAATAGTTAAATTATTCCGAAATTGTGATAATCTTCGACAGGCTGCCATTATATGTTTCGTATATATAAACATAATAACAAAGAATTATTCGGCCACTAGTTCGGCTGGATCTTAAACAAATTTGTAACTTAATTATTACAAAAAGTTCACACAATTGCTGCTTGTTAATATATTCTGTACATAATAATATACATAATAAACTGTTTATTACAAACAAAATTATTAACTAAACAAACAAATAACTTTCTGGAATCCATTGTGCAATTTATGTTAAAGACATGCTCTTTAATGCGCTTTGATGGCTTTTAGATCGCTTTAAAAATGTATTTTCACTTGTGCCCAACTGGGGGTTAACAAAATTAGTAACTTTTGTACTGCTTTCATTCAAAAAGTTAAAAAAAAAAACAGCAAAGAAACTTTTCAGAGCTGTTCGTCGTCTGGCTACAAAGGTTCCCATGGGGAATTGCGATATATGCACATGTGCCCTGGGTCGCAGCCACATCTCATCGTTGGCATAATATTCATAGCCATACAAAGGACCTACCAACGTGTAGACGGCGCAAGCGAAGCTGCCACTCCGCACGTCCTTCCAGAAGCAACAAGACTCCAGGATGGCCATCTCTTAGTCGCTCACGCCTCACGCCGGATGAACATTTGAGATGAGGGATTTGAGTTAAGGAACGGCTGCCGCCACTTTCACTTGACTTTCGGCACTTTCGCTCGCAGGGATTCCTCCACCTTTATCTTTATCCTTGTTTCCCGCCAAACGGCTAATTTGTTTGCTCTAGTTGTTTTTCTTTCGCCGAGTTTTTATTTGGCACTCCACCGATAAATATCTAGGATATAGCCTTGCTGCTTTCGGGACACGGACACTGACACATTATTCCGCACACAAGACGCACAGCAGATTTATGACACTGATTTATGTGGCATGACCGAGCGTATTTATGTGGCCCAAAACTATGGGATCTTAGTAATATATATTTACTCCAGTAACGCGAACCGCTGTCATTGAAAGTCGCTTTGGGACTGGAACAGTCCTCCTCCAAATCCAAGCAGTACGCTATCCTTTTCGAAAAGTTCGAACATATTTTATGAATGAAAGTTCGAAAATGGTTTTAGGAGCGGGGAACTTCAAGGATAACGCATGCGCTGCCAGCGAAAGAAGAACACAATAGCAACAGGCAGTTCCTTGGGACTACTCCTTGCATATTGGCCGATTGCGGCAGACCGAATTTTCCTGCAATTAGCCACAAACTGTGTTGGCTTTGCCAATACCACAAATTACTACGACTCCTCCGGCTTAGCTCTCGATTGGATTTGCGTAAGCTTTTAATTAACGTGCCGAGCATTCGGGATGAGTCTACCTTAGAGGAGGAATGGCGCCACGCCGGATAGGGCTTCTCCTTCCTTCGAGTCAATGACAATGCCGATTTTGTGCTCCAGTTGTCTCTACCAAGCCGGAAATGAAAGCCAAGTCAGTGGTAAGGAAAATCATCCAGTCATCACGAAGAATAATACAAGGATTTCGACAAGTCAGAGCTGATTAAATAATGTAATGAAAGGATTTAAGCATGTTGTACTGAAGGCAAAGATTTATAATGTTAATAAAAAGCAAATAAAACATGACGTACATAGCTATGACGCTACTTGCCGGAGAGAATTTATTTTATAAGAGGTAATCTAGAGGTGAAACAAGCTCTATCTTAGGCTAATTTAGGAAAGTACTAGAAAGTTAGAAGTTCTTAAGTTTAAGTTCTTCTAAATATTGAGCATTAAACTTATTAAGCTATACATTAATCTAACTTCTTTCTATCTCGCTCGCATAAACCGATGCTTAGTATCGTCTCGAGCCGTGGGTTCAAGACCCTGCTGGGGAAATGCAAATTAAACCAATAATATTTTAACAAAGCAGTCTCTGCTCTATCCTTTTGAGATGGCTTTATAATTGTCAGGCCTAATAATTAACAGTCAATAATTAATATGGCAAATAATGAAAACCATGATGGAATGAGTGATAAAAACGACAGGACATTGGATAAGGAGAAAAAGTAAGTAGCTGAAGGCCAACAATAAGTAATTCTTTCAGGAAAATCACGACAATAGACTAGTCTTTGAAACGAAGAAGGTGGACGCAGCTGTTCAGACCGACGATGTAAGGGTCGACCATAGCCATAGCCTTTCCGTGTTTGTGGGACACTCGAACTTGACATTATCCCGGCGCTCCTGGGAGCCGACAGATTATATCGATTTCGATGACCTACTGCCGCTGCTCGGTCAGTTCGGGCGCTTCCAGTGGAAGATGTTCCTGTTCATGATCCCCTTCTGTTACATAACCGCCTTCGTGTACCTGGGCCAGATATTCATGACCCTGGCTCCCAACGACTTCCACTGCTTCGAGCCAGAGCTGGAGCTGATGAAGGACAACGAGTTGAGGAAACAGCTCTCGATTCCCCGGGAGGAGGATGGCTCCTACAGTCAATGCCGAATGTATAATACCAACTACTCAAAGATCCGCTATGCCCAGAACAAGAGTGCCTTGATTGACACATCGCTGCCCACGATGACGTGCCAGCACGGATACGTTTTCAACAAATCGCAGATGCCCTTCCTCACGGCCACCATGGAGTTCGGATGGGTCTGCGCGGACGACAAGTATGCCACCTATGCGCAGATCATCTTCTTCGTCGGCTCCATTGTGGGCTGCCTCGGCTACGGATACTTCGCGGACCACAACGGACGGGTGGCTGCTTTGGTCAGCAGCTGCTCACTCGCCATTATTGGGAGCGTTGGCACCAGTATCTCCCATAGTTTCGGGGCGTTCGCTTTTTGTCGGTTTATGGTTGGCGCCTCCTTTGATACTTGCTTTACCATGATATATATTTTGGGTAAGTGTCCTTAAGGTTCTACCTGCTCGAATTATATATATTCTCTCTTATTAACTTCCAGTTCTGGAGTACGTCGGCCCCAAGTACAGGACCCTCGTGGCCAACTTGGCGCTGCTGCTCTTTTACGCGCCCTTCACCATGCTGATGCCCTGGATAGCGCTAGCTTCCGGAAACTGGCGGACATTCTCCATCTTTGCCGGCCTGCCCATTTGGTTTGCTATGTTCTCCTACTGCGTCCTGCCTGAGTCTGCACGGTGGGTTCTCTTTGAAAATTATTTAAATTATTGATGAATATTTAATTGGCGGCTTTCGATCGTAGCTGGCTCGTTTCCGTCGGTGAGATCGATAAGGCTATGGAGATTATGGATAAGTTAATACGGACTAACAAGAAATATGTGGAGCCTTGGATCCTGAAACTGTTCCAGAGGTGCTGCCTGCAGTTCTACAAGGAGGAGATGCACGGACGCGAATTCACCGTCTTCTCAATTTTTAAGTACCGGCGCATGGCCTGCTACATGGTTGTGATGATCGCCATCTGGATGGCCATGTCGCTGGTGTACGATGGTCATGTCCGGGCGGCCAGCGTCCTTGACTCGAGTAACGTTTTCATCTTCTTTACGATCGCCTGTGCCATGGAGCTGCCTGGCAATATCCTAGTGATTCTCACCCTGGATCGTTGTGGGCGCCGCTGGTGCTCCTTTGCCTTCACCGTGCTGAGCGGCATTTGTAGTTTGGTGGGAGCCCGGATGGAGAACAAGACACAGATGAGGAATTTAGCTCTGGCCGGAAGGTTCTTTGCCAACATGTGCTACAACGTCGGGCTTCAGTGGGCGGCAGAGATTCTGCCGACTGTGGTGAGGGCCCAGGGCGTCTCCTTCATCCACACGATGGGCTTTGTGGCCATGATAATGTCGCCTCCGGTGGTGTACCTAGCCCAGGTCTCCTTTTCGCTCATGCTAATTGTTCTGGGCCTTCTGGGAGTTGTAGGCGGAATACTGGCCCTCTTCCTACCGGAAACCCTCCATCACGAACTACCCCAAACGCTGAACGAAGGCAATGTCTTTGGGAAGAATCAACGAATGTGGCACATGCCGTGCTGCGGTCCAGGAGCCCGGCGGTCTAAACGTCAACACACCTTGAACCAGGGTTCCAGCCTGCGTACCTTGTCCCGGGATGAGTTCCGCTCCAAGCGGTTGCTGCGCAACACGAACCCGCAGCCTATAAGCCAACACAATTCGATCCATTCCAACAAAAGCGATGAAAAGGTAATCAGAACGCACATATATAAATAGTGACAACGTCTAAAATGGATGACTACTTTCAGAAGCATTTAACTCTTGTTGGTTCGATTTTAGTTATGTATTCCACAGTTTTCTTTGTGATGCTTTCATCTTTATTCATTTTGATATTACAACTTAAACAAAACTTCTCATACAAATAAAGCATTTTAATTTTAATTATAATATAACTGGCGAATCGGTTTCGTGCAATTCCTCATTACTGATTCTGGGAACAGTCGCTCTGGGTTAGCTAGCCGTCGAAGCGAATGCCTTAGTTACAGGGCAACCAGTTCTGGGAACATTTTATCTGGGAAGAGTTCTATCTCGGTTAGGACAGACACATTTCCAAATGTGCGAAAGGATTACCTTTCTCCAGGCCGTACTTTGAGTGGCCTTAAACGTTCAGAGGCTGCCTTAAGTTCAGTATCGTGACGACAAGAAAAATTTTAAAATAAAATTCTTAAATTTAAAAATTTTAACATTTATTTAAATCTCCCCGTGTAGCAAAACTGCCTCCCCATGAGAGCAATTAATTAAGGTAATTATTATTATCAGCAGTGATTAATCAAGGTCGTGTGTCAGTTTCCAACACAGCGCACTTTTCCCCCAACGACCATTCATCTCTCGAGCTTTATGCGATTCGGCCGCTCTCGCAGCATGATCGAGGCTCGAAGACTCTCTCCCATGGGCCGAGCACCAAAGCTTTCGACATGGCTTTGCCCGTCAAAGCGGCGACAACGGAAAGCGAAAACGAAAACAAAAACAACGGCAGCAGCAGCGGCAGCAGCATCGACAGCGGTACCCTAGAGATCGATTTTCAGGTGGCGATACCGCGCTTAGTTCGCAACCAAGCACCGAAGCGTCCAAATGGGTATCGGTTACAAACCAATGGCTTTCGCCGGGCTGCTCTGCATGCTCCTCCTCCTCCCGCTGGCAGCGTCGCAGGCCCAGCAGCAGCCACAAGCTCGAGCGGTAACCATAACCCACGCAGTGGTGACTCACCCGGGAAATCACAGATAGTGTCTTTATAAACCCGTCGTCTTGCTGCTTACAGGTGGGAGTGACCCAGTGGAGCGACAATGAGGCGCATTTCAACCGTACTCTGGACTCCATTTTGGTGCCACGCGTCGTCGGCAGCCCCGGGCATCAGCAGGTGGGACTCCATAAACTTTGATAATATATTTCGGCATCAAATAACACAATTAAAATTGCGAGCAGGTGCGCGACTACCTGGTCCAAGCGCTCAACGGCCTTGGCTTTCAGGCGGAAGTGGATGAGTTTAAGCAGCGCGTTCCAGTTTTCGGTGAGCTGACGTTCGCCAATATCGTGGGCACCATCAATCCGCATGCCCAGAATTTCCTGGCTCTGGCCTGCCACTATGACAGCAAGTACTTCCCCAATGATCCCGGATTCTTGGGCGCCACCGATTCTGCAGTGCCGTGTGCCATACTCCTAAACACCGCCAAGACCTTGAGTGGCTACTTACAGAAAGAGTTTCGCAATCGCAACGATGTGGGCTTGATGGTAAGCTTAGAAGGTTGATAAAGAATAAATCATAACAATAAGTTACTACGAAGTTGTATCTAGAAAGAAAAACCTTCAACGTCGACGATTTTCCCATGAAACTTGCAACAAACTTGAACAAAGTTTACCTTTAAGTCTTTAACAATAATAGACCTTGATGGATAAGTTACCATGAAAGTTTACCTAAAAGATCTTGAACGTTTGATGAGTTTCCCATGAAACTTGGAACAAGCTTGGATTAAGTTTAAAAAAAGATCTTTTCACTAAATTCCTTATCTTTAAATCCAATAGCTCATCTTCTTTGATGGCGAGGAGGCATTCAAGGATTGGACCCAGGCTGATTCTGTTTATGGCTCAAAGCATCTGGCTAAGAAACTAGCCCAAGCGGTCCGTACTGATCCTACAAGCCAATTTCAGCAGGCCCCCAGGAACATTGATAGAATAGTGAGTATGATGAGATCACAAATTATAAAAGGTTCTAATAATTAATTAAATTGCAGGAAGTGTTGGTGCTGCTGGATCTGATCGGTGCTCGCAATCCCAAGTTCTCCAGCTTTTACGAGAACACCCATGGCCTGCACACCAGTCTGGTGCAGATTGAGAAATCCCTGCGGTCTGCCGGACAGCTTGAGGGCAAGAATAATATGTTTTTAAATCGCGCTAGTGGCGGTCTAGTCGATGACGATCATCGACCGTTCCTGGAGGAGAGTAAGTTCGGTTTTGGATTTCCTTAGGCATCAGATATTGACGGGGACTTTTTTTTGCAGATGTTCCTATACTGCATTTGGTGGCTACTCCCTTTCCGGGTGTGTGGCACACGCCGCGCGACAATGCAGCCAATCTGCACTGGCCTTCCATACGGAATTTCAACAAGGTTTTCCGTAACTTTGTATACCAGTATCTGACGCGACACACCACACCCGTCAATTTGCGTTTTTATCGATCATAGTTTTGCGTTTGTCTTATGTCTACGATTTATTATGCATAAGTGTAAAGTGTTTTTTTTATCTGTTAATAAAAAGCGTGTCCTAAAAGTGAGGTAATCCCTTCCTAGCGACGTTTGCGACCGGTCTGAGCCTTCTTGCCGGGTGCCCGCTGGCCGCGATTACCCTTGGGCTTCTTGCCCACCGCCTTGCGACTGCCCTTGCCCTTTCCCTTTTTGCCGCCCTTTTTCGATGGTTGGTTTTCAGCCTCCGCCTCGCGCCTGATGGGTTTAAGAAATGAGTTTTAATAGAAATTATGGAAGAACTCTTTCCGGATAACTTACGCCAATCGATCGTCGTGCTTCTGCATCGATACCGCCTTGTCCACGTCCAGCTTGGGCTTCTTGTTCAGTACGCTCTTGATGAGTTCAAGGTTGGCCTCCTTCTCGGGCGTTTGTGTGATATGCGACTGCTTCCGTTTGCCGCCCGGAATCAGCTCCTTTATGCCCAGACCACGTGCCTCCTTCTCCTTGGGCAGTTTGTTTTGGAATTTGCCAACGGAAGCCGTGGAGGACTTGGCCACGGTCACGGCAGTCAGCAGTTGACTAGAGGAGGCCGCCTCTGGTCCCAGATAACCGCTGCGCGGCATATCAACCCTTTTGGCCCTCACAATATTCCTCATACGCTGGATTTCGTTTTTGGCCACCTTCTCGTTGCGCAAGTCGATCTTCTTCTGGAACATGTCTGTGTTGGGGTCCACGTTCTGTGGCACCTCCAGGACCCAATCCTTGGCCTTTTCAGCCTCGGCACGCTTGAAGCCGTATGTGGGCACCCATTTCTGCAGAGATTATAGAGATAAGTTGGGGTTTCTAGGAGAGTTAAAGGGTGTAAAACTTGCATCCATGGTCTCATCGTAGGTCTTCTTCTCCTTCTTCTTTTTGGTGATGCCCTTCTCCTTGGCGAACTTCTCCCATTTGGTGAGGGGCCGCGGTCCCGGCACTTTACGGAGGCGGGGAAGCACTGTCGTCGGTTCCGGCAGCTTGGCCACAATACTCTCGTCCACGCGCTCTGTGGGCAGCTCCCAGATGGCGTTCACCAGCAGCTGTGCATTATCCCGGGTCAAGGCAGACAGGTACTCTTCTCTGTTGTCCCTGCAAGTGGACATAATCACTTTAATAACATGAAAATCACTTCGAAAAGGGAACCTCTTACCTCAACTCCAGATCATCGAAGTCGTTGGGATCTGTGATCAGCAGGGTACCAACATCCAGGCGACATTCCAGGTGCTTGTCTACTGTGATGGGCTTGTATTTGTCCAATTCCTTTTGGTGTTTCTCTAAGACTTCCTTGACAACATCCATTTTGAGGCAAATAAACACCAAGTAAATTCAATTCGCGTACACGTGCTGACCAGTGTGACCGAATGTTGGTCGCTGGAAAATAACATCTGGCTTTAAGAACAAAATACCAAAATATTTTATTCAATTATAGATTGTTTTTAGGATCAAGAAAACGGAAATAGAAAACCAGGAAAGTTAAAAAACATTTAAACAAATATTACAATTAATAAAAAACTGCCATATAAAATAATTTAAATTATAATAAGAAAATACCAAACTTACTCAGTTATCAAATTTACCGATGACAAAAGACTTGAATTGGACAATTGCGCGGATTTTAAATCTAGCATTATCTTGAAATGGTCTTCGACTTGTCTTCACACAATATGGATATAGATCATTGTTATAAATACTTCAGACTATACCAGAAACTTTTAAGACATCGTTTCATTTACTTTACGTTTCCACAAACACAGTGTCCATCGTTTCTCCGCTTCTTCCAGCGTTTGTGGAAGAGAAATTCCCTTTGTTTCCGGCAAGCATATTGCTGCAACTGCTCCGATGATTGCAACCAGTGTGATGATGAACATGGGTAGGGAGTGGTAAAAGTTCTTCGTGTAAATAACCAACGGAGAAAGAAGTGCTCCCAAACGGCCCAGAACATTGATAACAGCCCAGCCCTGGCCGCGAACCATAGTGGGAAGGATTTCCACGTCCCACTGCTGACCAACATTTATGGCAACGGTGGCGAAGAATCTGGCAAAGAGCGAAGCTATCGCTATCTCCCACATCCCGCGCAGCATACCCACCGAAAAGCTGAAGATACTGCAGAGAAGCAACGCTGAAATCATTACGGGCTTTCGACCAACTCGATCCACCAGGACAAGTGGCAAAATTCCAGCGGGAATCTCAACCAGTGCGACCACCGAAAAAGTGATGAAAACGTCGGTGTCCAAAGAGGAAATGATCCTTACATGAGCATCGTACACTAGGCACAACACCGCCCAATTCACGATTAGCAACAGAATCATGCCAGCCCTGCGAAAGCTCTTGAACAGATGCAGAAAACTGTAAGTAACCGCAGATGGTTGGTTGCCGCTAATTAATTCAAAGCACAACTGCATCTCCAGCCACTCCCCATCGGTCAGTTGTTTTCCATTGATTTTCGCTACCTTTCTCAAGCCTTTCATACCTCTATCGATCTTGCCTATCGATAGGAGCCAACTGGAATAACGGTATCAGAATTTCTGTCTTTTTTAAAGCCCCGAGTTGAGTATCTGCACAGCAAAAACCAACTATAGATTATCATGTACTCACCTCGGGGACTCCGGTAACAGAGAGCAAATACCCACCAGAATAGACACAGGCACAGCGATGGTTAACGCGAAATGTCTCCAATTCTTTAGAAAATAGGCAATCCATGGGAGTACCGCTAAAGCCAAAGGAAATCCAAAGGCCATTGTCAAGTTTCCAACTATAGCACGATATTTGGTACCTACGTTCTCCATGGCTGTAACGGAAACCGTCAGCGAAGAGATCGAAAATACATAAACTTACTTAATATGTAGATGGGAGTGAAGCAGTTATCATTGGCCATGCCAACCAGAAACGTAGTCGTAGCAAAAGTGCTGAATTCCTTGCACAAGGCACTGAGGCAACCGCCGATCAGAGCACAGCAATTTGCCAGGAACAGGGACCAAACGCGACCGCAATGATCGGAAATGTAGCCAAAGCAAAGGCAGCCAACAACGGAGCCCAATAAGTAGGTTGTGGAGGAGTAGGTGCCATATTTCTTGTTATTGCATACCCAATTGCACTCAGTGGCAATGGTCTCGTAGGGAAGCTGGTTTTTGTCGTAGATCCAACCATTGTCGCACCGCATTTTCGGCCAGCTCTCGTTAGCCTTCGTGAGGTTCAACTCGTCTAATTCAAAGGTAACATCGTACCTGAGGCACCTCTCGAATTTCCCCTCCTTGTCCTTGGGGATTCCCAGGGCAAGCTGCTGTTCTTTGGACAACGTCTCCAACTTCTCAATGCGGCACCAGTGATCGGCGGGTACCAGAACCATAAATATTTGACCAAAGTAAGTGAACCCATACAGAAAGCCGGCCAGCATCATGACCATGAGCAGTCGCTTCTGATAAGGTCCAAACTCCCCGACATATGGTAGGAAATCATGAAACTTTGAGCAATCTCGGTTGGACATTTACTAAGCCACGAAAATATCTAAACGTCAATTTTGAACGGTTCATCGATAAATCGATATAATTATGCCTGTCCGAAATAGTGTTGTGTAATGTTACATAAATATTGGTATATTTAAGCGACTAAGTATTGGTCACACTAGTCAATTCCCGCGCATTTCCTGACCGCAAAAAAGCAAAATAAACTTAAGTTTTAAAAAATTAAACCTGCAATGGATGCAGACCTGCTGACGTTAAAGAAACGAATAACAAACAACTTCAAGCTATGCGGATTCCTTATCCGCTCGGAGAACAGCACCTACCTGGCGGAGCAGCTGCTGCCCTTCGATGGAGCGGAGCGTGAAAAATGGCTAACTGTAATCACACAGAACCTGCAGGGCCAGAAACTGACGACGCCTCACGTGGAGCGAGTGTCGCTGGAGAAGGCCATCAATGAGCTGAACCGGGTGGGCTTAGACGAGGGGGAGACGGTCTTCGCCCTGATCGATGCATTCAAAGTGCCCCGCTTCCGCTACAATTCGCGGGTGAAGAAGTTCGAACTGGACACGCAGCCGCGCCAGTTATTGACGGCTCCCCGCATGAAATCGGACTACATGCAGCAGCGCTATGCCATGCTGCTGCAGAAAACCCTGCGCCACGACCTGTTCGCCCCTGCTGTCATCCAGGATGGCGTTGGCGCTGAGGCTCAGGCCAAGAAGTTCAAGCTGCAGTTTGCGGAGAACCTGCTAGCTACCTCGGCTATGAAAGAGGCCGTCGTTCTGGGTCTGCTCACCCAGCTGAAGGAGGGAAAATTCTATGTGGAGGATCCCACGGGCTGTGTCCAGTTGGATCTCAGTGGCGCCCGCTTCCACGCCGGTTTCTTCTGCGAGGGCTGTTTCGTCCTTGCCGAGGGAAACTACAATAATGAGGTGCTAAAGGGTATGTAGTATCTTGGAGTCCCGAATTATCTTACTAATATTATGTGCTCTTCCAGTCGATGGTTTAGGCTTTCCCCCGGCAGAGCCTGCCACGAGCAGTCGAGCGTTTTTTGGTACCGCCAACACCTGGGGCGGTGAGTCTGGCAAGCTGCTAAAGTACTCCCCCCGGCTGCAGGAACTGGAGCGCACAAATACGGAAACTACGATTGTCTTCCTATCCGATGTCCGATTGGATCTGCCCGTCGTCATGGATAAGCTGCGACAGCTCTTTGTCGGCTACGATTCCTGTCCGCCGCAGGCCATTGTGCTAATGGGCCCTTTTTCGGCCAGCACCAGAAATCACCATGAGTTGCGGCAACACCTGGATGCCCTGGGCGGCTTGGCAGCCGGCTGCGAGCAGCTGAAGAAGCAAACGGATTTGATACTCGTTCCCTCATCGGAAGATCCCACGGCACCGAATATTTTGCCACGGGCTCCGATCCCCGAGTGCCTGGCAGCGGGACTGCTAAAGGCCTGGCCACGCACCCAATTGGCCACGAATCCCTGCCGTCTGCAGTACTGCACGCAACAGATAGTCGTCTGCCGGCTGGATTTGATGGCCAAGTTCTGCCGGAATACGTTGCATTTCCCGGAGGATACGTCACAGATCGAGCAGCACTTTGCAAGAACAATTGTGTGTCAGGGTCACCTGGTGCCCATTCATCCGATTGCCATGCCAGTGCATTGGGACTATGATCCCGCTTTATGGCTATATCCGCTGCCCGATCTGATAGTCATGGGGGATTCGTGTCAGAGCTTTAGTAGCAGTCAACATGGATGTACTGTCCTTAATACCGGCTCCTTTGTCAAGTCCAAGTTCGCCTTTAAAGTGTACATACCGGCAACGCGAACGGTGGAGGACTCGGAGATACCGGACGATGTGGAGTAGTTTTGCTAGAGGTAATAATTATTCAATAATAATAAAATTATTTAATTTATATTACTGGACATTTTACTTAAACTAAGTTAAGTTATCCCCAAGTACGATTCGTAACTCTTTTAAGAAATATTTATTTTCCCCTCGTCTTATAATGAATCTATTAAGCACAAATAATAACTTCAATAAGTTTGAGTAATGTGCTTATATAAAGATTCCCTTATAAAACTGTTCTCGCAACCAAACCCTTTCTGCTGAATCTTGAAGCCCCAGCTTCCCATTCCTTACACACTTCTCTTCTCTTTTTTTTTTGTGGCAGTTACAGCCTAGCAATTTAATGATTTGAATATAAACATGTTTCGGGAGCTTAGGCATCCTCCGATGCTTCACATGTTGCTCGACCAGCGAGCGTGTGCCTTTGCCTGTGCCTGTTCCCTTGTGATAAGCGGCCCAGCCTCATCATCGTCGTCGTCAGTCATCATATGCGCACAGCATGTGTTCCACAATCGTCTTCTGGCGCTCCTCGCAATCTGCTTTTTACTGCGAGCGGTGGGTTGTCTATTACTTTTCATGACTTAAAGCCGATTTGGAAAAATATTGTTACTTTGCCGTTGCCGCTGCCGCTTGGACTACCGCTGCTGCCCATTTAGGGTCGTGGAAATTCAATTTCCCAGGCCGGCGCGCAGCTCCTCGGCAGCTGAAACGGCAATTTTGATAATGCGTTTGACCTGAGGACATCGATTGCCCTCATTTTCTGTCACATGACCAGTTGCCGAATCGTTTTTTAAGACATCATTAGCCGGGGTCTGTCACCGTAGATGGGGGGCGGTTTTCTGTGCCTGGGAGGGTTTTTGTCTCTCTCCTATTGATTTATGATTTATGAGCGCAACTTAGATATACTTAGTTGTATGCCGCACGTCCCTGGGATCAATTTCCAAAATGTGTCCGCCATAAGTGTCAATTTGATTTGGGGGGCGTGGTCTGTCCAGAGTGCTAAATATATATGTTTTTGGGCAACCCTTGAAGATATTAATATTTATACTTTAGCAATAAAAAAAGGAATATTTATATTATTTTTGAAATTGAATTCCAACTTGCTCGAAGGTTTCGCAGAAAATATAATGTCAGACCTGTTTTGAATACTTAATGCTTCTTACACATTATTTCTATATAAATATTTAATTAACTTCTAAATTTATAAATAACCAACTTTAAGTTAGAACAAGCTTCCATTATCTCCCGTCCATCTCTCTACTGCTAAAACCGAGAGACAAGGACACAATAGGACCGAATATAATTAAAAATTTAAATTAAAATAATTAACATTTAAGATTTTTCGGAGACCAACAATAAATATTGATCTTATTATTATTACTTCAAATAATAACGCTTCTTTTAAGCATTGTTTTTCGTTTTTTCCGCCGTTGTGCAAAGTGCTTGTGCTCTGTGACAACAATCTTGCTTCTGCTTCATTTAACTCGTACACTGGCAACTTTTGAAATTTAAATATTGTTTTGCGGTTGCTCTGTGCAGTTGGCGGCCGCAGCGCGTAGCAATAACATAAAAAACCATTTTATCTGTTATGGTCATCAGTTTTTATGGTGTCCCCGCGACACCATTTAATTTGGAACTGAAGTTTTTTTGTTGCGTCCTCCCGACTCCAGACAGCTCGGACTGCTGCTGACTCGATTAAAGCAATCGCTGATGCGGAATCCTCGAAATCTGTGTCTTGGGTCCATCATCAATCACTCGACCAGCTGCGTCCCCCAAAGTGTCCCAAAGTCCAATCAAGGATCAAAGACAACTGCCCATGGTATGGCACCTTTTCTTATCCTTTACTCAAGGCACACATACACACATGGTCGACAATCAAATGGAATGCACTCATGTGCATGTCCTGTGGTTATTTGAGAATTGTTAACCCATCTTTTGGCTTTGTTAGCATATCCTTTGCTGATTCCTCACCGCTGCCAAGTGGCCATATGCCAGGCGTCCCCTGCAAATCCATCCAGTAATCCACGCCTTGGTGGTGTGATTTCGTTTTCAATGAATATCTTTGACTCCTTGGGGTGGTTTTAATCGGTTTGCTGTTGTGATACCCTTTCGGGAGGGTTTCTGAATGTGGTTTTTTTTATTGGAACATTGAAAACAATTATTACTCTTAAGGATATAATAATTAAGCTTTACATCTTTTAATAATTTGAAAGTATCAAAGCTTTAAATCATAGTTTTCACATGTGAAAACTTAATTTATCATTATTTAATAATCATGACATAAAAGTGTACTATTTGTATACACAAATGTTCTGTAAAATGGTTTAACATTTGGACAAATTGAATATTTCAACAGTTTTGATGAAACAACTTAGAAGAAATAGAATTATTACAATGTTTTAATACATATTCAAAGTAATTATAAAGAATTATGAGATCTTTAATACAAATCTAGGAATATATTGAATAACTTAGCTAATGTACTAGATAATAACTTAATATTCGAGATGAATGCACTATGGCGCAGAAAATGTCACTAGAGAGCACAATTGGATGGCAGGGTAGAGCTAGTAGACACATTCAAAATATATTTATTTTTTAGAAAACCATTTATGAATATAAAATAAGAAACCCTTAGGGTATTTCAATATCATAGGACCTCTTTGACGATTATTATTAGCGCATATGGTCAAAGAGTTTGGCCTGGCGCTTTGAAACCACAACGTCAACTGGAAAATCAAAAGCTCGCCTTTGTTTATGAGCCAATTCTTTTGTTTGCAGCCATTGATACTTGGAGGGTTTATTAACTTTTTATGGACTCGACAATGAGCTGCATCCTTATAGCTGCTGCTATTGCTCTTGCCATCATTCTCATTTTGATAGGGTTATCACCAACATTGTGTGCAGTTGGCAGTTGGCAATGGCAGGACACTAAAGCGCGCTTGGAGTGCCTCTTCTGGGTGATGGAGTATGAGCAAAGCGGCGCTGGGACTGAGAATAAATCCGCCTCATAAACTCCACTCCGTGAATGTGGCGACAATGTATCAAGTTAAGCCCCGGACGTGCGCTGGTCCTGGACTCCTGGGTCCGGACGTGTGCCAACATTTACGCCTCAATTATCAGCCGCAAAGCAAACACACACACACACACACTCTGGGGGTCATCATTGTACAGAGGCGATAATTTGCTGGCCATAAGCTGATCCCATACATGGACCACCCAGCGTGTCCGGCGATCCAATTCAATCTGAGCCAAACCAATCCCATCCTGTCCAATTCAATCCACTGCCGGCCGGAGTAGCAAGTGCCACGTGCCGCCCATTAATTTACGCGTTGGCTTTATCTGCGATTTGCTTGCGCATTCCCAGCCGGTTCTGGATAACTGAATTCTAGTCCTGGGCCGTGGTCCTGCCACGTGCCAAAGTTGGCAAATCAAATGTTTTTATTATTTAAAGCGAACAAACGCCGACGTCGTTTTATTGTCTTCCTTAAGCCGATAACACAGCGACTCGCTGTCTCTTCCTGGCAGGACAAATTACAAGGCAGCCGCATCCTGACCGCCATTGTCCTCCAGCTGGGATAACGAATTGCACCTTGGGGACACGGCTTCACGTCGTCTTTTGTGTCTTAATGTACCAACTGGCATGTGATAAATTTTAATTGATTTAATTTAAGTCTGTGTGCGGTTTTTGTCCGTGCTCCTTGGCTTCCGATAGGGATCCGCGGCTAAGAGCGACTCATTAGCCCGGGGATAATGCATCCAGATAAGACCTGGCCGTTTGACATAATTGAATTTGGTTTTTTAAGCTCTCCTCCTAATGATCCTAATGATGTTTCCGCTCGTCTAAGGCCAACACACCTGACAGAGGTCTTTGGTTTATTAATTAGTGCTCGGTAAGGATCTCTAAATAAACTTTTAAGTATTGACATTAAGGTAATTTATTGTGGTTATATTCCATTTAGTACCCTTATCTCAGATTTGTACCTGTGAATAGTCATTTTGAAAGTAAATTTATATTTCTTTAGTCTCGCTTTACATTTTTTAATTTCTGCTGTAGACTTTCTCAAATTCTATTCAATTCAATTTCAATTTACAATCTAATCTTCAGTTTACTTTCTAGACACTATTTTCGGTTATGTATTTCAAATTGATTGCATTTAAATTAAAACTCAGCATAAATCACCTGAGTGGGCAGGACACTGGCCACCGGCCCTGCTCCTGAACTGCCCGTTGGGCGTTAAGACAAAAGCGCCCATTTCTGCAGCCGTGTCAGCACAATGGCACAGGCGACATAAGCCGATTTCAGGGATATCTCTACCGGGCGCTCCAGCTCCCAGTTTTTCCCCCCGAAAAATGGTTCGAAAATTATCATCAACGCACAAGTGGCTTGTACTTGTCATACAGAGAGAAAGGACAGTGTGGAGATGGGGGTTCAGGAGCAGGATGTTGGACCCACGAGTAACCCAACCCCTTGTGTGTGGATGTGGCAAAAATATTTTCATTGTGTTTCAGCAGATTTTCCAAACGAGAAGAAGGGGGTTGGAAATTGGTTTCGGCAGCAGCAGGAGCTGAGGCTCAAAATACGAAATGCGATTACCTGCGTTTGCCTATTTGTAGCTTGTTTGTTCGGACTGGGAGAGCTGCCCTGCCTCCTGTGTCCTGTGTCCTTCGTCCTTCGCCCTCCGTTCAGCCCTGAATGCTAATCGACTTTTGATTGTGTGTGCATCGCACAAAAAGGTTCAAATGGTCGTGGGCCATAAATAGGAATTTATGCGAGAGATTTTGTTTTTTTTTTTCGTTCAAAACGCACTGAGATTTATAGATGAGGGTGGTCCGCCCGGAATCCGGCGGAGTGTTGATTGAATTCGGGTTGGTTGGATGCGGGAACAGGTGACATATTCCTGTCTGGCGAATGACAAGTGTTAACGCCTGTTTTGTTTATTATTTGGACGTTCTTCCTCCCTCTTCCTTCTACCGCATGAACCCTGTATTATAATTGCTAAAAAACTTAAGCTGCGTGAAATCCCAAGTTTCAATTTAACGCTCTTGTGATTTCTTGCTGGGTTCGTCCTGGACAAGTGCAGCTTGGACTGACAGCAGTTATCTTATCTATGTTTTTTTTTGTAATTTTTTTTTTGTCCGCCATCCGCTGTCACCGCTCCCATTTGACACTAAGCAGATGCGCTTGAGAATTGTCCATGTGGTCCGGTCCGCTCTCTTTCGAAATTCGAGCTCGATTCGGCGGGGGAGCAGCAAAATCTGGAGCATGCGCCGGCGGTATCAGGGGGCGTGGTGTTTCCCCGAAAGCGCCAATGGCAATTGCCAAAATGGAGTCTCACACACAAAGCTGGACGAAGCGGGACAGGAAACCATCGATTGGGGGAGAGAAGGGCGATTGCTGTCCTGCACATGATTGCACATATGTGCCGCCTGCGATTGCTGGCCAAGATTGTGCGAGTGGAAAAGGGAGAGAGCCAACGGCTGGCTGCCAAAATAAAAAAAAAAAAAACAGAAAAAAAATGGCGACGTCCCGACGCTATCGCTTGCAGGCAACATACGTGTGTACTCGCAACAACATGTGTGATGTGTGCCCCGCCGTATGGATGCCCCCTTCCAGCCCTCCAGGCTCACCCATATGTAGGTTCCCACATACAATGCGGCGTAAATAAACTTGCGGCTGCTTCCTTGGTCCTTCTCCTTTTCTTGTGCTCTAAGCATTTTGCTTTATTATTATTATTATAGAGCCCAGAGACTGGTATGGATTCCGGTTACATGGCACATGCCGGAAATGCCGCTTAAGTTTGATATCGGCGAATGGCTCATCATCCTGCTGATGTTCCATGCCTATCAATGGTTGCCTGGCGGGCAAACCAATCCTCTGCTGGCTCACACTCTCAGCTTGATTTATGCTGTGTTGTCCAGATGATTGATGGTTTTGCTCTTAACTTGGCTAGCACTCTTTTTGTCCACAAAAGAAGATTTAGTCCTGGAAGTTGTTTGCCTGGCAGCTTACAATTTGGTGGGAGTTTTCAGAGGAATTTGTATCGAAGTTTTGTGGTATTTTCAATCGCCGAGAAATTGTGGAGTAGCATTAAATAATTAAAACAATTTTATATTGTTTCCTAGATCTTAATTTAAAAAAAAAATAGGTTAGGCTAGTTATAGAGTAAGGTTTAATAAAGCCTTTCTCAGGGGATAACTATATTTTCCACAAACAGAATAGATAATACATTTCCAATGTGTAAAAAAGGATTACATGTAAGAAAGAAATTATATCTAAGAATCTTAGCAAAAGGAATCTTATTTATAATATTATTTTGAAGACAGAATTATGTGAAGTTCAATTAAAACATTAGTTCATAATTCTGCAAACTAATGAAAACAGTATTTTTAATTATTATTAATTCCTCAATAAATGCTTGATTTATTTTTCAAATTAAAATTCGCTGTCTTCGTTTAGTTTTATTTTAGCGACCCTTTTTAATTCCTCATTTCCAAGCCTACTCCTTAAGTTAAACTTGCCAAATTTTGTATTTAACCAAATTGTCTTACCTTGCTAGCGGTTTTTCCCGAAACCATAAGCACGTCTCGGTAATTATTCAAACTGATTGCAAGCCAAGGAGACTCGTAAAACTTTATGCTCGAGTTTTATCTGCTTTTTGAGTTTCCTTAGCTGCTTTTTTTTTATCTCCGACGAGATTTAAGCTCATTTTCCGTGACTTCGTCGTGTTTATCAATTAAAGGAGTTCGAGGTGTACGTGTTTCCGCCTCCTCCGCCTAGACGAGGACCCCTTGAAAGAGCTGGCCCATTCGAGCATAAATGATTTCGACAATATTTCACTTAAAAGATTCAAATCGCGCGCGAGTCGAGGCGAGACAACAATGGTTGGTGCGAGGAAAAAGCATAACAAGGGAAAATATAAATACGCATACGACAAGTGCGACGCTGGGGGAAATGCGAGGTCCTGGAATGGGAAACGCACGCGACAGAAGGAAACGGATACGCTCGAAGGGGTTGCAAACAGATTCAAAATTTCCAACCACATATGACAGTGCTCCACGGAGGCGCCCTTCGTGCTCCTAGCCTCCCGGGGATCCCTTTCGTTGAATCGCCGGCGAAAAACGCAAATTTACTTCAAGCGTAGAGAGTGGCCAACTAACAGTCGCGATTTCTTTTTTTTTTGTTCGCCCAGCGGAAGTTCCAAACCCGCGATGTGTTGAAGGGCTAAAAAAAAAACCGTAAAGAGGGGGATATTGTCGTCCTTATGCCAAGGGTCGTCAAGCGCGAACATTTGCATAATCAAATAATAAAAATTTGCATAATTTTATTTTTTACGATACGCATGCCACACTCTTTTCGCTCTCTCTCTCTCTATCTCTTTCTCCTTTTTTCCTGGGGAAAAATAAAACTTTTCAGTTTCAATTTGTGTTTTGTCTGGGGAAGGACATTATAGCCACCGTTATCTGGCCGAAGAAACGTCCTTTCCCAACCGAACTCCGGCCTCTCACATAAACACAAAATGGTGTCAATATTTATTGGCGAACCTGCCTCTTATCTCGGCCCGCGTCGCGCTATTTAAAATTTGCAACTTTTAACTATTAAAATGGGAAAACTTCTCTCTGTATCAAAAAATGTTTGGCATCGTAAATTTTCGAAGAGGAAAATTAATAGTATGCCATTGAGGGTCTGTTTTCACTTAGTGTTCAGGCAATTGTTTTTTAAGAGCTTCGTATTCCAAAGTTCTTTCAGTTCAGGCCAGAATAGTTCGTAAGACTTTTTAAATATTCTTGGTAAACAAATTTTTCATTAAGAAAAAACCTATCTCCATTTAATTTATTGATTTATTGGTTGTAGTAGGAAATATATTGGTGTATTAAATTTAAATTGAATTCGCATAAGAATTCACCTTTTCTTGACTTTACAGTCTTATTAAAATTAGCTACCATAAATCCTTTACCTCTACCTTTAGCACCCATAAATATCCATCGGTAAATCGTAAATAAAATCCATTTAAAGCTAGACAACTTCTACTACTCACTTCTTGGCTTACTTGGCGTATACTCGATCTGCTTGGTGTTGCTTTGCTGTTGGTTTTTTGTGTGTCTGTGTTTTTTGCGGCATACCTTGTGTAGCTAAAGTCGCAGGCAAAATATTTAGCATGTCAAATGACATATTTGCGGGTTGCCACACATTTTTTTTTTTCGCGATTTGGCCAAGGATGTAACTGTCTTACTCGGTTTCTCCTGCCCGTCTGCTCTTTTTTTTTGTGTCCTCCACCTGGCATATGTGTGCCTCGGTGTAGCTGTATCGCTGCCATTTTTGCCTTGTTCCTTGCTCCATTTATCTTTGGCTGGATTTCCATATACTCAGCATATTTGCAATGATATATGGATATAACCCAGTCAGAGATCGCGGCAAGCGCTTATCCCCGGGGTAGTCAGTGTGTGTCACTTGTCCGATGACAGGCGGCCACCACCACACCATCAGCACTCCCGGCGCCATCGCCCATTCCACACATGGTGTAATTTAGATAAGTGGCCATTCTTCATTTTAATGCTCATAATTTCATAATGTACGGGAATACACCCATATGCAGAGCCACCTACTCCTCCCCAAGCCCACTCGCATTCCAAATTAAAATCGCGCATTAAGAGCTGGGAGCTGGGAACAACATGGTCAGCGTCGTGCATTTGGTTATACCATTTATTTTATTTGGCCAGAGTTTTTGTTATTGCCAGTCCAGCGCCACCTTGCCAAGAATTCTGGCCAAAACTCACATGAATATGGATCAGGCGAGAGAGCGGAATCTGTGTGTTTTTTTTTTCCACGTTGTTTCCCTGATTTACGAGCCATAAAAGTTAACTTAATTAAATGGTTTCTGGCTTTTGCTGAATATTTATGGCATTGCGATTTCAATGTGTCGCAGAAAGTTATGGGAAATGTTTTAGAAAGATAACTAAACTACCTTTTTGGGGTATAAGAATTAAAGTGAATTTATAAATGGCTAAAAAGATGATTTTTCCCTGTCAACTTTAATTAAAATATATAAAATAAATTGATATTTAAAGCTTAGGGATTTATCATAGATCCTCCTGATGTTTTAGGGATTTAATCAAGCTTTTAGAATTTGTACATAGTTTATATTGCTTAGATATTGTGATAAAGAGTGTACTGTTTATATAGGGGAAGTTTCCGCTTTAAACAAACATTTTATTTTAATTGTTGTACTAAAAATATCACAAACGCAATTGGTTTCTCGAATTCTTTTATTGATTTCATGTACATTTTAAAATATTTCTCTTAAATAAATTCCAGTTATGGTGGAAATTAATTCCTTTCTTTGTCAGACTCGCAATAAATAATATTATTACTTTATTTTCACATGTAGTGTTAGGACAACAATCCTTTAACAAATTAAATAAAATATAGTTATCCTTAAAAAAGACATTAATTTAGTATTTATCACCAACACAGGCTGTTTATTATCCCTTGGGGTGGATTTTTTTTACACTTTCATCCCTAATGTGCAACATTTAAGTTATTTTATGCATACACAATGTTGACACATCAAATGCGTGGCGAACTTATTGCGTATTTCCGGTCACTTAAACTTGGCTGCACTTCCAAGGCCTTTCTTTCTGCTTCAGTAAACCCAGGATAAGTCCCCAATAGTTGAATGAGAGTAGAGTGGGGAACAAACCAATGCGTGATGGAAAACAACACTTAAAGTCAGCTTAAGTTGCGACCGCAGAAACATTGCCTCATAAATCAATTAGCACCCACAACAAGGATCTCCTGCGGCCTGTATACTTTTTTGGGGAAAATTAACTACCTGCTAAGTTAATTGAGCAAGCAACGCGCCCAGGACACTCTGGCAGGACTAGCCGGAGCCGCTGCCATAAAAGTTGTGCATCGGTCCAACTAAAAAGTGACTCGCTGCTGCGGCTTACAACTATTAATTATGCGGGCCAAAGTTATGACAGCAGAAAACAGCCGCAGAACTCGAACCAACAGTGAGCGGCGAACGCGAAACTAAAAACTGCCAACTGCCAGCGAGCAAGGGGAAGCGCACATCATAAATTATCCAAGCCCAAGCCCAAGCCCAGGCCCGTACCCGAACGCGAACCCGGCCAGGACATGGCCATGGAGCACAAGGATGTGCCTGCTCCGGCCCGGGATCTAGCGCTGTATATGCGGTAAGCCGCCGCCTGTCTTTTGGCCATGGCAAACAGCTTCCATGCATCCAAAAATATTCGAAAAATTTCAATGGAAGCGAAGCTGAAAGTGGAGGAGCCTCCTGGCAGCAAGGTATCCTGGCACGGCACAAAATGGCTACCGCAGAGAGCGCACAAAAAGTGTCATGGCGCATGAAAAACTTCCTGCACGGGAGCGCACGGCTCGGCCCCAGGACTTCAGCCTGTCCGCCTGTCCAACTGTCTCTGGCCCAAAACAATGGCCGAGCTCCTCCGCAGTTTCGGCAAATGAAAGTCGCATTGTCAGGCTCAATGTTTCCGGGCGGCTCATGGATGTCCTCGGCCTCCTCATCCTCATCCTCTTTCTCAGCCAGGCATCCAGCATCACCGTCTGAGTCTCTGTTCCAGGGGCCAGGGGCTGGGTAGCCTGAAACAAAGCGCATCCGTTTGGCGAAAATTGAAATGACAAAGTTCAAAGTTTAAGCGGCTTGGCTGTCAGTTTTTCAGGGGCTCTTATAGTTCTGCGTTCGGTGCACGGAAAAAATTCCAAAGATCGATTCGGGGATTTATTTGGGCGTCCGTTTCCAGTGCGAATTTAAATCTTGAATTATAGGGGAATTTTTTATTATTTTCAAGAAGATATTAGCAAAGGTAGTAATTTATTTATTTTTAATAAAGAAATTGCATTAAAATTAAACGAAAATAAAGATATTTATTTCTGAATTTAATACAGAATTACAATCATATTTGTGTGTCAGTTCTAGATTTAATAATTTCCTAAAATTTATTATTTTGAAAGCAAAAGTGTCATAAAAGGTCAGCCATTAAATATTTAATGATTGTTTTTAGTTTTGCAAGTGCAGTTTGAAAAAAAGGCAATGAAAAACAAACTCACAATTATTCAATATCTTATTATGAGTAAAAGTAAAAATAATTAATAGAATAAAGAAATACAGTAAACTTAATAGAATGACATCATATATTTAATAAAGAATTAATTGAAATATGTTGTACAAATACGAATAAAACTGGTATCAGAATACATCCCCCCATAATTTCACTTTTTCATTGTTATTTCTATTATTATTTTTCTATGAAAATGTTGTAATTGAATTTATTTCAAATGCAACATAGTATTTGGAAAATAAAAAATTAAATACTTTGCAAGAAGAAATAAAAAACAGATAGCAATTTAATACATACAGTTATTTATACGTAAATTTGATATTTTTTTAAAAACAGAATGCCACAAAATATATATAATCTAGCTTCTTGCATTTCTAAACCGGCTTTTTGTCACTGTGTGACAGGGATTTAAGTTCTCCAACCGCAAGGGCTAATCAGCAGCCGTACACACTCAAACCCCATCGATGGCGGTGTGACTTGGCTGTGGTGTAAATTAAAAACGACCGGAGGGGCAAGTGGAAATTAAATTGCCTGCAGTTAAAAAACACTTTGGCCGGGCACCCGCACTGGCTGTGTCATAAAAGTCAGCTACCGCTCGACACGCCCACTGCCCCTGGGGCAGGGCACAACCAAAACCAGTAACTCCGTCGCGGCATTTGCATACTTTTAAGCGTAGATGAGCAGAAATCACTCATACGCACTGGGCGCTGCCATCAAGGGGGTTGCTGTGTGCGCTGATGATGGGGCGGAGCCAAAGCCCTGGGCTCGGGCCTGCTCCAGCTGTCTGATTTTCTTGATCCTGTCGCTCCTTGTTGTTGTTATTTGGCGGCATTATAACAGTATTTGCATTGTGTTTAAACGTATTTGAACACGGTTTTCAGTCAAGAGAGAGGGGGAGACCGAGTTGGTGGTTAAAAAAAAGGGGGCAATCCGGCGCTTACCAAATGAGCAGGCAATTTATTTACGGTCAAATTGCGAGGTTAGACAAGGCAAACAAAGCCGAGCAGGTCGCAGGCGCAGTGGAAGCTCCGTGGGCTAGCTTCGTGGTGGGCGTAAAATGTGATAAATATGAAATGTGATTATGGCCGCTATTATGTGGCACCCCGGCAAGAGGATGATGATGATGATGGGGCTTATTATCAAGTTGACTTCGCTTTGGTTGCCTTGGGCGTCGTTTTGAGTGAGTGGCTTCTGTCTGTCCTGCGTCCTGCCTCCTTTCTATCCTGGCTGTGTGTGGTGGCCTCCTTTGAATGAGAAAATGAGGAAATGTGATTTTGACGATGTGTTGGCTTTACTACGGCAATGAGTGCGAGGTCGTGTGAGCTCTCCGTTTCCCTGTTTGTTTTTCCGGGCGCCCGGATGCTGTAATTGTTTTTTAAAGGAAGCTGGAATTGCTCATTGGGGAACTGCATAAAATAAATCAAGGACAATGACTGTAATTGAGAATACTGGGAACGAGCAAGGAAATACGAATACATGGAAAAAGTCTCAAGATATGTTTCTGACTAACAAAAGGAAGGAAGGAAGAGTTTTTTCCTACTTACAGATTAATGTTAATTCTTTCTTATCTCTTATATTCTTTAACTTATTAGAGTCTGGCTTAATACAATTTATTATATACCTTTCATAAAACGCCTGTACTTCCCCAACAAACATAAACTTCAAGGCATTTGCCACATTGACTACATCTCCTTACCACCAATTTGCTTACATTAAATTCAAGAGCAATTGTTTTCACCCCACCACCTTTGGTCCTGGGAAGGGAGCCGTCCCAGAATGTCTTTATCAAGTGGCAGGCAGCGAACACAAAGCCATAAAATGCTAATCCCATCATGGGAACAATGAGCAGAGCGGATCGGAGCAGAGCGTTTGCCGTTTAGTGAGATGCCATCGCCGCCATCAATTGATACATCAGTCGATAAGGCAGGCAAGACATCCTGTGAGAATCCTGCGTCGCTTCGTGGCTTCTGTGGCACGGGGCTAACAGGATTTTGGCCACGCTAAATCAACGCGATTCGATGTGGCTCATTTGAGTGCAGCTAGGGGAACAGGGATATCGTCAAAGCAGTGGCAGGAGCCGGAGCAGCCACCACCCAAGGAATTCGTTGCGCTTTGTTGGAATTTGCCATGCTACAAATTCGTGGCTCATGGGAACTGATTCCACCGGGGGTTGCCTGCCGGCCCGAGGAAATATTGAAATTCGAAATTCATTCTTGCCAAAAAAACCCGTGCTCCGAACACTTGATGATGCGCTGCGCTTGTTCTGGGAGCGCGTTAGTTGCGCCCAGAAATATTCTTTGCTTCTTCCTTGTTACCATCTCCGTTCCCAGGTCATTAGCGTCGGAGTTGCTGTTTTTGTGGCCGCATCTAATTGGTGCAGGCGACCAACGCATCCTGGCACGATGCAGGATTCAGCCTCACTGCGCTAACAAGTTGAACATATTCTCTGGGCTCTGCTCACATGGCGTATGTTAGCTTCTGCCCGCGGATTTCTGCTGCTTTTTCTAAGCCTGGGAACCTATGTTTTTGGTTTATCCTGAGAGCTGGGACTCCATATGTTGCCAAAGGAGCCTGTGGTTAACTCCTTTTCGGGATTTTTTGTATAAAATCTAGGAAATTTTAACATTTTATTTTGAAAATTAGAAGAGTTTTGATAGTTTTGTAAAATCGATAACTGAAGCAAAGATAAATGGCCTTTATAGAAATTAGCCCATTAAACTGCTAATGGATAAAACCTTTAATTCGATCCTTATCCCTTATCCAATGATTTAAATGCTAATACCCCAGTTAACAATGCAGTTTTCTTCCACGGAGCATAAAAACTCCTATATTCCAGGTTTTTTAACCGAATATATTACAAAAACAAAAGGAATACATATGTTTTCTTAAGACAGTGAGTTGGGAAAAGTTCCTTAAGACAGTGAGTTGGGAAAAGTCCTTAGTTCAGATTGACTGACAACTGATAATGCCGCTTAGAAATCCGAGTCTTAAAGACTAAAAGTGAGTCCAAGATAAAAGTATTTAAGCAAGTCTCTCGCAGATAAATTTTGAAATGTTCACAAGGGATTATACCAATCAGTATCAACCCTTGTAATATGATATCTTACTTTAATATCTATCTAATTAAGAATAGTAGTTCTCTGTAAAAAACCATAAACAATTTACAATAGGTATTACAAGATTACCCGAATTAAATAAATTATAATTGCTTAATTTAGAATATAGATTTTAGTATAAACATTCTTAAAAAATAAAACATTTTAGACTTATTAAATTGGAAGTAAACTTTCAATTAGAAGTTTTTGTTAATCCAATTATTATAATTAATGTAAATGCATTCAAATGCAAGTTTTTGTTCTCTCTGTTGTTTCTTTTTCCGCAGGTAACTTCTGTTCTTATTCAGCCTTAAAAATAAATTTTAAAAAAATATGTATTCCAGGTGGAAGTGAATTTTAAAGTGCAACCAACAAGAATTCGAGCCAAAAATAAGTGTTAGATGCCTGAGAAAGCTGAGAAGCCAAACTAAAGGTAATAAAATCTATGATATTATCCTAAACCAAATTAAATTTAAATTTAAGTGAGCTCCATTTATATATTGCCTTTATTATGATTAATATTTACTAAGAGCTTGGAAGACTTTACGCTAACCGTGAATTTCTTTTGTTTATATTCTAATATCTGAGTACCTTTTCCCCAAACCAGTAAAGTAAATAATATCGTTTGGTTTGGCATAACAATTAGATTTTTATTGAAACATTCAGCCACACATTGCATGCTAATATTAGGGGATCTGTAACTTAGTGATATAATATATTACAATGAGCAAACTCGAGACTTCTGCGGGTCCCTGGAAAAGACTAAGAATTAAGAGGGAGAAGTAGGGCGATCCAACTACATATTTACGATATTTACGAATTGCACTACAGTTAAGGCTAAGGGAAATGAAAGCGGAGCTTGGGGGAAACTAAAATTAATATCACAATCGAAAATGGGCATTGGGGACTAGACCAACGAACTGCTATGATGATCCGGGATGGGTCTCTGGGGAAGTTTGAGATCTTAAAAGTATCCGAAGAAGTGCTTCGATCATTTGGGCATGCCGCCCATTCGGCGACCAGGCGGTGTTCCGCCCACCACATTTATGATCTCGTTGTCGCCGGCCCCGGCGGCAGCGGCGGCAACGGAGGAGGTAGCATCCTCCAGATGTGGCTGGTGATCGCTGGCCTTGTCCTGGTGGGCGGTCATGTGCCGGGTGAGATGGTGGCGCTCGCGGAACGTCTCCTGGCAGACGGGACAGCGTAGCTTCTCCTCGCGCTTGCGGCGATTCGGATCGCAGGCCACCTCGCTCTTGTGGTGGGATCGCATGTGATAGACCAAGTCGCTAGTCATCCTGAAACTGATGTTGCACTTGGCGCACACATTTTGTGCCGTCAGCGTGAAGGTGGACGCCAAGGTCGGTGGTATCAGCGTGGAGAGAATGGCCGCCGCAGCGGGATTCTGCAGCGGCTGGGTTACGGCAAAGGGATGCGGTGGTGGCGCGAATCCCGGATATGCGGCATGCAGAAACTCCGGCGGCGGACCCGCTGGCGGCGACGAAGGATTCCCCGTATGCGGTCCGACGCCATTGGGATTCCCCCCCGGTCCCGGAGCACGCGTGTAGAGCAGCTGCTGCTTGAGTCGCTGCTGGGCCTGCAATGCCTGCATGGGATTCACCGCCTGGAAGGCGCCATTAAACTGATACTCCGGCCGGAAGTTGTGGTAGACAATGGGATTGACTGACTGCGGGTTTTGGCCACCACTGTTGGTCCTTGGCGGTGGTGTTACCAGCGGTGGACTCATCGAGTGGCAGCTCAACTGATCGGGGCTCAAGGGCGGAGCACCTACATCCACTGGCGACTCCAGGCGCGATGTAGTCGATGGCGACGAGGAGGCGGTGGACAGTGACGAGGAGGCCACCTTGGTGAATGCACTCCGCATGGGCGGCGGCGGTGAGGCGGATGCAGGGGCCTCCGGGGAGTCTACCAGAGGTATGATCACACTGGGATCATCGTAGACCCGCGGCGAACGGATGCTAATCTGTGGATACCGCTGTCGGGCCTCAAGCAGGCTAATGTACTCCAAGGCTGCCGGCGACGGTGGCTGCGAGGAGGCTCCGCGCGGTGACAAATCCGTGGGGTAGTGGTTGATCTGATGTTGTTGCAGCTGTTGCTGCTGCTGCTGCTGATGCTGATGCTGCTGCTGCTGTTGATGCTGATGATGCTGCAGCAGTGCCTCCTGGAGGCGGGCCTGCTTCTCCGCCTGCTTCTGCTTGATCCGCTCGTCGGGCATCATCAGAAAGGCCACATCGAAGGCGCGCTTCAAGGTGGTCTTGCCACCGGCCGAAGGCGATGTGGGAGTCTCGTTATTATTGTTATTGTGATTGGAAGTCTGCTGTGCCGGCGGCTGTTGCTGCTGCTGCGGCGAGGATGTGGAAATCCTCAGCTCGGCATGTTGGGGCGGCGTGGAGCGACGCTGGCCAGGATTCGCGTGCGACGGCATGCTGTCCATTAACAAATTCATTTTCACTTTCACTAAGTCCTTGGATTTATTCGGATTTTGGTTTGCTTTGTCCTGGGCTCTCGATTTTTCGGTTTCTCGGGCAGTTGCTTGCCTCTCGAAGTTCCAGTTTCGACTGCTGGCCGCCCGCAATCTGTTCCTCTTTAAGTACCCGTCACTGCCACCACCGCTGGTCCAGTTGGAATTCTCGACTTCTCATATTGTCCCATTCAAATGGGAACAGCCACTCTCTGGCCCATCTGTCCTGATTCTGTTCGTAGTCTGTTCAGACTCAGGTCCTGCAGAGAGCAGTTAGAGTAGTCACCACCCTTATGTTCCCTTATGTTCTCTCTTTCTCTCTCTATCTCTTTCTCTTGAACTAGCCTTCTCTCTGTCTCCTGGGCTCTCTCTCGCTCTACCCCTGGAGTCCATCTGCTTTGCCAGTTGGCGAACATATTCTGTGGTTTTATTGTGCCAGCCACGGCCAGGACGAGTCCTGGTTGGCTGGCATCCGCGGACAGGTTGGCTTGCTCGAAAACTTTCAGCATTGCAACATTGTGTGTGGCACAGTGGGTTGTAGTTTGTGAGTTTATTGCGAGTTTCTATAAATATTTTACCCAAAGATATACCTTAAACCTTGGCTTTAATTAAACACAAATCCTTAAAATTGTTTGCCTTTTTATATTGTTCATATTTCACATTAAAATAATTCGACAAATTGTTTGAAAAATTACTGCGTTCACACATGACTTAAACGTTTTTAATTGGTCTCATCGTTTGTTTATTTCTGCTGATAGCACTGATAGCTGGATTTCCGAAGAGTGTCTTTTGTTTTTGTTAAACGTCTATGCAAAGTCTAGGTCGTATAATAGAGAGGTCATAGACAATGATCTCTTATCATTTTTGGGCAATTTGTTGAATTCATTTTTGAAAAATTGCTGCTTCTAAACATGATTTATGAATTTGCTTGGTTGTTTTTTAATTTTGATTAATGTTCGGCGTCATATAATACTCGTTGAGTATTATTGAAAAAGTTCGTATTATTATTTTTTAATTATTATATAACACCCTTTGAATGTTTCCGAGCAAGGCACGCGGAAGTATAGTCTATGGTGTGTTGTTTGATCCACCTTGATTATACTCTTCCCTTCGACGGAGAAAGAACGTCCAGCGATGTCGTCTAGACCACAGAGCAGCGAAACCGAGATTAGAACATTAGATTTTGACAGCAATAAACCAACTGATAATCAATGCTTCTAGTTTTATATATTTTTAAATGTAAACATATAATATGTGTATATATATATGTATATATATAATAGTACACACCTATGCAATGTTTTTTATCCGATTTCCGTCCCGTTCCGTTCACCATTTCATTTATTATTTTCGTTGCCTGGGCAATCTTAACATAATTAAATAAAAACCTTCAATCTCATAGTTTTTTTTATTGTGTTTATTTCACATTATAATAATTCGACATGATTTATAAGTATTTAATTGGCATGATTGTATCTTCATTTCTGATGAAAACGGCGGGGCATCCTGAACAGCATCTTTTGGTTTTGTCGAATAACTATGCTAAGTTGTATAATGCTCCATATGTAGAAAGATCACTTATCTCACAGAAGTTTATTGCGGAATCGTCAGTTATATTTTTTTGTGTGTTATTGTGGGTGTGTCTTATATGATATGATAACACCCTCTGTGTGTGCGCGGGCAAGGGGCACGAATGCTGATAATGCGGTAGTGCAAGGCACAATACTGTGGATCAGTGATACCCACACATGCTTGGCAATTGGTCAAGGGATTTGCTAGTCGTAGATTTAAGCAACACTCGTGGAACTCCTTATCCCCATCCATCTCCAGTTCGGCGTTGGAATTGGATCCAGCGCTCTCGGTTAGACCCCAGAGCAGAGACACCGAGATTATAACAATGACGAATCGTGCGCACATGTTGATAGCAGAAGACGAACTGATAATCAATTTTTGGTGCTCCTAGTTTTATATGTGTATACATATACATAAATATATATTTTGTTTTTATTTTCTTTGTTTGTTTTTAATTGTTTGAATAAATACATTGGTTTCTATGGTTGAGCTTGCAAATGGCTCCAAGGGCTTTTGGCTCGTCCGTTTCGGCTTTGGTCGTCACCGAATCCTGAGACACCCCAGGATCACATGATCGACAATTGTTGCGGGGATCCTGCCTTCGCCGAATAACGCAACAAAGCTGATACTCCTCGTCCAGCTTCTCCAACTTCTCCCAGTCGCCAGAGAATGGAGCTCCAGCCATCCCGTCCAAAACCAAGAGCAAAGATAAGAATAGCAAAATAAATGAGGGCCGTGCGACCATGTTGACGTCTATGCACTGACTATCGCACAAATTTTTGCGAAGAGTTCTGTGTACAATGCTATATATATACATATTATAAGAGTATTTAAAGTAGCAGGTTGTAATCAAAAACATTTGCACATTGAGAAACACATAATAATTAAAGCGAAAGGAAATTAAAAAAAATTATTATAGTAAAAGAAATGCCATTTTTGAAAAATAATTAATTAGGAGAGGGACACAGAAATTGCTATAGATTTAAAAACAATTTAGATTATGTTCAAGGGTATCCAATAACATATTTTAAATATCAAATTCAAAGTAAGTTGCAATCACTTAGTAATGCGGCATTTTCTCGTCACCTTTGGACGTAAATTATATTAATAAAAAAAAAAACCATTAAAGTGATCTAAATAGTAGTATTATAGAGCCAATTATATAAAGAAACGATTTTTAAAATTTAAATAAATAAATACAAATTACCTTGGCATTCCAGATTAAATCTAGGAAGTTTCTTTTAATTAAATTTTCTTTGTTATATATATGAGGTAATGCCAGCAATTTTCTATGATTTCTTACCACTGTTCACCACCGGCGCTGTGCTGGAAACTTTTCGAAAAAGGGGCGGTGCTTGATGACCGGCTCTCGCTCTCCTTGTCACTCGCTCCCACCCCCCAGCATGTGCTGTTCTCTCGTTTCCCCTCTATTTCTCTATCTCTGTCTCCGCTGGCGTTGATATCCTTGTTGCAAGTGTTTCCGAACAGGTTGTTTTTGTCGATTTTTTAGCAGGGCGCCGTGCGGCGAGATTGTGTGAATATGTGGCCATGTTTCGTGTGGTATTTGTTGCTGCCGGGCTGTTGGATTTTGAGTATATGCTGCCCGTAGCCTTTACATATTGCACACACCCGAATATCAGAGGGGGTCTATCCCCCAGCACCGACACTTCCGCCTTTGCACTGATATTTTGTTGAGCGCCGAAAGATTTCACCGAGCTGCAATATTTATTTGTCAGTTAAGCTCGCTGGTATGTGTGTGTGTCCAGTAAATATAGTAGGTATATACGTTGCAACAATAGCAAATTGTGCAATGTTTTCCGTTCGTTTTACGTCCCGTTCTGTACACCCCCCGGATTCACCATCTTTTATTTTATTTTTCTCATTTTTTTTTGTTTTGTTTGGGCTAGACTCCAGTGTCCGGGCAGACCGGATGTGAGGATGTGGCCATTGCCAGGACAAAATATGTGTCTGTTATGGCCACAGAGAGAGAGAGAGAGAGAGCAAATATGCACACACATTTTATTTAAATTTCGCTCCTTTTGTTGCATTTGCATTCGTTTTTGTCCGTTGTTGTTTGCCTGCTGCAGCGGCAATTTAATGTTTGCATATTTTCAGGTGCTAATTGTTCCACTTGCCATATGAGTTGCATTTTTAATTAATATTTATAGCCCTCTCTCAGGCTGTGCGTGTTGGCTGCGTATCTGTGTGCTGGAGCCTATAATTCGCCTGGCCGCCATGTTGGCTGTCGACGAAATTAATATTAAACACATGATTGCCTTCGGCCATGGCTATTTCATTAAAAATATTGTTTAGTTTGTATTTAATTAATTGCCTATTGAACATCCAAAGCCGATCGGACATAAGCCGATGGGCTTACAATGAAATATATATAAATTAGAAGAGATATTTTTTTGTAAGATTTAATGGATAAATTGTTTGTTATGTCTAGTGATTTTAAATCACTTTAATCTGAAAGTATGCAGCCTTTTTTTATTTGCTATATTGAGAGTATCATAAAAAATGGATCTTAGTTTCTAGCTCTTGAAAACTGCCTAAAAAGTTATCAATTGAGAGCGATTTCGGTGGCAGCCTCCTATCTGCAGCTGAAACTATTTAAACATCTTTTACAGAAATTCCCATGAAGAAGGCTGTCACTTCTGTGTTAGGTTAACTAAAGGTTAACTAAAACCACATTGCACTGATAGATCTTATCTCTTTCAACCAATTTCCCTTATATATATTGCTGTTCACAATTAATTAACCCCAATTTCAATCCCCTTTCCATTGAATGGATTGCCACATATGTGACACGTGACCGGCATTGCTTATGGAAAGTCAAGTGAAAATCCCCAAAACACATTCTTGGCCCTGTAAATATTTTTGGTGGATATTAACGCAAATCTCCGATATACAAATCGAGCGGGAAATTTCCACTAAATCCGCTGGGCCTATCTACCCCTGCAGATCTCGCTCAATCACAACTATGTATGGTTAAGGGACCACGGGCAATGGGAGGGTTGTTTGGTTTGGCGACTGTCGATACATCAACTGCCGCCGACGAGTGACAAAGTGATTCCCCGTTGTCAGGCTCAGACGAAGCGCAAAAAGGCGTGAAATTGCCATTGTGTGATTAAGTCAAGCCCCGAGAAAATACGGAGAGGGAGGGGAATGTGTCGCAGGAAGCAAATTAAAAACTAAGATGACAATCTATCCACTAGAGCTTAGACTACACAGCTACGTGCTCCTTATGCCTCCTTGGTGTGGCGGTATCCTTCGCGGGTTTCAATTATCCGTGGCGTAAGATAGCGAAATGTAAATGCTAATTGCTTCAACTTTGGTGCTGGAGGAGCGGAACACTGGCACTGTTTATTCCGGAGACAGCAGACACCTTTTCCGTGGAGATTGTGTTCTTGGTTGATGTTAATGCGCCGCCTGTCTCCCATAATCTTTGTGGTTTGTGCGGATATCCAGAAGGAAACAGCTTCTAGCCGCCTGAAACTCCAAGCTTTATTTGCACGGAGAAAAAATTTCAATGGGAACTCAATCGGAGACTCAGTTTAAAATATTTTTAAAATAGTTTAAAGGTAAATTGTTATGAAATACATATATTATTGTCTCGATTATGAAGTTTCTTTTATTATAATATATTAAAAGTATTTTTATAATTATTTGCATGGTTTATGCAATACTAAGATCTTGTTAAAATGAAAAGTAGAAATATATAGTTCTTCGAATAGTACAAAGTTTCTCTTAGAAATTGCATTCTGCGAGAAGAGTGCGTCCTGCGACCTGCACTTGCCACCCCAAAGTGTCCTCAGAGAATCCTCAGAGTGTCCCTGGAGTGCCAGGCAAACTAGAACTCGAGCTGAGCTCAGTTCTGGATCCAATCAAGTGCTTTTCGCGCATTAAATAAAAATTCGAATTGGATTTCACGTGAGCCGAGGGCGAGCTGGGAGAACCTAATTGTACGAGGGTTGGAGGGCTTGAGGGTTACTGTAAGTCTGGATTTGGATTTGGATCTGGATCTGCAGTATTTGGAGGGTTGATTCGTCCTGTTGCTGTTTGTTTAAATACCGTGAATAACATGTGGATTTTTCCAAGCATATGGCAAGGACTTTGTCACTATTAAGGAGCCGTCTGGCCATGGCTCGTCGTCGTCGTCCTGCTCCGGTTGGCAAATCCTCCAATTAGACTGTCATTCATTTAAACGGATTAAAAACGCGCGAATGAGGGTCGTCGGTCGCTAACAAGGTGCTGGTGGTGGTGGTGGCTCTTGCGGTGGCCTTAGGGCTAGGTTAGTCTCCGGCTCGGATTAGAGCTCTTGTGTTGGTTAACAAATCGGCTGATGACGATGTGCTCTCGATTCGGGTGCGTCTGTGTCCCCCAGTCCAATCAGCTCGAGACGCACATTCGCCCGCAATCAGGCCGCCGCACAGGCATTTCTGCTGTCATATGCAAAACGCCAACGAGCCGCAACTGCACCTGGTCTGGAGGTTGGATGCCTCTGATTCGATGGCTTTATCTAAAATGCTTACGCTTGAGAAGCTCTCAATCGAATGCGGCATAAATATTTATGCGCCTCGGCTCGACTATATGCCACAGTTCCCCCCTCAGCAGCAACACACAACAATTCGAACTCGTAAATCGGAAACGCAGCTCGCAACAGTTGCCAAGTGTTGGATTCCTGTTCTCCTTCTGGATAGCCATAATGTCAAGAGCCCTTCCTCCTCAAGTGGTCCAGAAACAGGAACATCCACTCTAGGTCCTTCAACTTTGCAGGGTGTTGAGGCGAGACTTTTAGTATTTTTAGTAAACTTAGCCACATTTATTTGGGCTATTTCATTTTAATGAGGTTTTTGAATAGGGCTTCGGATGCAATATACATTTTGTTATTTTAAATATTATATTATTATATCTTTGTTTTTATAAATGTCTCGGCTTTACCTTTTTTAATCTTATAATTTTATTACTATGGTTTGTTTAATTCAAGAGGGAAGTATTTCTAATTTTGTTAGAAAAAGGGAATAGGATCCTTCCATCTACATTTATTTTTGTTTTTAAAGAAAGTTTATAATTAATGAAACATATTAAAACTCATATAAAACCCTGATTTCATATTGACTTGCAATAAGCAAACGGAGAAAAATTAATTAAAGTCCGAATATTAAAACATTTTTGGAAAAACTTTAAATATAAATATATCATTAAACTATTTTATTTATCAAACCCTAAAGGGAATATAAAGGGTGATACTTGAGAAGCCCTCAAAGTTCCACTTGTAAAACATATTCATAAGGAAAACATGCAACATTTGGCGGATGTGCAGCGTATGCTCAGCGAAGCTGCACAAATGAAGCGACCACCAAGTCACCACCAGCCGACACCGTCATTACCACCAGTTGCCACCACCTTGGGTCCTGGCTCTGGGCTCTTGGCTCCGGCCAACTCATACTCCCTGAACATCCACTCTGGGATGACCCGCATTTAAAGTTGCTCAATACGTTTTCTGGTGCCATAAATTGTGACCTCCCTGTTGTCCTGGAACCTGTTTCACTGTCTCTCCGACTGTCAGGGCGGAATCGGTTTGCGAAATCAGATCTAATCAGACCGGAATGCAGTGCACAGTTCCAATTGCAGGAACTCCCACTGTGCGGTGCTCGTAAATGATGAAAACTACCCTTTAATAGAGTGCGTTTGTTAGTTGTCCTAGCGCCGAGCAAACATCTGTGCGATTTCTACAAGGGTACAGAGAAAGAAATATTTATAGTCGAAAATATATAAATCAAAAGGAAAACAATGAACGGTATCGAAATATATAAACTAATTAAATGCCATTTTAACATAACACAATATAGCGTGTTCTTCAGATAATCCAAACTAAAATATCGAAAAGTATCGCTTAACAATTAATGCAATCATTTCGTAAATACAAAAAAAGAACGCTTAATTTTTGTTGATATAAGTTAAAGACACACTTAAGCTATAGAGAATTATACAAAAGATAAAGCGAAATATCGAACATTATCGAATCTATCGATAAAAACAAAAACATATAACGATAATTACGAACTTCAAGTCTTTCTTCCTTTTTATTTCACTTTAAGAGCAAATATTCCATTACATTCTCCATGCTGGATGATGTAAAACATTGAAAGAATCGTCTGTTTCTTTTAGTGTACTAACAAGGACTCTCCGAGGATACTTTGATTTGCCCAGCCTCCGTTCAACATTTAAAAAGTGTTTAGTTTATGGTCCATTGATGGCTTTGTTAACTCGCCGAACACTGCACTCCCAACTCCGGACTCACAACTCCCAATTGCCAACCACTCCCCGTGAATCCTCAATCGCAACCCCGTCCGGACACCTTACGTTTTTCGACGTTTACGATCTGTCCAGGGCGGTGCCGAAAAAGGAGGGTTCGTCCTTCCATTCTCCGTCTGCCTTTAATTATGCTGAAAACCACAAAATGCTGTTAGTGCAGCGTTTTTCGATTCCAATTTGAAAAAATGCTGACATATGCGCGGAAAAATGCGCTGCGCAGCGGGATGCTAGCTGGGATTCTCTGGTTCCCAGTGAGGAGTACCAAGTTTCGAGTTTTCCCCGATCCCTAGGGTGCCTTTTGGTCTTTGACTCTCTGATTGGAACTGGTGCATCGGCGGGGCGATAAACATCGCCGGCTGGTCTGGCCTGGTCTGGTTGGGTCGAACAGACTGACAAGTGAGTTGTCGATCTAATGTGGCATCAGCATATGCTGGTCCCTTTGGGCATATACCCATCTTTATCCAGCCAGCCGTGCTCCGATCAGTTGCGGTTGTAGCGAAATTCCCAATTGACTTCGTTTTAGATTGTTCTACGTTTTGGATATCGTTGGGAGAGCAGATAAAATGCCATTAATTTGATAGGAATCTTTCGTGCGATCTACATTTAGATGAGCTAAACTCTCGCGATATCTCTCCTACGGATCTTTTATTTCTCATTTTTAATATATGTATTCAACATGCTGTATTTCATGATTTTCAATACTGATAATGTTTGAAAAGTGGAATAAATTAACCATTAACTAGTACTACATTTAGATTAGTTAAAGTCTTGCCTTAAATATGAGGGTGTTTTTTTAGTTTCATATTTTAATTGTATGTAGCAAGAGTTTCTGTTGTTATTCGTAGTCAGTATTCGATTATTACCAATTAATTATAAACATAATATAATGCTGTAAACAGAATCTTTAATTATTTATGCAAAATTTTAAATTAATTATTCAATTAAGATAATGCTGTAATCAGAATATATCGAATTTCAATTTCAATCGAATTTCACATCGAATTAAATAGAGAATGTCGAAAACTTTGATGTATCGATATTTTAAATATTGATAAGTATCTAATTTAACGCTGTAATATAAATTTTATTATATTTAATTATTATTCTTTTATTTTGTTTTATTTTTTCGTTTGTACTAATACGATATATAAAACAGAATTTAAGTTAATCGGAAATACTATATAAAAGATGGGCTAATGTGTCGAATTCCGCGACAAATATAGTATCGATACAGTTTCGATTTAACGATATTTCCTGCCATCTTTAATATAAACATATGTATATATATCTTATTTGTAGTTAGAGATAAATATGTATGCAACACTTTAACTGTTCATTATATTTAATCAATTTAAATATAATAATATTTCTATGTATGTTCCTTAGTTTATTTTAATTTAATTTCGTTGAATATGAGAAAGGACAAAAGTTTAAGTTTAAGCGCTTTCTCGGAGTAATAAGTACTTAAATATTTTCCTATTACTCCGAAGCCCAACATCGTCTCTCGTCGCACCGATAAACAGTCAATAATTTATGTGGCTCGTGTGCTCATTGAATTTTGAAAACATTAGTTTGCCTGCATTATCATATGTAATGACTTCGATTCGTTGATTTTTCGCTTGCCAGGGCTTCTACAAGTTCTGCAAACACCTTGAACAAATATTTTACTTGCTCAGCTTTTTTATTTCGGTCGTTTGGCTGTTGATTTTCAAAATCGAATTTTGAATTAATCATGCGGAATAAATTTACTCTACATTTGCTCGCAATGTCTGCCTTAAGCGAACAATAATTGTGGAAAATAAAGAGAAAAAGCGAGAGAAAATTAAATGGTATCCAGTTTTTTTGCTTGCAGTCCTCCTGATTCTAATTGCATTAAAATTTACCGTTTTCATTTTCTGCGATTGCCTCACGCGTATAAATGATATTCTATTTTATTTTCGCACAGCCAAAAGCCAAAATCGAATGCGAAAACAGTTGAATTTATGACAGGCCGGCAAGATTTACGCTTCTGCTGGATGGCTGATGGAGAGTTCAATAACTTTTTGGGGTGGATTAGAGAACATAATTCCATTGTCATGGTAATTTATGAGCTTAGTTTCCATTGTTGTCACTGTGCTGCGAGAGTCGCTATTCCAGCTCTGCACATTTTTGCAACATTAGCGCGGAATTATGGCATCCATTACGTAGGATTCTCCCATATGTGCTGCTACTGGCATTGGGGGGGATCCTTTAAAAACATTCGAATATTCCTCATATGTCGATGCCGCAAATGGACTTTGCCAATTACATTAAACGCTTGCCAAATCTTCCTTTTAAACTGGGTCAGACTTTTCAATTGGGTGTTAAGTGGTTGATTCGTTTTTGGTCGTCGTAGTGGCTCATTGGTGTGTGCTTAGCGGTTTACTTATTACATATGCGCATATTTTAATAGAGCCCGAAGTTTGTTCCGATCCGAGTTCCACAGGGGGTTGGTTCTCGGCTGCGTCTTGGCCTTAATTCCTGGTGTAGATTTAATGAAGAAGGGTGGGTATTCCGATGTATTAGCTGAAGTATTGTTCAGATTTTCACTTATTGTTGTTCCAAAACAAATTGATATAGTGTGAATTCTATTCTATGGATATAGAAAATATATAATATTAAAGAAAATACCGTTTGTATAATTGATATATCTGCAGTTTTAACATAAAGTACCATATATTTACAATTTACAATTTATGAAAGAGTTCCATAGAATTTAACCACTGCTCTTTTAATATTATAGGCAAGCCAGTTTGTTTCCAGCATGTAATCTCCCCTGGGAAAAGGCAGAACACTTGTAAAGTGATTATTGACGAAATCAACCGGTAACTTATCAATAAAAAGATCATCCTAAAAAAATGAAAGTAATTAAAACTCAAATTTAAAGAAAGTAAAAATTAACTTACATTGTAGGGGCACTTATGATTCATGTTCGTAAAAGGTTCCACAATTTGATAGAAATATTTTGCAACTGGAAATTTATTCTGATTTGCCAGGAATCTGCAGGCATCGACTGATAGATTGTACAGAAACGGGCTGTATCCATTATGTCGTTGATAAAGTGCCAATTGGACCTAAACTACGAAGCTATCAGAATATACATTCGAGATTTAAACCCTACCTGGACACTAGTTACGGGAGTTTGGTATAGCCTGGTTTTTACCGACGCATACTTGTAGGTCCTATTGACCGATTTCAGAAAACAATATTCGAAGTCATTAAATTTTGAATCGAATGTTTCACATTTGATGTTCGTAAACTCAAACCTAGAAGATATCTACACGAATATTTAAAATGAAATTTAATGGATTTGAATAATACAAACCTTTCCGACCAAATTCAAAACCACTATGAACTGAACGATGGAAAACATTTCACGAAAACGCAACATATTGAACGACTTTGAACGACACTGAGCAGTAAATTAAGAGTGTTTAAATATATACTTCGTTTTTCGTTCTGCCCTATAAACATGTATCGATTAAGTGTTTAAATATTTAAAATCGTTTGATTGTCATGCATGAGCGTAATTCCATATAGATTCCATATAGATAGATAGATAGACATAGATTGGTTTACTGCCTTAAAATGTACACTTTAAAATATTAAAGTATTTGGCAACTTTGGAAAACGAAAAAATATTGTATTGTAGTACAGGTGGCATCGTTTAACATAATCCAAAGGAAGTTAATAGTTAGGCAAAAGCGTTTTAGTGTTTATATTAAAGTCAAGTCTGTATTAAAGATTATTTATTTGTGGAAAGTGACAGCAGATTGTTTTTTTTTATCATAAACAAAAGGAAATTTTAATATTTATGAAAGGGTTCCATAGAAGTTAATCGCCGCTCTATTCATATCATAGGCAATCCAGTTAGTTTCAAGCATGTAATCACCTTCTGGAAACGGCAGCACTTCTGTAAATCGATGATTAATAAAGTTGATTGGCAACTTGTCTATGTAAAGATCCTCCTGAGGATCAAATATAATTAATAGAATATTTGGAAATATTATTTTTAAGCTGTTTAACTCACATTGAACGGACATGTATGGTTTATGTTCGAGTAGGGCTCAACAGCGTCATAAAAGAATTTCATTATTGGGTTTACATTTCGATTTAATTGGAACTTGCACACATCCACTGTGACATTGTACATGAAGGGCCTATATCCATTGTATCGTTTGTACAAAGATAAATTAAACTGAAGAACAAAATACACGTAGAGCTGCCAGAATATATACTGTCTGTGAAGTTGATTCTTACCCTGACTTTGGTGACTGGAGTTTGGAACAGTCGACATTTTATGGACACATATTTGTAGGTTCGATTTACCGATTTCAAATAGCAATGTTCAAAGTCGTTAAAGTTTGAGTCATAAGGTACACATTTGACGTTCGTAAACTCAAACTTAGCTTGTATCTAAAAATTATACTTTGGAATTAATGATTTCATAAGGGAATAATACTTACTTCTGGGATTAAGTGTATAAAAAGCATGAGGTGAACCAGAGAGCGCAACTTAAATAAAAGCGCCATTTAAAATGGTTTAGACGGAACTGAATTGGGCTTTGAAAGGGCTGTAATATTTGGGAATACTTCTCTCAACATTGTTAACATTAACCGATTCGCTTTGGAAGATATGCTAGTCAAAATTCAGTTAGTAGCACGCCTCAGTGACTCAATAACATATTCATAAGATAGAAAATTAAATTATGTGTCCAACTAATATGTTTTTAATGAGTTAGTTATTGTCGCTCAAATTTTACACATTTCTGACAGATATATTTCCAATATTTGCAGGTAAAAAAACCCATTTTCAAAACCCTGCTAATTATTAATATGTCCCTTTTCTATTTAAGAACTTTAGTCTTTTGTATTGTTGTTATGACTTTCACTATGCATGTTTACTTTGGCAAAGATTAATCACCATGACTGATTTCAATCGTCCCGCTGATAATCCGATTGCCAGGCTCTGAGCCCATAACAAAATACTCAAAAACATATCGAAAATTATATCCACAAAATGGTCAGCTGGATGGCCCTGAACCACCCACCACCGACGCCACCAATAAGATTATGATAATGGGCATGGGCATCAGTCAAAGAGAGGATTATGCGTTTGGGAAACAAGTGGATTAAGGGGTTGACAATCCACACTCACAATTGGGGGAATGTCCTGTCAGGATTTTGGCTTTTGCGTTTTGTATTTGTCTTTATGATTATGACCGGGATGACACGCCAACAGGGCTGGCAATTCGTCCTTTTTCTGCTTAGATTTATAATGTTTGATTTAGGATACAAATTGTGTATTTAAATGTATAAATCTATAATATAAAAGCTTCCAACACTGTCTGCCAAAAGTAGATAGATAGATCGAAGTCATTCAGTTCTGCCCTGATCCATTATGGTGTGTTTGCTGCCCGTTTCCCTCTCTCAGAAGGCTGTAACTAATAAGTAAAATGTGTTTTCGGACTTGTCGCCGTACATTGATTATGTTTGGGTGCGGGGAATACAGCAATGAATATACTGAGTGGATGGGCCTTGGTGGCCTAGTGGTAACACGGCCACCCTCTTCTTTGTCGACAACATTTGTCATAAGGCCAAGACAGTTTCAACAGTTGTTGGCGATTATCATTTTGACAGTTGCTTCTCGCCGGCCTTTGTTTCAGTTCCCTCGGCTGCGTTTTGTGCCTTGATTTATGCATTTTTAAGCGGTTCACTTATTGTTTCTGCGCACAAATATGGCCGAGCTTGTGGGGTAAGAGATCTCTTTGGAGAGAGCTACACGGCACCAAAATTTAATTAAAATTAACACATTTGCTTACATTTTAATGGATTGTTTTATTTATTTCAAATATTTATGTTACAGTATTCTTTTAATTTTAAATACACAGCAATAAATTCAGTTGTGCATTTTATTTCAAATGTTAAAAGAGTATTTTAAATTATTAATTATTGTATAATTATCAATATGCATGGGATATCACTTTACTGGGTATTAAGTGGATATTTAAACTGTTTAAGAATTATATTTAAATTTGAAATGGATTAGTGACCTTTCGATATTGGATAATAGGCATACATTTATTTAATTTAATAAAATAAATAAAAAGATACATAGGTAAACAATAAATAATACAGTTTTGTATGTACAATTTATTCGATTTTCAATAATATATACATATATTAATTAAATGAATTCATATAGTATCTATATTTAATTTCATACAATTTTTAACCTCTGAGTAACTGCCAAGTTTATTTTAAAAAATCAGTCAAGAGCAAAAACAAATATTAAATTGTCTTAAACCAATTTCCCTTTAATCATTTTAGTTCTATAATTTTTTTTCCCTGTACGTATATCTGGGTATCTGCTAGATACAATAGCAATAGACAGCCCTTTCTTCGGTTTTGGCACGCGTAATTTGTTGATTTATTGCACGGCTGCCACTGCCACTGCAGGCATCTTCATTAAGCACTGCGCTTCCGCTTTTTTGGCCATAATTCGCTTACCGCTGGCGTTCATTATCGCCATCCTTTCTCGACATTGTCCTTTTAGCCTCGTTTGTCATGCTCGGTGCGTCTGCTTAAGTTTTCGCACGCTCCAACGCCTCGGCTTCCTTGGCGCTGCCATCTCGCATCTCCTCCTTGTCTCGGCTGTGAAAATTGAATTGGAAACGTGCTGAAGCGTTAAATGCTCTTGTCTTAACGCTGCGTCAATCCCCCGGCCCGAAGTGTCCATCATTTCGTCCTGTCCTGTGTCCCATGTCCTGTGTGCGGCGACATATGAGAATTTGTAACCTCAGCATAAGCTGGTCAGAAGCTTTGGCTTTACCCTCTTCCGTAAACTCAAATTCCCCACCAAGTTAGTGGCAAGCAGGCGGGGAAATAATTAATTCCAAATTGCATCCGCAAAGGATTTGCAAGTTTGGTGGCCGAAAACTTGAGTTTCAGGTGTGCTTTGGCAGTGCTGACAATCATTATTTACACGTATGTTATATCTATTTCAATATTAACAAAACGTTTATTTTATTGTGCAATGATTTAATTATATTTAATAATATTGAAGCCTTTTTTAATAAAATAAATATATGTAAAAGTAAGAAGTGAGAAAGAGTTTCAAGCCAACAACATTGCACTTATTTTTTTGGCTTAAAACCTTTTTTAAAATCGCACATAGCCGAAAATGTACAAATTGTCAGCACCAACTGAAACGTGATCGACTTACTGGATTCCCTGAAAATCTGCTTGACCAAGTTACCAAAAACTCGGCCACTTAATAAACAACGAGTGACTGAATGTCAAATGTTCAAACTATTCACATTTTCGCGGGCACAATTCAAAACGCATTACGTAGTAATTTACATAGAACGTAAGGCGGTCAGGATGTTTTCTGTCAAAGACCAGCAGATGGCGCTAGGAACATGTTTGAGCGCCCTCGGCCGATTTTAGTAGGGAGCCAAAGCGCAGGTTCTAACAAGAAACGGTAGATGTCGCCACGATGCGGGTGTAAAATTACCTCTCTGCTTAAAGTCTGGCAACGCTGTGTAACGTTTACGTGATTTTATTTTAGTTTTACAACAATTTTCGTTGAAATTTGATTTAGTTATTTAATTTACAACAATTTCATTTTACATTTTGTATATTATTTTGCAAATGTTGTATTATTTACACAAATACAATTCGGACCATTTAAAACAAAACAACATTTTATCAGCACTTTTAAATAAGTATTTTATTTTATTATAAATATGACATTAAACCTAAGCGCTTAAGAAGTATATTTTATGGCAAGATTGCTAATCCCTATTTCTATTGATTTCTATTATTTGTTTGCCTATTTTCTTGAACGTAGCTGTATCCTTAAGTTACCCAGCCGCACAGTGGGCCGAAAATGTAAAAATGCGACTTCACTCAGCGGTGAACTGCAACAAAAACTACAAAGTAGGCACACAACAAAAACATAATTTGCTTACTTTAACATTTTGATTTCAAGACAAAGGTTAAACTATTTATTAGTCCGACTTTATAGTTATTTTTTTTATTATATTAATTGACAAAAATAAATCGATAAAAAATGAGGTTACTAAATATACCTTTTCCTTGGCTAACTTTAATAGAGTTAACCAAGTCAAAACAAAAACAAAACATTATTTCCATATTCTGTTTTCGAAACTGCGCCAGCTAAAAAAATATAGTTGCATGCCGCACTTGTCAACCTGTTCTAATGACAATTTCTGGGTTTATGCTGCTGGCGGGAAGCGAAAAAGTCGAAGCCAAAGAACGAAGGGGAACGGAGACAAGGCGACAGGAAACAAATAGACAAAATGCAAACTTTATTTTTAGTAGTTTTTGGCGCCGCGATTCCTGTAAGTCGGCACTAGCTGAAAACTATGATGACGATGATGACGATGGTGTTGGGAGGGATAACGTTGTATCCTTGCGACAGTTTCTCTGATATTTTCTGTGCACTTTGGCTATGCTGCGAGGCGTTGTCTAAATGGAAGTGTCTTGGCAAAATATTTGCATCCGCCTCAATGGGTAAATTTGCGTATTTATGAAACGAACAGATTGAAATTGTTGTCCATCGTCGTTCTCGTTCTTTTTTTTTGTTTGTTGGCAAATTGAATTTTTCAACGCAGTTTGTGGCACAATTAAAGCGGCCACATTTCCTCTTTTTACGAGCTGTCCTCAAAATGCAGTAAATACGCTTGGCTAGGAGCCAGCCAGGCGGCGATGTCCTGCGAACTGTCCCCTTGGCTGCTGGCCACTGGTCACTGCGCCATGACTGCCGCTCCTTCGCATTACAAATGCCTGTCAGCGGATCACAAAATAGATTGCATTGTCTGCCCAGCAAGGATGGATGCGGATGCGCCACAGAGAGTGTCCTTCTGGGGCGAGGTGCGTGGGCGAGTCCTTCTACTGCTCCATTCCCTTTGCTGTATTGTGGCATCGCGTTGAAGTTCACTGACTCGGAAAATCCGCCTCAAATAAATTTAAATATGTAAGTCATGCAAGTTAGTTACTTCATCGGCATGCAATGAAAATTGATTTAGTTATTACTGAAGTAATCAATTATTTCTGTTCAGTCAAGTGGATAAATCTGCATAAATTGCAGTGAGTTATGTCTGTAACATCAGGGGAAATAAATACAATCTCTAATTAATATTATTTTAAATACTATTTAAAGTCTATGCATTATATTTCGAATGTACTCTTAGCACATCAGCATTTCTTTCTGTGCACGAACAATTAGACAAATAATCAGCCTGTCCATATATGTAATGAACCCATAACCTTCCCTGCCCGCCCAGCTCTTCGCCTTTAACCCTGGACTTAAGCAAAGCTTGCAAGGCATACTCCTCCGGCTCCTCCCTTTCCTCAGTTTCCCATTCAGGGAGGCGTTGCCTGGGCGGGCCATAAACAACCTCTCACGGCCTCCGCGCTCGGTTCCCAGTAAACAACGATCCGCGGCTAATCGCCAGGCTACTACGGCAGCTCCTCCGACTTGAAGAAGCTGCCGCCGACGAAGCTGGCCAAGAGGAGACGCTGAAGAAGAGCCTACCATTGAGCTGAGCTGCTGATGATGATGATGGTCGAAAACAAAGTCAGAGGTTAAGCACGTGCGCATCACTGTGGGCTGCCCACAGGTCGCCTGGTCGCATCCTAGCCCTCATCTTGGCCAAGATGCTGGCTGGGCCGTCGTCGTCTGCTTTACGAGCTGTGCCCCTCTCGTTTGTTAGCCGCTTTTGGCCGCTTTGGGCCAATTATAACCTTGGCCTGCTGCCGCCATATCTCACATTTTTTAGTACGTGGCCCGACCGGGTCGGTCGGCAATGATGAAGATGATCATTTCTTTTGGCCAGAGTCAGTCGTCGCAGCTCCTCTCCTCTGCCCGGTCTCGAGTTGGCCTGGCGCTTGGCTAAATTTATAAACGCGCACAGCGAACACCTCGCCACACGTTGGGGCGTCTCTCGCTCTCTCTCTCCGCGGATGATGCCCCTCTTTTTTAAGTTCCGAGCTCCACAGCTCCACCTCCACTTCGGCCGCCACTCCACCCTTTTGGCCAACTCAACGACCTGGTAATTTATGATTAATGTTGGGCAGCCGCTGTCGTCGAAGATGTTGCAGTTGTGGCTATTGCTTTTTGGGGGAAAATCTGCAGATCTCAGATCGCAGAACGGAGTGTACCATTTTTGGCAACCCTCCCGTTGTGTCTTTTATTACGATTTGGCGATTGGCATGCCAGAAAGGTATTTAGGTGTATGTGCTACACATACACAAATTTCAGCTGATTAAATGGTATTTTCTGACTAATATTAGAGTGTTATAAAAACACTGTATTTAAGAAACAAAATTATTAGTTTGGCAAAAGTAACCCGCGGTTTATTCATTTTCCTTTCTTTTATAAAAGGCTTTATATTTTTGTAATAAGAAATATTTCTCGTAGGAAATTCTAGGAACTCTTAGCAATTCTATAAACATAAAGTGTTTCCTTAAAAAAAAAAATCTATACACATTTTATTAGTTATTTTAATATAATTCAAAATATTTTAGGTGGCAGCTGTTTTAAGGATAGAACATAATTTCATATTTTCATATTTTCATTTCATTATTTCAAACTTATTCCGAAATAAAGAAGTCAGTTAAGGGATGTTATTTCTTAAGCTTCCTTGTTTTCGTTTTAATAACTCATCTTGCTGCCAATCTGTTTAAAATTAATAATAAAAATATACAATTATAATATTCTAAAATCTGTTTAAAATTTTTTGCAAAGTGAGGAACCAAGTTTTTAATTTCTTCTCTAATGTCAATTTTATGTCTTTAGGAAATTCATCAAAGAATTTCCAAGAACTTAGCAAAAATGTGGCGAAAACTTTTCCAAGAAATTAAAAATTTATGCAAACCTAATTTAATGAAATTCTCTGTGTATTTTGGTGGGTGAGGGCGGCAGGAGCAGCGGCCCAGAGTTGAACTCATGTCAACGCTTCGCTGAGCTTGCCGGACATTTCTGTTTCTCTGTACTGCTCGAATTTTTTTTGTTCAGTTTATTTTTTACGTTTTTGGAACGTTGGGCTGGGGGGTGGGATTGAAATAAATGCACTTCCTGCTGGCGGCCAAAGGCAGGTCGGTGCCGAGGAGCTTAATTAAAGAGCAGCGGCGCTCATTTGACTGGGCCCGAGAGGCTTCCTGGAAATCAAAGAAACAAACTCGCTAAATATTTCAGTTAACGCTTTGGTGGTCTTGGCCTATAATTTGCCGCTGCTGCTGCTGTTGCTGGGATAGACATCGCATCTGATGCCGACTGATGCTGACGGGTTTTGTATAAACAAGTCGAAGTCAGCTCTCAATCATAAATGAATCATGCGCAAATTATATGGCCAGGTCTGGAGCGATCCGATCCGATCTGGAGTCGGGTCTGGAGGCTGGACAGATGGCAGGACACGCAGCTCGCTGGCGCTGCTTAATAAACAATCATCAGCAGCAACAACATCTTCGAGATCGAGATCGAGATGCGGATAGAGGCTGGGCATGGGGCGAGATGAGATGAGTGGCAAACACGGCCAACGCCAACGCCATCGTCGCGTCGTCCATGTGATAATGATGATTTCACAACCAATTAAGCGTTGAAAGCCAAACACCGCCAGCAGAAATTTGAGGTTAATCCTTTAGCTGCTGCAATTTCGGGGCCGGCGAAACGTGAGCAGAAGGCGGCAACAGCAGCAGCACCAACACCAAGGCGCAACAGCAACAACAACAGGCTCTGCTTCAGCAGCAGTGCACAGTGGGCTAGATCAATATAGGTCCCACTTAAAATATATTATACAAATTATATATAAAGAGAAATATTAAAAAAAAAACAATGCTTTAAACCTTTCATATATAAACAAGTTTTTTTTACCTTATTCTATGTCTTATTTTTATAAGGAAGTTGTAATGAATAATTTCATGAAAAGCCAAGGCTTTAGTCTAGTGGTAGCCAGGCAAAACAGGGATTAATTAGCTAAACTCGTTTATATTATTATTATATAATTACTTTGAAAATATATAAGTATATGCTTATGCATAAAATAACAATTTTAAGATACGAGTATTTACATGCTGTTTATTTTCTTAAGATGCCGACAGAGGCGAGGCAGAGAATATAACTGATGCTTGAGTCAGGACCTTGGGCAGCACTGCTTTAGTCAATTTTTTGGTCAATCAGCTTCCCAATAATGTTCAAATATAAACAGAGCCTTTAGTCTTTCTTAATCTTAATTAGTTCCTTTTTCAAAGCAAACTTTTTTTTGTAACCTTCATTTCCTAGAAAAGATTATCCTTCCTCTCCTTTTACAACTCTTATGGGATATTAAGAATATAGTAGGGAGTTTTAAATGAAATTATTCATTTAGTAATTGAAGATGATATTAAAGAAATTATAATTAGGTTGATTAAAGAATTAATTACCTACTATATAGTGGGTGACAGGGTTTCAATATATCAAACCAGAAGCTGGCCCACTGTGCAGCGATGAAGATCTGAGATGGCGATGGAGATGGCGTTGATGCAGGCGGCTTCAATCAGCGCTCTCGGTCACACACTTGGCAGCAGCAGCAAGAGTCGCAGCAGCAGCGGCAGAGGCAGCAGCAAGTCGCAACAGCAGTAACTGCGGCGTCTGTCGGCTTGTTAAGTGGAGTGGCTGGTGAAGTTTGTCGGGTCGGCAAACGCCACGGGAAATTATGGTGGCCAAACTTCCCAGACCGCAACTAATTTAACCAAAGTGCGAATTGGAGGAGTCGCAATCGGAATCGCTTGGAGTTGCATTCGCAGTTGGAGTTGGAGTTGGACTTGGACTTGGGAGTTGGAGTTGATGTTGATGTTGAGCCGAAAGCGAAGCGAAATGGCCAGACAAACCGAAAACAGACCGCAACAAAGCCGCCGCAGAGTGGCTGAGTGAGGAGATGTGGAACCTGGCGGAGTTCGAGGTTTCGGGGCTTTGGGGGATGGGAACTGCCGCCACTCTCCTCGCACACACATCTTGTTAGGCGGCCTGAGAATTATGAGCCGGGCTCTGGGGCCTCCGCACAAGCTGCGAACTTGTGAAGCGTGATGAGCGCACGGCTGGGATGGGATCCCAGCTGGAAGGGCAGCAGCACACGGAGGAGCAGACAAGCAGCAGCACCAGCAGCAGCAGTCGCATCAAGGCTCCGTGGGCAACACGCGATCTCCACGATGCAGGCAGGGAGCACTGGAAATTAACTCATAAAATATACATTATCATAGCTGAAACCGCGACTCTGGCTGTGCGGAGTGTTTCATGTGTGTGTTGTGTGTCTGCCTCCGGTCTCGTCTTGGATTCGGGTCTGGGCAGGGATCTGGCAGATGTTAGCTGGTAGCTGGAAACATGTCGTGTTCTAGCCTGCCTTTTTGGCGCACCTGTCGCCGCCGCCGCTGATTGGCCCCGGCCAGCTCCGATCATCAGCTGCCAGCCTTGCCAATTGCCTTAACAGATTTGTGTGCAATTAGCCAGGCGGTCGCCATGGGAGTCGCTACTCTGCCACCTCAGGCCCTCTCTTTCCTCAATGCGCCAATTCTCTGCAGACCCGGCAAATGACATGCCGGCCCAAGTGCAGTCGAGCATAATGGCAAATAAAGATCGGGCGGAGCGATAGTTCAGCCAGGCGGTGTCCATAAAGTTGCAACTGATTTTGACACCCAAAAGAGGGATTTCTTGGGCAATAGCCCAGGAGGGGCTCTGGAATTATCACTTCTTTCATTTATCACTTCCTTCATCTCAGAACTCAATTTATTATTTAAATTGCAAACATTTTTGTGGTTAAATGTAATCTTTAATGATTACATTAAATATTTAGTAGCATTAGTAAGTTACTATTCAGAATTTAAACTTTTATTTGGTGACTGTGGGAACCTTAACAAATTTGGCTGTCCCCTTTGTCCTTTTAACTTCCCCCAGACGACAGTCGTCGTCCTTTTCGCTTACGTAGTCGCCGTGTAGCGCACTTATGCACAATTATGGCTTTATTGTCTAAACTTGGGCACATCTATTTAAAGCCATGCTCCAACTCGGATCGGTTCGGTTAGGTAGCCACAGAGCGTTGCATTTTCGGCTTGGCCTTTAATGCGCCGCCATCGCCGCCTGCGCAGCTTCCTTTCCTGCCCCACTATACCTTTCTTTCCTGCTACCATCAGTTGATACTCCTCCTCCTCCTTGTCCTCCTCACCTGGCTGGCTCACCTGGCCCTCTGCAATCCGTCCGTCTGTGTTGGCTTCATTGTTTTCCTGGCGGCCCTTCGTCATCGTCAGCAGCTCCAGTCGGTGCAGAGAGAAAAAGTATTGTACATTTTCAGATAATTATTTGAAGGTATTAAAACCAACTAAACTAAAACTAAAATATACTCTGAATTATGTTTTTTTTTATAACTTAGATATTTGATGCTGGGAGTTTGGTGTAAATTTATTGATAAAAACAAATATTAAAGGCAGTTTCCATATCGTAATTTATAAAGATAAATAGCTAGTATAAGTAGTAATTTTTATAAACGATAAATACAAATAAATTAATTTTATATTAGTAGCAACAAGAGTTAGATTTGTATTTTACATATATAAATAGACTTTTAAATCGTCTACTTATTCTTATTTATTTCCCCTCTTTAAATATTTTAGAAAACATCGATATTTAAAGTTGTGACTCAGGTCTTAGTCTTCAAAAAATGTTCCCTGTGTTTTTTCTAGTTCAGACATCGAGTGTGTGCCTGTGACTGCTTCGGTTTCTGTTTCTGTTTCTGCAAACTGCTCCCAAGTTCCAAGTTTGCGAGCTTTCAAGCTAAGAGCTCTGAGTCCGACTCCGACTCCCGGACGAATTAACTTGTTTTGGTATAAACGGCGGCTATTTTGTAAGTTCATAAAGGATAAATTGCCAATTTTGGGATTTGAACGGGCCAACGTTTTGCGTGTCTGTCCCTGCCGCGTCGCTCCCCCATTACCATTTCCATTCCCAGTCGCAGTCGCAGTCCCATTCCCATTCCCAATGCCAGTCCCAGCCCCATTCGTCGGTGCTATATTGAGTTTTCAATCTTTTGTTGACTTGATGTGGCCACCGATCGACTGACTCCGACTCCGATTCCGACTTGGAGCTGCAGTTGGGAGTATCGTTTGCGTGGAGTCTTCAGGGAAAACTGGCAGCCAACCTTGAGTTGCTTATTTAAGGCAGTTCGTCAATTTCTGCCCGTCTGTGCCCGAGTCTCTGAGAGAGACAATGGTTAACTTGGCTCGGTTCGGTTTGGGCCCAGCAAAATGCTAGCCACTGTGGCGGGGCAGTCTGGCCCGGACCTGTGGCGGCGCAAAATGAAACAAAACCAATTAAAAATGTTTCGTTGCACCCAAAAACGAAGATTCGCTGGGATGAAGCGGAGCAGGAGGCAGAATTGACGGCACTGCGAAAAAAAAATACACACCCTAGGTAATAAATGTTCCAAGAATTATTTTCTTTTGGAAAAGCTTAATTATAAGAACACATATTATTTTAGTGTAAATTTAAAAGTAATTTTTATTCTTTTAGATTATTAGTTATATAATAAGTGCTGCATAGATCAAAAGTACTTTTAAATCACTTAAAGGGGGTGTCTAAAAGTATGAAATTAAGTTTTTAAGGTTGGACAATTTTTTAAGGTGCTTTAAAAACCCTAGGGATTTCTGTGACACTTCAAACTAATGCCTTGATTTATGGAAAGCCTCCTCTTTAAGCAAGAACTAGGAGACTTTTTCCTCAGTGCTCTTGTGGCAATTGTGGTGACTGTGACTGCGCTGGTGGCACTGCCAGAGGAGGAGTAGCTCTTTTCTGTGCCCACTGAGCGCCACTGGGTGAGTTCTACTTGTTGCCGCTGCCCGCTGGAGTTTGCTGCTGTTGATTGTCTTGCAGATATGCAAGCTCGGGCAGGAGGAGCAGCAGCAGCAGCAGCTGGAGGAGATGGCGGTGGAAGCGCAACGCCGGCGCACTACCTACACGGTGGCAGGCTAACAAAAAGCGACAACAACTACATTTTTTCGGTCCCAGCCCCGCTGTGGCATACACACACACACACACACAAACACACACACAGAGAGAGTCGAGTCGTATTGGATACATTCTTCTGGGTCTCAGGTCTTCATTTTTAATGAAATTCTTAACAAGGCGCACAAAATGCAGCGACGCGACGTCGACGTCCAACTAACTAACCAAATCGCAGTCGCAGTCGCGCAGCAAGTTAAGTGAAGTGACCGCCCGCCTGCCCCTTTTTGGGAGATCGAAACTGGGAGCTGGGAACCCAGAACTGGGCACCCGAGCACCACCAAGCACCGAGCTTGGGGAACTGCAATTGGGTCCGCGGCCATGAGAAGGCGACCGCACACCGCGATTTTGGCCAACGCCGCCGCTGCTCTCATTGGAATTCATTAAAAATTCAGCAGTGTGTGTGCGATTCGATTCGATGCGAGTCGTCTGCCCAAAAAGCCGGTTAAAAAGCCCAGCATCCAAGCATCCCAGCCACCGAACATCCCAGTGTCCAGAACAAGACAAAAAATATACAAAAAAAAAAAAGAGGAAAGAAAAAAAAACACTCTGCCTGGAATGAGAGCAGCTCGAAAAATTTACGAAATTAGTTCACAAGGAGGAGGCAGCGGCTAAGTTGGAGGCCCAAGAGCATACCAGCGCCACTTTAATTTAGTCATCAGGTGATTTTTCGCGAGCTTCAAGTGAAATCTTTAACGTGACGTTGGAGATTGTTATGTGATCTTGCTGAGGGTCTCTTCCACCAACGAAGCCAGGGAGTAGGGAGCAGGGAGTAGGGAGCTTGGAGAAGGGACTGGGACAGGAGAGAAGGGAATCTTGCCGATCCAAACCAGGTGACATTGGGACAGAGGTTGAATAGTCAGCGCGTGTGTGGGCAATTGGGCCTGGTGCTGTCTTGGAGGTTGGAGTTTGGATTTTGGTAGCTGGGAGGTGAACTGGCCCATCTGACCGATCTGTAGAGTGGGAAATATAGCTTAGTCAAGTTTTTGATATACCAAAGACAGTGTAGGTTAAACTTTAATCAATCAGAAAAGGTGCAAGTTTGAAAATATGTTTACATATTATTAATTTGGATATGTAAGTGAAACTATATTGATATTCAAAGTTAGTTTTATCTAAAAATGTATGTCTTCTTTTTTAAATGCTAAACAAACTATTTATACATCTTAATCTAATAAAAAAAACATTTTAAATGTTTTAACATGATGATGATTTCGTAATGAATTTTTAAATATATTTTTTATTGTTATTAGATATATTCTAATCTATTCTTAAGAATATTCTTTCTATTAGCCTGCTTAAGACTATCAATCAAGCTCATTTCCTAAGTGGATTCTGTGTTGAATTTTATATTCCGATTAAAGTTTATAAATTATTTAATAAAACAATGTACTGTTTTAAATCAGAACAAGTATTCTTGGCTTGATAAAACTTTTACTTGAAAAAGCTATAATCTTGAGAATCTCCGCAAGCATTCTTTGCTCAACCAATTGATTCTGGTAGCTGAGTCTCTGACTGTTTCTGCCATCCAGAGCCACCGAATTGTTGGATAATTTCAAAGGCATTCGACAAATTCAAATAATTTTCAAGGCAAGCTTCACGAGTCGGTTTATAACCCGTAGCAGAGCTGAAGTCTATAACTGAGTTAGCGACATTTTTCGAGCTCAACTGAAGTAGCCCAGAATCTAGATGCCAAAGAGAGCAGACTGGTAAGGCACTGAAATAAATTTTAGCTAATACAAATGAATAGTTATATGCTTATATTTATGATATAAAATATATTAAGATATTAATATTAAAAGATTAATTAATAATTGCAATTTTAAAGAGTTAGAAATACAAAAATATATAAAAATCGTTGGAATGTCAAGTCCATGGTGATCTTAAGTTTTTGTTCTGTGTGTGGGACGCCGTCCTGTCTAGAGCATAATAACAAACAAGCCCAGGCGACGAACTGAATCACGATCTGCAGTACTCATACCAGTTCCATATTGCGCTGGCGGCCTTTAAGTCTAGCATTTCAGCTTCAGCTCCGGTTCGGTGGCAGTCTCACTCTCTGGGCTTCAGCTTCCATGATCCATGGTCGCAACTCCCTACTCCCTACACCAGACTTTCCTAGACAAGCTTATCAACAAATACCGCAGACGGATATTTAGCGAGTTCTACTGCTCGCAGGCTGCTGCTGCTGTCAACCTGACTAAGCACCGACAGATACTCAAACTCGTGCTCCGATACTATGCTCGGAGGCCGGAGTACTCGTGCTCGAACTCGTACTCTTACTCCAGCTACAGCTTCGCCACAACAAGTTATTTACTATGACGAGCTTTGATTGGATCGAATTGGACCTCAAGGACGGGGAAAAGCAGTTGCAAATTGTGAACTATTTGATTTAGGAAATGCGGGGCAAAAACCAGTAGCCGACAGCTGCAATTTCAATAAAGCAAGTGCAACAGCAACTGCCACTGCCACAACCACTGCTGCTGCTGCTGCTGCAACAGGTGGCAATCGGTCATGCAACTTGTGGCCCGGAGACTCCACCAATCAGCCAGCGGCAACATCATTGCACAGCCACGTTTAATGACAAGATCAAGCTCAGTTCACTTCACTTCACTTTACTCCACTTCACTCAACTGCAGACCGCCTCACTTCACTTCCTCACGCCCCGGGCTAGAGAGTAGGATTCAAAGTCGCGAAAGTGCGCAGCAAATGCTGCTCTTGCAGCTACACACAGAGAAAATCCTTACACTTAAGACTAGGACAGGTTGGTTAAGTGTTTTCAATATAGAAATAAGAATCATGTATATTCGTAGTAAATCATACATGTTTTTGTTCTTACAAATTTCAATTTTCAAGTAGTCTAGACTTGATAGTTTTCATTCCATGATTTAGATATGAATGCCTCTTATTTTGCTGTATGCTCGAAAGAGTTACCTTTCCCAATTTAGGGGCTAAGTTCCTTCTTAAAGTGTTAACATATGAACCTTTTGTTTTAGTAATTATTAATAATAACATTTTAAATAATATAAATACGTAATACAAAAAATTCAATTGTTGCTACCTTTTACAAAAGAAATCTTTTAAAATGTAAATATCGAAATTATAGATATGTATTTATACCTTTTATTCGGTTTTATAGTTAGAACTCAAGCAATTATTAAAATTTTATGCTACTACCGAATTAAAAAACAACTTTTCTTTGATAATAAAAATATCGATACATATTTCGAAATTTATTTATTTAGCTAAAACTATACGATATTTTAAACAATTTTGCAAATCTTGACCAATTTTGATATATTATGTTAACTATGTTTATGTTTGATAATATCCTCATTGAATATATTGAATTAGTTAGCGATTTTAACTTCTAAATTTATAATTATCCAACTTTATCGATATATCAATAGAATGTTACATTTCTAGCCATGCTTATTGCATTGTACTGCCCTGAATTTCTTTCGGTGCAATGTTCCTGCTGATGATCGTAAAGTAAAGTAAAGTAAAAATAAAACCAGCTTCAGCCAGATCTCTCACCTGTTGTTGCCTGACTTGTTGCCGTTGCCGTCGCCGCGGTTGTTGCTGCTGGTGGTGGCAGTGTTGCTGCTGCTGCTGCTGCTGCTTCTTGTGATGTTGCTGGTTGGGTCTAGTAGACCACCGTCGTCTCTGTTGCTGCTGAAGTCGACGCGGTGTCTGGGAAGTCGCCGTGTTCGTCTCGCCTTAGTGGCAGTCATGGGAATTATTGTTTATTGGCATTGGCCACGGCTCCCCACAGTCGCAGACGTCGTCTTAACCCCACTTACTTGGCCTATGTTACCTGGGCTAGGCAAATAGAAAGATGACTGGGCGACGACGACGTTTCTGGGACAGATTTCGTTCTGACATTTCTATTAGACAATTTGTCAGCATCTCTGTCCAAGGAATTCGAGGTGGGAAAGTCAGAAAAGGAAAAACACAAAAAATAAAGGGGAAAAGATGCTGGCAAACGAAGGAATGTCGGTCTGCGTTTTCTCGGGGAAGCGGCAGTTGAGAAGAAAACAGAATAGGAAGATAGAAACTATAAAAGTTAGTATTCGAATTATTATTAGTCTCTATTAGTGTACATCTCAAGTTTAAATATATGTATTTGTATACTGATGAGACATTAGTTAGTAATTGAACTTAGGGTAAAGCCGTACCCTTTAAGGCATCAAAAGCACCCTTAAAAGCCGAGCCAAACTCTGTCTCCACTTAGTCAGGACCTTTGCATGACACTCCTTTAGACTTAACTTAAACTCCAACTGATACCTGCCAGCTGTGCAACTGTTAAGTGCAGTTAGGCAGCAGGAGGAGAAGCTCCTTCAAATTACAAAGCGGCTTTCCGAAAGGACTAATGGGCAGGTGCACAGGAGCAGCTGCCAGAGCTTACCACGTGGTCAAAGCATTTAACCAGGGGTTAACCACATGACTCATGGCCCGAATAATTCATTTCTTTTTCGGTGGAAACCCAAGCCAACCTGTATGTCTGTGTGGTCCGATACTACCTTCATTAATTAGGCGACTCTGGGCCTGGCCTGTTGCTCATTCGTTGCCAAATGCGGTGACATTCTGATTGAGGAGCTCCGCTTAAGCGACTACAATTCCAGCACCTCACTTAGCACGCCCCAAAATAAAATAAAATGTGAAGGAAAATAAACACAAACACATGCAGGAGCACGGTATGGGAAGGAGCAGGTGCTACGATCGGAAGAAGAAGCCGAAAACAGAGCCGAAACCTTCGGCAGGTCCTGGCGAAAAGAGCGGAGCCGGTCCAGACGGTACCTCTTCTCTTTTGTGTGCGGACGGCAGCTGTTTCTGGGCAGGATCAACGACTTAGCACGTGGCGCATCCCCAAAGGGAAGCGAACGTCACTGTGGCTCCTGCCAAAAACCAAGAACCAAACTAAACTAAAAATGAAGAAAACGAAAAAAATAAAACGAAAAAGGTCACTCGGGAAGTGTGTCCCGGCTATTGAATCCTTGTGGCAGCTGCTCCTGGTTCCTCATACATATATGCATGTGTGTGTGTTTATATACAGTCCCTATTCCCTATCCTGCTGCCTGGCTTTTTGTGTGTGCTCCTTCTACTTCTACTCCTGTTCTCTGTTTTCCTTTTTCGTGTTTCTGATTTCGTTTCGCCTGGCGAGAGTTGTCATTATTTATTATTGTTTGATCCTTTGTCTGGATCTCTGGCTCGCTCGCTCGCTCGCTCTCCTTAGCGCTTTGTGCGTTTTAATTTAATTACGATTTATTTATGGAAATTTCCGAAAATGCCCCGAGGGGTTGGTATTCGATTTCCTTCGATTCGATTCGATTCTCAATAATAATGTTTGGACAACGCTTATAATGAATTGGCAAAATATTTTCTAAATAGTTTATGGAGGGGTTGCTGGCTGCTGCTGCCAAGGGAAAATGGGAAACCCAACGCGGCCACTCCACTTCTTTCACACGCAATTGCAGCCATCCGTATTAGGCTGATGATCGGCTAATTGAGACATTTCATCAAATCATCTCCCCGCTTTTCACTTATCGGATTCGGTTTGGTTAGGGAAGAGGATGAGAGTGAGGATGAGGACGAGAGGATTCGGGGTGGCCCCTCACAGACACTCTGAGAACGAACATGAATGCACAGCAAAAAAAGGCATCCTTGAGTATTATCTATTAAGTCCGGATTCTGTCTATATACTTCCGATCTGAGGCTGTTTTATGTGGTATTTAAAAAAAAAAAAAAAAAACAGTCTCTAGGAGATATATTTGATGATGTTCTTAATGGTAATTATTAAGACATAAATAAAATCTCTAGGAGACATAAATTTAAATATACAAACTCTAATAATATAAAATATTCGTAATAATATACAGTAATTTTGCTATAAATGAAGCTTAAGAAAAAAGATTTAAGCCAGAGTTACAGAAGGAGATATTATTATTAATAATTAACCCAGTTTTCTTGTTTTTCACCCCTATCCCTATAATAGATCAAACATAAAATTTAATTTACTTAATAGAAGTAACTATCCAGTGGTAATTACCTATTACCTATATCTAATAAATAAGATCTTGAAATTCAAAACACAATAAAAACATAATTAATTAAAATGTACCACCAAGATCTCCAATATTTTGTCTCCGTGTAGCCACAGAATCAAAGGGGATATACGTGTAGGAGCATAAGATAATTCGCGTTGAGGCTTAGCGCCTGGGAATGGTCGGGACATTGTCTGGGGCAATGTTTTCAGATACTTTATCGCCGGGATGCGTTAAAATGTTTCGCGCTTTTTATTGCGCTTAACGTGATTTCTGCCGGCTGTTTCTGTGTTTTGTGTTTTCTGTGTGTGTGTGTTTGTGTTGGCCTTTTCGCATCGCCGTATAAATTGACAAACTTATGGCACTTCTTTGCCGCCTTCGGAAACCGAGCGTGTGCGGCATTCCCTTATTGATTTTATAATTAAGCGTTGTCATTAAATTTTATGATCCTGCCACGGCGGCGAATCCTGCGATGCAACACCTAATTGAGTTGTTGCTGGAACTGGAGGATCAGAGGATCTGCATCAGCAGCTGCGGCTAATTCACTTCTATTTTAACGATTATTCGCGGTCAATTTGATGGCAGATCAAGCAATTTTATATGGCTGGCTGTCGGGGCTTTTGCTCTAATCAATATAATCCTTTTGTTTCTAATTCGGGCTAATGCATAAATCATCTGCATAAATTCGCATGGAATTTCCTTTGTTTTGCTCGTTGCCGTCGCAAAAATGTGTTTTTGTTTCCCTGGCGGCAGTTCATCATGTCGCTGGCAGCGTTGATTGAATGTCTTTCGTTTCTTTCGGGGCTGGAATTTCTGAAATTTCTGCATCGCTCGCCCCGGCCATATATTCTCGATATCCACTTATAAATCTCTGGGCAGCCCCATTGTCTCGGACTCTGGAACTTAACTTAGAGGCTTCGGAACTTCGGGGGCTTTGTCTCCCTTTCCGACCCTCTGATTATTGCGGCGGCCTGACTCAGGCATTCCGCGCGGACCGGACCTAGGCCGGGGCTCAATTAATATCGAATGTGGCATAAGTGCCGCATCATCCGGGAGTCGCGTAGATAGCACCCGGATCACGCCCCCTTTTTTTTCCGCACTATCACAGTGTACACCGATAAGAAGCTACACTAAGTATGTATTTTGGATTAAGAAAGAGTCGTAGGAACATAGAATATAAAGAGATTCTTTAAACTATTATATTATATTAGTTATTAGTAGAATATTTCCTATATGATTTTACCAACTTACAAAGTTATATCGAATATTATTTAACGATTTTATTGCTTTAAATTGTACCCCAACACTTATTTGTGAGTTCAGAGCTAAACCTTTAAGAATATAAAGGATTCTAGATGTGTTACACTTGTGTTTATGGATTTAAAATCATTCCAAATTGTAGTTTACATTAAAATACGTATACTAATAATAAAATTATTATTTTTATTTATTATTAAACTTTAATTAAATTACAGCCATGTTCAAAGTCTTAGCAGATTTTATATAATCCTTTCCCGATTTGTTATTTCTTTTCTTAGTAAAACAAACTTATGTTACAACCATTAAAATATATTTTAAGCAAATATTCAATGCCTAATCAATTCCTTAATATCTTTTAATATATGTTCATTTCCTTCTTATGCTAAATGATATTCTGTTTCTGTGTGTGTATCACTTGCAATGGATATTGCTGTTGCTATTGCTGCAATCCCAGATCAGCTGACAACTTTATCTAGCTGATGGACTGCTGACTGCGGCCTGTGTGTGTGGTTCCCGGTGTCTGCTTCCGTTGCCGGAAGGCGCATTGGGACACACACAAGCCCAGGGACGAGGGACCGTCTCCGACTCCGTCCCAGTCCCTGTCTCCGTCTCCGTCTCCGTCTCCGTCTCCTCTTGCATCTCAATCTCATTGTGTCGCTAATTGTCTCGCCCTGTTTCTATATCTGTTTCTGTGCTTCTCAGCTCGGAGTTCTCTGTGTGCGCGTCATAAGCCGCCGTCGCTGGCGCAATAAGGCTGCAACTTCTTCTTTTGTCTGTCTAAGCAGCAGGTCATTCTTCCTGTTTATCTCAGCTGCACAGAGAGAAAATAATGAGTTTGCTATGAAGCATTGAAATCAGAGTATATGCTAAGTTAAATTAAAAAAATAAGAGCTATCAGTTGCTCGAAACAAAGTGTCCTGCAACAGCATACTCTAAATATATATCACATCGAGCTTGAGGTATTTACAAAGATTTTTCTCGCTGTGCACCGTCCTCTTCCTCTTGCCGTCTTCCTATGCCTGTGATAGGAGTATTTCTTATGCCGCAACACGCACAATTTACCTCGGCCAGCGAACACAAACAAAAACAAAGTCAGCTGACTCATGTAGGAATTGACATTGGATTGGCCCGGGACTGGTCTTGGTCTTTGGCTAGGAGCAACAGCAGCAACTCGGGCGGGTCTGGCAATGGAACCTCGACAGAGTCGCAGTCGTTGGCGGTGCGTTTAATGAGCGGAACGGATTTCGCTGCGCGCAGCCGCAGCCGGCAGCCGGAGGTCCTCTCAGGCGTCTCAGTCACTCTCGTTGAGGGAGGGCCAGCTTCCCAGGGAGGAAGCGCAGTGGGAGCCAGAGCCACACAATGGGCATAGATGCCGGGTTTTCGGGATCGGTGTGTGCGTGCACTTAAAATCCTATTAGGCTCAATTATCCGCTGATATTGCGTACACGATCTCATCTCAGTTGGCTTCCCTTTCGTTCAGCATTTCATTCATTCATTGGGTCTCGGCATCGGCATCGGCTTCGGCTTCGTCTTCCTTCCAGGAATTGGTTGACTTGTTGTTTGCATTCAATTTGTCTTTCCGTCTTTCGGTAGCCTTCGATAGATATCCTGGACGAGGACGAGGGCAAGGGCAGGACGTGCCGGGACCTTCGGCAAGCTGCTTCATTGTCCAGCACACGCTTCCAACTGACATTGATTCATATTTAGTGGATGCGACTGTGGATGTGAATGTGAATGGATGGGCAACTGGTTCTATTAGTGGTGGTCCCTTTCCACTTGTAGGACATTCGGTGGACTCACAGGACTCTACCAGCTGCCGTCTCTGGCCTCCTGCCAGTGTGTGTGCGTGTCGTTAGCATCAGCAATCTGATTAACGCCGGCCTTCAAGGGGTTAAGACAGCTGCCTGGGCAGAGCTAAAATTTACTAAAACCCTAAAACTAATTCGTTAAATAATATGGAATTTAGCACCCATTTAAATGCTTTAAAACATTCATCACTTTTAGCATTTATTTCCCAAAAAATACTCCCAAAAATGTAGGGACTCCTTTTTTTCTGCCTGCACTTTGGAATGCCAAAAAGGAGTCCGCGCTCAAATTATGAGAAAAATTCGATGCCACTTCAAAAGGCGCCTCGCCTCGCCTTACCGTTAAATGAAATCACTTTTAATTTCAGTTTCTCTGAGCAGATTTCCAAAAAAAGAAAGAAAGAAACACAAAGCGCTATAAAAAAGTGTCGTATTTCAAATGTTTCATAAAGACATCAAGTAAATCAAAAGCGACAACAGCACCTAAGGCCTCCTCAGCCTCGGCCAGTAGTTCTTGGCCCGCAGAGAGCACTCTTGTCTGGGGCGATCGTTGAAAAATTAATAAAATTAGTAATCAGCGCTTTAAATCAACGACGGTACGGGGCCATTCCGGGGGGTAAGGAGTCGCCCCGAAACCGCAGATTAGATAGCGCCGCCGTTTGCTGCTAATGATTTCTATTGCCTCCGAGGCTGCCACTGTAGGAGCAGGGTCCCCAACCCATTCCATCTCATCTCATCTCATCTCAGTATCTTTGGGATGCTGCTGGCTTGTTGCCGATTCTCAATTCTCACTGCTCCCAGCTCGGATCTCGATTGCCCATTTGCCGGTCTGTCTGCCGCCCGGCAAACTTATAATGAAGGCTAAAAAGAGGCTTGAGTAACAACGAAGGAAATATACTCTTTCTGTAATTTAATTTCTTGAAAACGTAGACCTTTCTAACATTCTCTAAAAATGTATTTTATGTATTCTATTTGTAAATGGGAATAACTTTAAATTATTCAAAAGTGGAAGAATGGTTGACTGTTGTAATTTTAAAATAATAATATTCAGGGAATTTACGAAAAATCGTATATAAGGGTTTTATAATTAAAATATGCTGTGCGTAATAAAAATATTATTTTTTTAAACCTCCAGGTTTTCAGTATACAAAGTTTAAAGTTCTTAACACATTCAATGATCTATCACATACGTTTTGCTAATTCTACAAAATGTATCATTATAATTGAATAATAAATAATATATTCCTTAGATGAGTATGTCAAGGAACTTACTTATAATTGTTGATAATTCTTCCTCAACTATATAATATATATTTTGCTAATACTATTCTTATAAATATACATAAGGATTCAGCTCGTTTCTTAAGTAATTTCCTAAGAGAACTCTAGTCTTTTTCACCGAACTAGAAAACCCAAGATACCTTGCCAAGGAAATGGCAAGTCTAAATAGAGAGGTAGTGAGTAAGCCTGGTCGGATGCCTGGGCTGGAGCTCGGGATTCTAAGACGTTCAAGGTCTGCCTCCGAGGGAAGCCAACCAATTGGCTCACACTTTGGCTTTGGAGACGGCGGCCGGTGGACCGGTGTCTGGGCTCTTGGGCATGGAGATCGCAAGCGTTAGATAAACTTGCCACCAGCATCGAGCCAATGGTTTCTCCCTGAGCCTGAGCATCTCCCTGATCTCCTCCCTGACCCCGTTCACCTTTTCTTTCGGAGCTCGTCATCATTATAAAACGAATTGATGTGCGATTATCGCTTGAGGTCTTAGCGCCAGCTTTGAGGATGGCCAGGGAGGCTGTAGGATGCGATTCTCAACGAGATTATGGCAGGCGCAACCTTACACAGCCTCCCGATCATGCCCACAGCTTCTGTGCTGCTGCTGTCCTCGGTCTCTTTTATTCGATTTGACCAAAAAAAAAAAAAGAGGGGGCAGCAGGAGGAGGATCTGGACCTGCATCGGGAGCTGATCTGTGGGAATGCGGCTGTGCTGCGGCGAGCTGGCTACTTTACAATTTCTGGCCGGGCTTTTTGCCTGTGCGACTGCCAAAAACAATTGGATTCGATTGAATGCACCGGCAAAGGTAAAGGCAAAGGCAGAGGCAAAGGCACATTCCTCTGGTGGCAGCCACAATGCTGCTGCTGCTGCCGGCAGCGGCACAAGCAACACAACAATCACAACAACTGTCAACGCCCATGCGACGGCGGCGCCGCGGACCAGAAACTCTCTTAAAAGACAATCAGCGACACCTCTTTGGACCAAAATACTTGCTGCTTTCGGCCAAAAAAATAAGAGAAACAAAAAAACAAAACCAAGGAAAAAAAAACAAGCGGAGAATAAAAAGACGACGGGCCAAAAGATTGCCAAGTTCGTTGCTTAAGTCTTTTGTTTCGAATGCAGACACAAAAATTGAACTCTATCCCTTTGTGAAGTGCGAAAGCGACAGTGCAAAGAACAATGCTTCGGCTCCCAACTCTCCTGCTCCCAGCTTTCAGCTCCCAGCGCTCAGCTCCAAGCTCCCAACTCCACCTCTAGAACTCGCAGCTCCCGAACTGAGCTCCCAAGGCTCCCAGTTATGTCGCGCCATGTTTGGCGTATGATTTCAAAAATTGCCCTTTTTGGGGTCTCGACTTACAGCCCCGAGATCAGACCCGGAGC